>CM026397.1:71940412-71984680 GCA_014843695.1 Archivesica marissinica
TTATATACTACAGATATAGTTATATACTACATATATAGTTATATACTACAGATATAGTTATATACTACAGATATAGTTATATACTATAGATATTGTTATATACTATGTATATTGTTGTATACTATGTATATAGTTATATACTACAGATATAGTTATATACTATAGATATAGTTATATACTACAGATATAGTTATATACTACAGATATATATACTACAGATATAGTTATATACTACAGATATAGTTATATACTATAGATATTGTTATATACTATGTATATTGTTGTATACTATGTATATAGTTATATACTACAGATATAGTTATATACTATAGATATAGTTATATACTACAGATATAGTTATATACTACAGATATAGTTAAATACTATAGATATTGTTATATACTACAGATATAGTTATATACTACAGATATGTTATATACTACGATATAGTTATAATACAACGAAAACACCAAAAAACAAAACACAAAAACATATATATGCTATAGTTATATACCTACGATATTTTATAATACTACAGATATAGTTATATACTACAGATACCACAATAGTTATATACTACAGATATAGTTATATACTACAGATATAGTTATATACTACAGATATAGTTATATACTACAGATATAGTTATATACTATGTATATTGTTATATACTATGTATATAGTTATATACTACAGATATAGTTATATACTATAGATATAGTTATATACTATAGATATAGTTATATACTACAGATATAGTTATATACACAGATAAGTTATATACTACAGATATAGTTATATACTACAGATATAGTTATATACTATAGATATTGTTATATACTATGTATATGTATATACTATTATATACTACAGATATAGTATATACTAAGATTAGTTATATACTACAATATAGTTATACTACAGATATACTACAGATCAGTATACACAGATAGTTATATACTACGATTAGTTATATACTAAATATTTATATACTAAATAGATATTATACTACGATAGTTATATACGTTATATACTATATATATAGTTATATACTACAGATATAGTTATATACTACAGATATAGTTATATACTACAGATATAGTTATATACTACAGATATAGTTATATACTACAGATATAGTTATATACTACAGATATGTTTAACTATGTATATAGTTATATACTACAGATATAGTTATATACTACAGATATAGTTATATACTACAGATATAGTTATATACTATAGATATTGTTATATACTACAGATATAGTTATATACTACAGATATTGTTATATACTATAGATATTGTTATATACTACAGATATAGTTATATACTATAGATATAGTTATATACTACAGATATAGTTATATACTACAGATATAGTTATATACTACAGATATAGTTATATACTACAGATATAGTTATATACTATAGATATTGTTATATACTTATAGTTATATACTATGATATTGTTATAAAACACAAACAAAAAAACACAGATATAGTTATATACTATGATATGTTATAACTACAGCACTATCAGGGCTGTACAAATATTGTCCAGGACAAGTGACTTTCAAAAAGCCACTTGTCCTGACCAGGAGGCCACTTGTCCAATAATATTTTGCCAAAACAGCAATTAAAAATGTGATATCATATGTATCTTTACGTATAGGCTAATTGAGACAGAGACAAGATCATGATTAAGATGATTTAATTCAGTTTTTACATAAATTATCTAAATAAATAAAGAATAATTATTACACACAAACTAATAATAATTATTTACAACACCAGTCACACATGTTTCTTAACACTTGTACCCGTGGACATGACGACCGCCTTTGCCACAGGCAAGCCAGTGCCTGGTGGCCTTCTCAGCATCAAAGTCTTGCAGAGAAGGCCCAGTTCTCTTCAGTTCACTTAATGGCACTCGGGCTGGTCCTTAATAGTCTGGCGTACACCTCACTGCTCTGCTGCTGTTGCCTCATAAGCACCGTCAACTGCACATACTCTGTCTGAATCTGGCTGTGACTAGCCTCAGGGAATACAGCCATCATATGGTTCAGGATGTCCTGTAGATCTTCTTTTCCGTGGCTGGCCAGCTGATGTCGCTCACTTGGGACATACCTGTAGTACAGGGCCTGGAAGGACTTCAGTAGTTTATCGTTGAAGTTCTGGAACCTGCAAATATACATGCATATCACTACATAATTATGAATTCAAAATGGAATCATCAGTGAGTGTACTCACTCAATACTCAGTCTGTTCTTTTTAGCCTCCCCACTTTCACTTTCATCTTCACTTTTCCGTTTAGAACTAAAGAATTTAAGTAAACTCATATTGATCTTAACACGGCAGCGCAGTTTAATAGAATAATTAATATGGACGAAATGTGCAGAGTCCGATGGACGAAATGTGTGCAGAGTCCGATGGACGAAATGTGCAGAGAGCGATAGTTATTTACATGATATTTCTATATAAAATTGAGTAAATCATTACCGTTGGCTAATCTTGAACTTGAATTGCTCTAATTATATCATGAAATTAAAAAACACAACGTACCTCTTTAAAAATAGTGACGTTTTCTGCGCCTCGGCAAAAGACGCATGTATAGGCGAATATCAATCAATCAGTGTTTGCAGTCTGTAACATTAATTGCCCACGTTTGTAGCACGCGTCCATCATAACAAATCAACCCAATCAGGCATCATTCATCTATTATGTATGTCCACTCTTAATCTTTAAATTAGCGAGTGTTTTCACAGTTCATCGCATTGTTTACATTCGCAATCGGCATACGGTGTTCATTGGATTTCTACCGGTAATTCATCCGTTTTTGGCGAAAGTAAATAGAGCCGGGTTTTTTAATAGATTTTCTGGGTTTTTTAGATTTTCTGTCAAAAAAGATGATTATGATTTTTGAAAAGGGCACTTGTCCGGGACTAACGTTTTGAAATTAGCCACTTGTCCGCCGTAATGTTCGACTTGTCCCGGGCGTCGGGCGATATGATTTGTACAGCCCTGACTATAGATATTGTTATATACTATGTACATTGGTAATTATGTTACAGCCTGGCTGCTGAGATTATCTGAGATCACAAAGAATAATGGTCTGGTTGTCATAGCTTCACAGTCAGGTCTGTGGGACAGAGAAACTCTCCAACCTACACTTACAGAAAAGGGGTATGTAATTACAGAATAGCATACATTATAGACATCATATAGCTGTACAGTGTAGATCACGTGTGCTTGCTTCTATTGGTTTATACAAATTTATTTAAGCTTGATTGTGAAACAAGTTCTTACAACTTATATTAATCACTCTCTAGACCTCATTACTGGTGTAATCCATCGCCACGAGGGAGAGAGAAGAGGAAACGTTAAATTTAAATGCCTTGCATAAGGGCACAATTGTAATGGCTCCAGCGGGGTTCGAACTCCGGACCTTTCGCACCTGAAACGAATGCGCTATCACAACTTCCACAATCGACATCACCACTATTGGTATTTTTGTAAATGATTTGTACAGCAAACGTATATATGCATTTTTATGCAAAAAGTGTATTAGATGCTACTTGTAACTGATATATCGTATTTCTCAAGACGTCTTCCAAAGATCTGTCAATGGTTGAAAAGAAATAAACAATTAAATTATAGTCAACTGATGAACAATCACTTCCTGAATTGCAATAATAAAATATTTAGGAGGCGGGTATTCAGCTGTTGATTATAGACTTTAACTTTATATGGAGATAAATTGGTGAATATGATGTATTAGATACTGGCACTTAACGGATATTTATGTATATTTTATTATTTCTACTATCAAAATATGGGATTATTTATTGCATATACAGTCAAACCTGTGTTAGTGGTCGCCTCCATTAAGCAGCCACCTGTATTAAGCAGCCAGTTAACATATTCCCAATGTGTTGTTTTATTATACATTTGATCTCTATTAAGCAGCCACCTGTATTAAGCAGCCAGTTAGCATATTCCCAGTGTGTTGTTTTATTATACATTTGACCTCTATTAAGCAGCCACCTGTATTAAGCAGCCAGTTAACATATTCCCAATGTGTTGTTTTATTATACATTTGACCTCTATTAAGCAGCCAACCTGCATTAAGCAGCCAGTTTACATACTCCCAATGTGTTGTTTTATTATACATTTGACCTCTATTAAGCAGCCACCTGTATTAAGCAGCCAGTTAACATATTCCCATTGTGTTATTTTATTATACATTGGACCTCTATTAAGCAGCCACCTGTATTAAGCAGCCAATTAACATAGTCCCAATGTGTTGTTTTATTATACATTTGACCTCTATTAAGCAGTCACCTGTGCTAAGCAGCCACTTTCTGTGATTCCCTTGGCTGGCTGCTTAAGACAGGTTTGACTGTACACCCAAATCAGAACTAAATGCATAACACACAACGTTCTGAGAAGAACCTGTGATCTGTATTATTACCAATGTAACAGGGTGTCCATATTAACTTTAACTGTCAGTAAATAATATAGAATTACTAAGGATGAAATATATGCTTTTGTTGCAGACTTACATGTGTAGAGTCCAAGAATGTTCAATATGAGGATGTGACAGGAACCGGAAATGCCTGTCTGACAGTTTGGAAGCATGCCTAAACTGAAGGAACCAGACATAATATACCAGTAGTGATCACAGCTGGTACCCATCGCGGGTGACAGATGGCTACTGTCAATTTACTTATCATAATAAACTTTGATGTTATGCATTGAACACCACTTCATCTGCGATATTTGTACCAATGTTTTTTCCACAGACACTTGGTGAATGGTCCATTAATGTAAATTTTGCCACTTAGAGCGACATTACATCGCAAAAAGGAAATAAAATGCATGTTTTCACGTATAAATGCATTGCTACTACAATTTCTTCTGAATACATTCGAACACTAACATTGAATCAATAAACAGTGTTTTTGTGGTATACAAACTTTCAAAAGTGAAAGTAGGATTTCATATAACGGTCATCCATGCTCCTAAAATGATGTTTGTTTGTCATTGGAGTCAACACTAAACACGCGATACTTTCGTTTAGAGATGATTTAACTAAGATTAGTCTCCAAATAAATATGCATAGGCACAAATGTGAGATATAACGGTAAATCTGTATGATAAATTGTGCCATTCAGGATACACGAGTTGTATTACGCATGATTTTCAACCCTATTTACATTATTTTGTTGTCAACAAACCGCGTATACGACGCTTGTTTATTTGTTGAAATACTCAGTTTTCGAGGAAAATATTGGGAAAATATTTATACCATATAATAGGAAATTACATTCTGCAGACATTTGCATTTTCACCGATGTAGTGTCGCTTTAACTGTTTGAAATGATTTTAGAGATTAGAACATGTTCGACTGACATCAAATCAAATGTTATTTACTGTAATTACATAATGGAACAGATAGTATGGTGATTTCTTTTAATGTTTACATATATAAAGTGCTGTGCTGTGTTTATACATGTAACTTGTATTGGATTATCTTTCGAACATTTTACCACATTTAGGCATTCCAAAACAATAAATTGTAAAGATGCTAATGGACCATTCACCAGTGCCCGGGTTATATAACTTTTCTCCAATCTCAAAACTCAGTCTCAATCGTCTGATTTGTTCACTTGACAGTAACACTCAGAATCAAGAGATCTAAGAAAAGCTTTATAACCTCTGGGCCAAGTGTCTGTGACTCTATCTGCATTATTTACTCAAATGTGTTTGGACGATGCAGCAGTTTTAGTATAGTAAGATTTGTTATTGCGTTACCATGACGATGTCCACCGGTGATGGTTCGAAATTGGGCTTTTACGCAAAATTGTGCAATTATAACAACAAATGATCTGATTTCACTGCTCGCCCTATTATATTTCGGGTTTAACACCTGCATCAGCACCATTTTGGGCTATATCGCCGGTGGGCATTTACCTAACAACACCTTTCCTGGGCAGGCTCCAACGGTTAACCAGTACTTGGGTGCACCAACCTCCGTCAGAAACTGCCAACTTTTTCATATAAATGAGACACGGCCTGAGCGTGGCTCGAACCCATGACCATCAGTGATGATAGGTTACAGTGGTATACAAGTCAGCGACCGTAACCACTCAACCACGGAGGCAGACAGTATACATAGGATTTATATAATTATGTACATTGCATAATTATGCATCTATACACTATGTAACAATCTTTTTAATGGTATGGAGTTATCTGTATTTTCGCGATGCAAGTTTAAACTTGATTGCAACTTGTCATATTTCTTTATAAAGCTGTGTGATATGATAGAATCACATGTCTGTGGACATGTTTGTTGTTATATTATAGTTCCGCTATTGTTTGTACTGTAAACAAATCATACTTAAATACATGCCCTGGTCCTTTTGGAACCCTGCTGTGCTTGGGAAATCCTCGCGTATTTAAAGAATAATTCTTATATATTCAATACTTGCAGAAATGTTGTTCGATGTCTAATTTTATTATATTCTACTGTAGCTATTTCATAGATATTTGTGATCAATTTTTTATATACATTTTATTATTTTATTATTTATACGATCGACTGTATAATATGTGATGACGTTGCTTACTGTGTATGTAATACATGTACGTGCATTTCTGCATTTATATAACAAATAAAATATATTAAAAACGTAGACAATCGTTTCATATTATTCATAAATTGTGATTTTGCTTTGACATTCATCATAAATGGACGGACACTTACTTCGTTATGAGAACGGTAGATATAGTGTCTATGGTGTGTGTGTTTTACTGTCGCTACCTGTTGCTGATATGAGCGACGCCTCCTGAAGAGATTAGCACTTACAGTCAAACCTGTGTTAGTGGTCACCTCTATTAAGATGCCAACCTGTATTAAGCAGCCAGTTTCCAGATTCCCAATATGTTGTTTTATTATACCGTTGACCTCTATTAAGCAGCCACCTGTACTAAGCAGCCACTTTCTGTGATTCCCCTTGCTGGCTGCTTAAGACAGGTTTGACTGTATTTAAGTTTTAGTACTAAAATGAAGTATTTAAGTTTTAGTACTAAAATGAAATGTCGGTGAAAAATGAAACGCCAGTATCTGTATCTACAGTCAAACCTGTGTTAAGCAGCCAGCCAAGGGAATCTCAGAAAGTGGCTGCTTAGCACAGGTGGCTGCTTAATAGATGTCAAATGTATAATAAAACAACATATTGGGAATCTGGCTGCTTAATACAGGTTGGTTGCTTAATAGAGGTGACCACTAACACAGGTTTTACTGTATATATCTTCACCGACTTTATAAGCAAACCTCAGATTAAATTTCTGAGTTGAACTGGTTCCTCCACCACGAATTCTGTACACGAGTATAATCCATTCTGTGTGTGCTACGTTTATTTATCGTCGCTACCGGTTGCCCATATGAGCGACGCCTCCTGAAGAGATTAGTCAGATTAGATTTTTGGAGGATAGTGCAATGATACAGACAGAGATCCATTCCAGAGTTTCCTCTGGTTTTTTTTACGTGCACGGTGTAAAGCACCGACACGAGACCTCGGTATAAAGTTCCATCTGAACGACTGTTAATTATGTATTAGGGTCAGACGACGACGGGGGGATCGAACCTGCAATCCCTGGATTACTAGTCCAGCGTGCTAACCACTGGACTACAGATCCGTCTGTTGTATATTGCTAGGCGTTGTGTGACTAATAGAACAAAACCGAGAACAATGGGGTAGTCACGTAAGTAGCTCTCTGCAAGTCTGTCTTGGAACGTTTATTGTTCAGTAACCGGTCAGAAGAAGTCCAGAGAAGCATAAGTCTACCTTAATCTCCGACAGATCTACTCGTAACATCATCATGATACCGGGTATGTGTGTCTGCAACCGAACATTGAAAGTACTGAATCGATGCCGATATATAGGGAAGTACAGAGAGCAAGAATCATACAGCTTCCTTAATTCCTGATAGAATGATCGCCCATAGACACAATTTTATCATGTAGAATCATCTCCCCTTGGCACTGTATTTTATCATGTAGAATGATCTCCCCTTGACACTGTATTTTATCATTTAGAATTATCCCCCTGGACCCTGTATTTTATCATGTAGAATGATCTCCCCATGACCCTGTATTTTATCATGTAGAATGATCCCCCTTGACACTGTATTTTATCATTTAGAATTATCCCCCTTGACCCTGTATTTTATCATGTAGAATGATCTCCCCTTGACCCTGTATTTTATCATGTAGAATGATCCCCCTTGACACTGTATTTTATCATTTAGAATTATCCCCCCTTGACCCTGTATTTTATCATGTAGAATTATCCCCCTTGACCCTGTATTTTATCATGTAGAATCATCTCCCCTTGTATTTTATTGTGTACAATCATCTCCCCTTGACACTATTTTATCATGTAGAATGATCTCCCCTTGATCCTGTATTTTATCATGTAGAATGGTCTCCCCTTGACACTATGTTATTATGAAGAATGATCTTCTCTTGACACTGTATTTTATGTAGAATGGTCTCCCCTTGTATTTTATTGTGTACAATCATCTCCCCTTGACGCTGTATTTTATTGTGTACAATGATCTCCCCTTGACACTGTATTTTATCATGTAGAATCATCTCCCCTTGACGCTGTATTTTATTGTGTACAATCATCTCCCCTTGACGCTGTATTTTATCATGTAGAATGATCTCCCCTTGACCCTGTATTTTATCATGTAGAATGATCCCCTCTTGACGTTTAATTTATCATGTAGAATTATCCGCCCTTGACATTGTATTTTATCATGTAGAATGATCTCTCCTTGACGCTGTATTTTATCTTGTAGAATGCTCTCCCCTTGGCACTGTATTTTATCATGTAGAATGACCCCCCCCCCCCCATGACGCTGTATTTTATCTTGTAGAATGCTCTCCCCTTGACCTTGTATTTTACCATGTAGAATGAACTCCCCTTGGCCCTGAATGTTATCACGTAGAATCATCTCCCCTTGACCCTGTATTTTACCATATAGAATCATCTACACTTGACACTGTATTTTATCATGTAGAATTATCCCCCCTTGACACTGTATTTTATCATGTAGAATGATCCCCCCTTGACACTGAATTTTATCATGTAGAATCATCTGCCCTTGGCACTGTATTTTATCATGTAGAATGATCCCCCCTTGACACTGTATTTTATGATGTAGAATGGTCTCCCCTTGACCCTGTATCTTATTATGTAGAATGATCTCCCTTGACACTGTATTTTATGATGTAGAATCATCTCCCCTTGACGCTGTATCTTATTATGTTGAATGGTCTCCCCTTGACACTGTATTTTATCATGTAGAATCATCTCCCCTTGTCACTGTATTTTATTATGTAGAATCATCTCCCCTTGACGCTGTATTTTATCATGTAGAATCATCTCCCCTGTTTATGAAACGTTAGATTATTTTAATTTTGGCATATCTCTAGTGAAATGGATTAAATTGTTCTATAATAACATAAAAGGTTGTGTAAATAATAATGGTTATTTATCAGATTTCTTTAATATAGAACGAGGAGTACGACAAGGATGTCCCCTTTCGCCTTACCTTTTTATAACTACTATTGAAATATTGTCATTAAAAGTAAGAAATGAAACTGACATCAAAGGTATTACATTAAATAAGGAAGAAATTAAAGAGTCTATATTTGCCGACGATGCAACCTTTCTCATTGATGGAACAGAGGCATCATTCAATAAATTGGTACAAACCATCGATGATTTCAGTCATGTTTCAGGTTTAAAATTAAATACAAAGAAATCTACCATACTAAGAGCTGGGTCCCTTAGGAACACTGAGAAAATCTACTGTAAAATGAAATCTTTTATATGGACATCACAGGAAGCCAAAACACTGGGTATAATTTTTACCAATAATATAAGTGACAGGATCTCAATTAATCTAGATAATAAAATAGAATAAATGTATTCGTGTCTAAATAAATGGAAAAAACATAACCTAACCCTATTGGGTAAAATAACTGTCATAAAAACGTTTGCATTACCAAAGATAATCTATCCCTTGACAGTACTTGAAAATCCAAAGGAAAATGTATTTTCCGAAATAACTAAAAATATGTATTCTTTCTTATGGAACGGAAAGCCAGATAAAATCGCACGTACTACTATTAAGCGTCAATATGACGAAGGAGGTCTAAAAATGGTTGATATAAATGCATACATTAATTCTATAAAAGCTGCTTGGGTAAAAAGAATACTCAATCCTGCAAATAAAGGTCATTGGAAAGAGACATACTTAAGACAAATAAATAAATATGGTGGAAAACTTTTATTTGAATGTAATATATCAACAAAACACGTAGCATTAAAAATTGAGAATAACTTTTTAAAATATGTTATCATTAGTTGGTCAAAGGTTAACTTCAAAGAAAAACCAAATGTCATTTCAAAGGAAATATTATGGAATAACTCATTTATAAAAAGTGGGGAAAATACATTTTTTTATAGGAAATGGTTTCAGAAAGGTATCAAGCATGTTGAAGATATATATAATTTTATGACAAGAAAATTCCATAAATTTTCACATTTACAAAATATTTATGGTGTAGACAGATCAGATTGTCTTAAATATACCGCCTTAATGTCCAAAATCTCTGTTGAGTGGAAAGAAAAAATTAATCTGGAACATCAAATTGAAAATCCTGCAGCAACATATTTAGAGACAATAATGAGGATTAAAAAACCAACACAAATTTTATACAAACAATTTCTTAGAAAGTATAATAACCCACAACAGAACAAAGCGGAAATAAAGTGGAATGCTATATTCGACAATCTGGATTGGAAGAATATATATAAAATGCCATTTAGGAGTACTATTGATACTAAACTACGAACATTCCAATATAAATACGTGACAAGAATATTACCTACCAATGTACTATTATATAAATGCAAGTTATCAAATTCATCATTATGTGACTTTTGCAATATGCATACAGAAACACTGAAACACTTATTCTGGGAATGTCATCACATTCAACATTTCTGGTCTAGATTAAAAACATATCTGTGTGGAAAAAATATGGTTTTTAATATGGACTACAAGGTTATTTCATTTGGCTCAAATAAAGATCACTCGCAGCATATGTTGGATTTTATCATCCTGTTAGCAAAATATTTCATTTTTAAAAGTAAGCTAGAAAAAAGTGTTCCAAACTACATGACTACTTTATCAAATATTTGAAAGAACGGAAAACTATTGAAGAACAAATAGCCTTTATGAAGGATAAACTTAATACTCATAACAAGAAATGGAATCAATTGATATTTGACTGATGGGAAGTACAAAACACACATGTAATCATACATATTTAAGGTTGAAACGATGTTAATATATTACTTAGATCGGAAATCTTTCGTATTGATTTCTTACTTTTTCTTATATAATGTCTTCACTCTTACTATGCGAACATTGATTGGTACATTTGTAATATATAAAACAATGTAGCTAAGGTATATGTAATTTTGAACAATAATTATTGTGTTTTTTATATGTGATATATGTGTATCTATCAATGTTACGTTGGAAAATAAACGGGCTACATCTTGTTAGCTCAAAATATAAAAAAAAGAAAAAAAGAATCATCTCCCCTTGACGCTGTATTTTATCATGTAGAATGATCTCCCCTTGACACTGTATTTTATTATGTAGAATGATCCCCCCCTTGACACTGTATTTTATCATGTAGAATTATCCCCCCTTGACCCTGTATTTTACCCTGTAGAATGATCCACCATTGACCCTGTATTTTACCCTGTAGAATCATCTCCCCTTGATACTATTTTATCATATACAATCATCTCCCCTTGACGCTGTATTTTATCATTTAGAATGATCTCCCCTTGACACTGTATTTTATGATGTAGAATCATCTCCCCTTGACGCTGTATTTTATCATTTAGAATGATCCCCCCTTGACACTGTATTTTATGATGTAGAATCATCTCCCCTTGACGCTGTATTTTATCATGTAGAATGATCTCCCCATGACGCTGTATTTTATCATTTAGAATTATCTCCCCTTGACGCTGTATTTTATCATGTAGAATGATCTCCCCTTGACACTATTTTATCATGTAGAATGATTGACCCTGTATTTTATCATATACAATCATCTCCCCTTGACGCTGTATTTTATCATGTAGAATTATCCCCCCTTGACGCTGTATTTTATCATGTAGAATGATCTCCCCTTGATGCTGTATTTTATCATGTAGAATGATCTCCCCTTGATGCTGTATTTTATCATGTAGAATCATCTCCCCTTGACCCTGTATTTTATCATGTGGAATGATCTCTCATTCACCCTGTATTTTATCATCTGCCCGTGACACAATAATGTATCATGTTACTTGTACATTTGGATGCATACAGCATAACATTGATTGTTCTGAAGCAATGTCGATGTATATTAAGGAGAGTATAAAGAACAAGCGTAGGCTAATTCACGACAGAATGATCTGCCCTTGACCCTGTTTCAGGGTTGAATTCCATTGACCATTCCTTTCCCCAAGATTCTAAGAGGTGTATGTTATGTCATAGATCTCTCCAATTTGCAGATGACACCAACAATCTAAAATGACTAATCTTTTCAGGAGGCGTCGCTCATATGGTCAACCGGTAGTTCTTATCAGGCCCTGGAGGTTAATTTCACTGATAAAGGGAACAGTGATTTGAAAAGAATAAACCCAAATCTGCTAATACTAGTCGGATTTATATCAAATAAACGGGAAGTTCCCTTAAAAGTGATATATAATAATACAGCACTGTCCTTTATCTGGTATAGAGACATTCGTCCCAATTTATGATAAAATCACTGAATAAATGTTTCAATGGTACGACAAAATGTGCTGAAACCCATTGATAAAGACTACACAGTAGTTAATAATATATGGTCACTTTCATTTTGTTACAGACTGTTTTTAACCTAGTAAGTAGTTAATTTTGACACTCTCTGTCTCACTTAATGAGATTTTTAGATTTGTCTTTGACAAACGCCTCCCAACCATACTCCGCATTGAGTGTTGTGAGTAATATATAAATGTAGAAATGCAAAATCGCTTGCTCAATCATCAGCATCTGTCAAAATACAGATAATCAAATCGGCCGCTGCCACTAACTTCCGGTCAGTGCCCGTTTTAGGTTTTCAATTTTTATCGAAAAATATGTCAAGCAACAGCCTAAGCGATCCAAGGAGACCAAATAAAGTGATCAGGTATTTTTACACTCTGTATTTGTTATTTAATATGTCATTTAGCTAATAGTATGGGATATATTAACACTTTGAGCATAATGTTTGAACTTACCATATTTCGGTCAATATAGGTTTTCGGACATTATCTTAACTTGTCTATAAAAATGTGTACCTATATGGATGGATTAGGTAACTTCATTCAGCACATACTATATACATACTTCCGTATCTGAATTAGTAACTTATTGTGAAAATGTGTGCTTAATCGAGAGCTTGCTTGCCAGTTGTCCACTCGCACTTGTACCTGAGACTGAGTTAGCTTATCAGTACACATTGTTGTGGCGTCCAGTGGTAGAGCATCGGATTTAGAATCAAACAGTACCGGTTTGATACTCGATCAGGCCACATATGTAGTGTCATTGAGCAAGGCACCTCACACACATTGCTTAGTACTGGTTAACACCACTTAGGTCTTATAACTGAACATTATAAGCCTGCCCAGGAGGGGTATGACATTAATGGAACATACATACATACACATTTTCGCAAAATATTGCCTGATTTGTAGAGTTGTGGAACCTATGCCTGGCGTATTCCTATGCTCTGCGTATTTTTTCCATTTACATCTGTATTTAAATAGTTTTAACCTATTTTCGCTGACACAGGTGATGCATGGTTCAATAACATTCCGTTGTGCGTACCGGTAGCCTAATGCAACTGTCACCTGACTGGTTCACTAGCAGAATATGAAAACAAACAACAAATTAAGAGATTTTTTTTCACGAAATGATGTGGTTTATGAGCATTTCAGGTAGCTATCCGAATTGGAACAAAATGCACAAATAACCCCAAAAAAAGTTTCTTATGAGTTGTAATATTGTTAGTTATTGATGTTACTAAATCAAAATAATTTATTCAGCATTTACCCATGCATAAATAAAAAAATTCATGTATGCCATACATAGGTGCCCTAAAGTATCTAGTTCCCCATGGAAACAGGTACCGTTGCGATAGCTGTATTGAGGCGCATGGTCACGTAATGAAGCTAAAATTTTCAACAACAATTTTTTGAAAGTTGTGTTCACGATCCATGAAAATAGTAATATACGGCAAGTGCACTTAACTTATTTTATAGGCCATGGTATGTAGGATTTACGCCGAGCATAGGTTCCACCACTCTATGTATGTTCCATTAATGTCAATCCCCTTTTTATTGTCCGTATAATGGGTCATGTGATGAATATTAATTGGCATTATAATTACCCCTTTTGTGGCCTCACCATCGGCGTTTGTCTCCCTGTTTTGTGTTATTACATGTATGACAAGCTGACCAATTTATTTATACAAAGAAAATGACCCTGGAGCATAAACATTTAAAGTATTCTTAAAAACATGTAAAAAACATGTGTTTTGGACGGAAAAGAGTTGCCGACCAGACATGTACTTTGTAAGTTAAAAATTGCATAATTATACTGCACCGAGTCACTACAGTAAGCAGACTCGTGACTCTTTGACGTTATGGTCGCATATCAAACTTTGCACCATGATTTTGATCATCATACAGTTACAATTTTATGATAATTTTGATAATTGAACGTATTTGGTGAGACGATGCCTCCCCTGTAGGTACTAATATATGATAAATTTGATTTCCTATCTTAAGGTACAAAGCACCCACCAGCAATGGTCCAGGGGATGACCCGACACCAGATTACATGAATCTTCTAGGCATGATATTCAGCATGTGTGGGCTCATGATGAAGGTATGGAATTGTTTCTTGACATTTTCCTACGTGTAATTTTTCTGATTTACAACTCTACTAAAATATTTTCAAGCAACTTGATATACTCTCTTAATCTGCCAATCACGACTAAAGTCGCTATTGCAAACAGCATAGAGCCCGATCAAACGGCACATAATAATCAGGCTCTATGCTGTTTGCTATTTGGATAGTGGAGCTAAAACACTTGTCTGAATAGCAAACAATATAAATTCTTATCAGACACGGCTGATCTGGATCTATGATGTTTGCAGATTTTGTCCAGCAGCTGCAGGTTATGGGTCCGCCTCCGTGGTCGAGTGGTTACGGTCGCTGACTTGTATACCACTGTAACCTATCATCACTGATGGTCACAGGTTCGAGCCCCGCTCAGGCCGTGTCTCATTTCTATGAAAAAGTTGGCAGTTTCTTACGGAGGTTGATGCACCCAAGTACTGGTTAACCGCTGGAGCCTGCCCAGGAAAGGTGTTGTTAGGTAAACTGCCCGCCGGCGATAGAGCCCAAAATGGTGCTGATGCAGGCGTAAAACCCGAAATATAACATAACAGATTGCCATACATTGAATTGTCATATCGTGAGATATACAGATTGCCATACATTGAATTGTCATATCGTGAGATATACAGATTGCCATACATTGAATTGTCATATCGTGGGATATACAGATTGCCATACATTGAATTGTCATATCGTGGGATATACAGATTGCCATACATTGAATTGTCATATCGTGGGATATACAGATTGCCATACATTGAATTGTCATATCGTGGGATATACAGATTGCCATACATTGAATTGTCATATCGTGGAAACAACCAACAAACAACTGGAAACAACCAACAAACAACGATATACAGATTGCCATACATTGAATTGTCATATCGTGGGATATACAGATTGCCATACATTGAATTGTCATATCGTGGGATATACAGATTGCCATACATTGAATTGTCATATCGTGGGATATACAGATTGCCATACATTGAATTGTCATATCGTGGGATATACAGATTGCCATACATTGAATTGTCATATCGTGGGATATACAGATTGCCATACATTGAATTGTCATATCGTGGGATATACAGATTGCCATACATTGAATTGTCATATCGTGAGATATACAGATTGCCATACATTGAATTGTCATATCGTGAGATGTACAGATCGGCATTGAATTTGATCATGACATTGCCTGCATGGCTTTGATACATGCTGCTTCTTGTTGAAACACAAGTCAAATGTATTGTTACCAGATTCTAAATTAAGCAACCATGTTTTTCAGCTGAAGTGGTGTGCCTGGTGTGCTGTGTATTGTTCTTTCATCAGTTTTGCCAACTCAAGAGCTTCCGAAGATACGAAACAAACACTAAGTAGTTTTATGTAAGTCAGTACCGAATTGTGCAGAAACAGAAATCTTTGTCATAATATTCCTGCCTGATCGCTGGCTATCTATACCAGTGTACCGGTTTCTATACCAATGTAGTGGTTTCTATACCAATGTACCAGTTTCTATACCAATGTACCAGTTTCTATACCAATGTACTGGTTTCTATACCAATGTACCTGTTTCTATATTAATGTATCGGTTTCTATATCAATGTACCGGGTTCTATACCAATGTACCGGTTTCTATATTAATGTATCGGTTTCTATACCAATGTACCGGTTTCTATACCAATGTACCAGTTTCTATACCAATGTACCGGTTTCTATACCAATGTACTGGTTTCTATACCAATGTACCTGTTTCTATACCAATGTACCGGTTTCTATATTAATGTATCGGTTTCTATACCAATATACCAGTTTCTATACCAATGTACCAGTTTCTATACCAATGTACTGGTTTCTATGCCAATGTACTGGTTTCTATACCAATGTACCTGTTTCTATACCAATGTAACGGTTTCTATATTAATGTATCGGTTTCTATACCAATGTACCGGTTTCTATACCAATGTACCGGTTTCTATATTAATGTATCGGTTTCTATACCAATGTACCGGTTTCTATACCAATGTACCGCGGTTTCTATACCAATGTACCGGTTTCTATACCAATGTACCAGTTTCTATACCAATGTACTGGTTTCTATACCAATGTACTAGTTTCTATATCAATGTACCGGTTTCTATACCAATGTACCGGTTTCTATACCAATTACCGGTTTCTATACCAATGTACAGGTATCTATTCCAATGTACCGGTTTCTATTCCAATGTACTGGTTTCTATACCAATGTACCAGTTTCTATACCAATGTACTGGTTTCTATACCAATGTACCAGTTTCTATACCAATGTACCAGTTTTTATACTAATTACCAGTTTCTATACCAATGTACCGGTTTATATACCAATGTATCAGTTTCTATACCAATGTACCAGTTTCTGTACCAATTACCGGTTTCTATACCAATGTACCTGTTTCTATACTAATTACCAGTTTCTATACCAATGTACCAGTTTATATATCAATGTACCAGTTTCTATATCAATTACCGGTTTCTATACCAATGTACCAGTTTCTATACTAATTACCAGTTTCTATACCAATGTACCGGTTTATATATCAATGTACCGGTTTCTATACCAATTACCAGTTTCTATACCAATGTACCAGTTTCTATACCAATGTACCAGTTTCTATACTAATGTACCAGTTTCTATACCAATACAACTGTAGATAGAGGAACTTTTATTGGTCAGTCCTAACTGTTATGTGTGCATGGTAATTTTACCATATTGCGACTCTACTCTTGACATAGTGAGACTATTACTAGAGATGATGATGATGTATGTGTGCTAGAGATAAATGATGATGGATGTGTGCTAGAGATGATGATGATGATGGATGTGTGCTAGAGATGATGATGATGATGGATGTGTGCTAGAGATGATGATGGGTGTGTGCTAGAGATGATGATGATGATGGATGTGTGCTAGAGATGATGATGGGTGTGTGCTAGAGATGACGATGATGATGGATGTGTGCTAAAGATGATGATGATGGATGTGTGCTAGAGATGATGATGATGGGTGTGTGCTACAGATGATGATGATGGATGTGTGCTAGAGATGATGATGATGATGGATGTGTGCTAGAGATGATGATGATGATGGATGTGTGCTAGAGATGATGATGATGATGGATGTGTGCTAGAGATGATGATGGGTGTGTGCTAGAGATGATGATGATGATGGATGTGTGCTAGAGATGATGATGATGATGGATGTGTGCTAGAGATGATGATGATGGATGTGTGCTAGAGATGATGATGATGATGGATGTGTGCTAGAGATGATGATGATGGATGTGTGCTAGAGATGATGATGGATGTGTGCTAGAGATGATGATGATGGATGTGTGCTAGAGATGATGATGGATGTGTGCTAGAGATGATGATGATGGATGTGTGCTAGAGATGATGATGATGGATGTGTGCTAGAGATGATGATGATGATGGATGTGTGCTAGAGATGATGATGATGATGGATGTGTGCTAGAGATGATGATGATGGATGTGTGCTAGAGATGATGATGGATGTGTGCTAGAGATGATGATGGATGTGTGCTAGAGATGATGATGATGATGGATGTGTGCTAGAGATGATGATGGATGTGTGCTAGAGATGATGATGATGATGGATGTGTGCTAGAGATGATGATGGATGTGTGCTAGAGATGATGATGGTGTGTGCTAGAGATGATGATGATGATGGATGTGTGCTAGAGATGATGATGGATGTGTGCTAGAGATGATGATGGATGTGTGCTAGAGATGATGATGGATGTGTGCTAGAGATGATGATGGATGTGTGCTAGAGATGATGATGGATGTGTGCTAGAGATGATGATGATGGGTGTGTGCTAGAGATGATGATGATGATGGATGTGTGCTAGAGATGATGATGATGGATGTGTGCTAGAGATGATGATGATGGATGTGTGCTAGAGATGATGATGGGTGTGTGCTAGAGATGATGATGATGGATGTGTGCTAGAGATGATGATGATGGGTGTGCTAGAGATGATGATGATGATGGATGTGTGCTAGAGATGATGATGATGGATGTGTGCTAGAGATGATGATGATGGATGTGTGCTAGAGATGATGATGGATGTGTGCTAGAGATGATGATGGATGTGTGCTAGAGATGATGATGGATGTGTGCTAGAGATGATGATGGATGTGTGCTAGAGATGATGATGGATGTGTGCTAGAGATGATGATGGATGTGTGCTAGAGATGATGATGGATGTGTGCTAGAGATGATGATGATGGATGTGTGCTAGAGATGATGATGATGGATGTGTGCTAGAGATGATGATGATGGGTGTGTGCTAGAGATGATGATGATGATGGATGTGTGCTAGAGATGATGATGGGTGTGTGCTAGAGATGATGATGATGATGGATGTGTGCTAGAGATGATGATGGATGTGTGCTAGAGATGATGATGGATGTGTGCTAGAGATGATGATGGATGTGTGCTAGAGATGATGATGATGTATGTGTGCTAGAGATGATGATGATGGATGTGTGCTAGAGATGATGATGATGGATGTGTGCTAGAGGATGATGATGATGGATGTGTGCTAGAGATGATGATGATGGATGTGTGCTAGAGATGATGATGATGGATGTGTGCTAGAGATGATGATGATGATGGATGTGTGCTAGATATGATGATGATGATGATGATGATGGATGTGTGCTAGAGATAATGATGATGATGGATGTGTGCTAGAGATGATGATGATGATGGATGTGTGCTAGAGATGATGATGATGATGATGATGGATGTGTGCTAGAGATGATGATGATGATTGATATTAATATCTAGTGGTTATGCTACGTAGTGCTCTGTATTTTGCAGGTTGTCTATATCAGCAGTAGTGATGTCATACCTACAGAATCCACAGCCTATGACCCCACCATGGCAATGACCCCAGTCTCACCTTGGACATAGAAACATTATAAACATTCACATTGTATAAACAGAATCACGGTGTCCGTGTTATTGCTAGAGATATAAGGGACATTCAGGTTTATTATGTTGCTAAGCAGCAGTGTAACTACTTGTGTTATACAGTGGTTTTATTGCGATAGGCAGACAATATTTGTTTGTTGCAATACATGATCAAATTATTTTTCGTTGGAAAAATAATATTGCAAGTGGACTGGTTCGAATGATATCTTTCAATGTATATCAATAAAATATCATTTGATCATTCATTAATTTGTACACAAAATACTGTTCTTTTTCGTTTATGCTGGTAGTCAAGTAGGTTTGATATTGCGTAATTGTTGGTTATGCTTGTTATGAAACAGGTCCGTCTCCGTGGTCGAGTGGTTACGGTCGCTGACTTGTATACCACTGTAACCTATCATCACTGATGGTCACGGGTTCGAGCCCCGCTCAGACCGCGTCTCATTTATATGAAAAAGTTGGCAGTTTCTTACGGAGGTTGGTGCACCCAAGTACTGGTTAACCGCTGGAGCCTGCCCAGGAAAGGTGTTGTTGGGTAAACTGCTCGCCGGTGATATAGCCCAAAATGGTGCTGATGCAGGCGTAAAACCCGAAATATAAACAATATAACATATATTGTTATGAGACATCCGTGAGAGATTTGAACTTACTGTACAGCAGTGAAGGGCAAGTGATTTAGTTGACTACCTGAACTACTCGACTACTAATGTTGTGTAATCTACTGAATGCTTTTAGTCATGTAAGGGGGAATAATCTATTTGTCTTCATTAATCACATAGACTACATATGAATCCCCTTTCTAGGTAATGTACACATTTTGCCTCTTGTTTGACATTAGTGGAAGATAGATAGACAGACAGATAGATAGATATATAGATAGACACTATATATATATATATATACATACAGAGCATGTAGTGTTTTGTTGTCACATCGGTCAGTTGCTGCCCCTGAATACTCCCTAAAAGTAGATATGTCTCTTAATTGATTTCCTTTGTTTTTATCATTGTTTCCTTTGCACAGCATGCTAGCAATTTTATTCCACTATCGCTTCTTATGATTATCAAATTACTAGATATCGACAGATCTCCTACAGTATAATCAATGGGTACTTATTTGTAAAACAATGTTATCAGTTAATTAACACAATTTTTATAAAATCACATTTATCATACCACAGCATCTGGTTAGGAACAACAGTAAAAACAAAGGATTCCAACTAAAAGCACCTATTTACATTTTGGGATAAATCAGACTTTATCTGCCAAGGGATGTAATAGAAAATTAGAGATGTATACCATCATGATGCTCTTTTTCACTATGTTAATGAGAGACATTACTGGGTTTTCGATTACCTCCCTTGACAGATAATGTCTAATTTATCCCGAAATATGTATTGGTCCTTTTAGTTCAAAGCCTTTATTTTGTATTGGTGTTCCCTAGCCATATGTTGCGGTATGATAAATGTGATTTTGTCAAAAGCATGTTAATTAATTTATAATCAATTTCTACAGTAAAGTATCCATTGGATATGCTGTAGGATATCTGTCGAGATTTAGTAATTTAATAATTATAAGATATGAAAACAGATAGCATGTGGTGCAAAGGAAACAACGATAAAAAGAGAGGAAGCCAATTAAGAGGACCTATCTACTTTCATGAGTATTCAGGGGCAGTAACTGACTAATGTCTCTCATTGACAGTCAGAGAAATCCATCAGATGCATGTATGTGTCAATCATTGAGGCAGTTATCTACCCTCTTCACTAGACTTGGGATATATCACTTCCACCACAAGCAAAGTTAGCTCCACAAGCAAAGTTAGCTCGCGAAGAGCTAAATCTTATTTTCTTTTATTAGTCGGACAGCTAAGAAATAAAAGAACTTGCAGCTACTATTTGAATAAATATGTTTTGTTAAAATCATTTTCTTACCTTGTGTATTTTATTAAATATATATTAAAGAGAATAGCACTCAGTGATTTGTGAACCCCGTCGCTGGTATTTGACACAAAACATACGCTTGATTTCACATGCGGTCCGCCTACGTGGTCGAGTGGTTAAGGTCGCTGACCTGTATACCACTGTAACATATCATCACTGATGGTCACGGGTTTGAGCCCCGCTCAGGCCGTGTCTCATTTATATAAAAACGTTGGCAGTTTCTTACGGAGGTTGGTGCACCCAAGTACTGGTTAACAGCTGGAGCCTGCCCAGGAAAGGTGTTATTAGGTAAACTGCCCGCAGGCGATATAGCCCGAAATGGTGCTGATGCAGGCGTAAAACCCGAAATAGAGGTAGAATTGATTTCACATGTGCTTGATTTGACCTTCAAGGGTCAACCTCAAGGTCACGGTATATGGCTTACCTGAAAGTACCTTGATGTCTTCCATTGAAACTATATGTCTATATATAGTTACAGTCTTGCAAAGTTTACTGTAGAAGACAATGGGAATTGATGGCTCTCCTAGACCTACTCGCTATATGTCCACAATGTTTCATCAAAATACAGCAACAACTTTTTGTGTTATCCTGTACACAGACAGACAAAATCATGAACCTCCGTTCCTATGACAATTTGTATTTAATACAATATATCGGTGCGTCAAACAGGTTACAGTCGCAGGCACAAGACAATCATTTGTTGTGCTCTGTTGTCTTTTAGTAGTAATTATATATATATAAAATGATGATTGTGGCAGTCGTGATAGTGCAGTGGTAGAGCTTTCGCTTCAGGTGTGAAAGGACCAGCTGTAGCTATTACAGTGTGGCGTCCGTGGTCTAGTGGTAGAGCGTCGGCTTTGGAATCGAACGGTCCTGGGTTCGATACTCGGTCAGGCCACGTATGTAGTGCCATTGAGCAAGGCACCTCACACACATTGCTTAGTACTGGTTAACCACTTAGGTCGGCTAAGCCTGCCCAGGAAAACATGTCTAAGTCCCTGCGATGGGTTTGACATTAAAGGAACATACATACATACATTACGATTGTGCCCATAGGCAAGGCGTTTAATTTCAACACTCTCTTCTCTCTGTCATATGACTGCTTAAGCTAACCCTTCAAATGTTAACTCATTACAAATGTTCTCTGTAAACTTGGCATGCTTGTCCGCCTCCGTTGTCGATTGGTTACGGTCGTTGACTTGTATACCACTGTAACCTATCATCACTGATGGTCATGGGTTCGAGCCCCGCTCAGACCGTGTCTATTTATATGAAAAAGTTGGCAGTTTCTTACGGAGATTGGTGCACCAAGAACTGGTTAACCGCTGGAGCCTGTCCAGAAAAGGTGTTGTTAGGTAAACTGCCCATCACTCAAATGGTCAACTGGTAGCAAACGTTAAATAACAAAAATAACTCAAAACGAAACAAGATGGACGTCTTTTATAGTCTTTTCAAATAAGCCATACCCTGTGACCTTTAGATTGACCGTTAAAGGTCAAATGAAGGACATGTGTTCTCTGTGAGCTCACAATAGGGAGCTCACGGTGACTATTGCTCACACGTCTCTCTCGCACTCTGCATGAAGTTTCAGCCTGTGATGTATTTGTGCTTTGAGTGAGTGTCCTGCGAAGAATTGATCTAGAACGTAGAAATGGTTGTCAACACTGCTATCGTCGATGTCGTTGCTGGCAGTTGCCCTACTCTTCTGCTAGTTTTGTTGTGGTATCATCCATAGGAGAGCTAAGGCGAGTCATAACAACATTCGGTTGCGAAAGGTCCGGAGTTCGAGCCCCACTGGAGCCGTTACGATTGTGCCCTTAGGCAAGGCATTTAAATTCCACATTGCCTCTTCTTTCCTTCATGGCGATGGATTCCATCAGGAATGAGGTCTCGAGAGTGATTAATATAAGTTGAAAGAACTTGTTTCGCAATCGAGCTAAAATAAATTTGTATAAACTAACAACATTCTCGTCAATCCCCTGATGTTTGTCTACGATGAAACTGTAGTTGGGTGAAGACCGACCCGAATGGGTAAAATAGTGATGTCTGTTCCAATATTCTACATAGTGGATTGGAGAAGATTGAGAGACAAACAAGTTTCTCATCCTTTTCATTGCAACCTAACATTGAACTGGACATCTTGATAATTACTATAAATACTATATACTAATAATAACTTAAGAAACTGTGATATATATCTTTATCCATGTGTACAGTCAAACCTGTGTTAGTGGTCGCCTCCATTAAGCAGCCAACCTGTATTAAGCAGCCAGTTTCCAGATTCCCAATATGTTGTTTTATTATACATTTGACCTCTATTAAGCAGCCATCTGTGTTAAGCAACCACTTTCTGATATTCCCTTGGCTGGTTGCTTAAGACAGGTTTGACTGTATTCTACCTTCATGTGTATTCTACCTTCATGTGTATTCTACCTTCATGTGTATTCTACCTTCATGTGTATTCTACCTTCATGTGTATTGACATTTTATAACAACATTTTGTATGATTCTCAAAGTTTTATAAATCCTTGTAATTCTATAAATCCTCATTGTTTGGAAACCATTTTGGCTTCTTTTTAGAATATTAAAACAATCCGTTAAAATATTTATCTGTTTCAAAATGAGGGATATTTTGTATCGATCAATTAAAGTTGTTGTGTGTTTACCTGTAACCTGGTGAATAAATAAATCCTCATTGTTTGGAAACCATTTTGGCTTCTTTTTAGAATATTAAAACAATCCGTTAAAATATTTATCTGTTTCAAAATGAGACTGTGATGGTGATATTTTGTATCTATCATTTAAATTTGTTGTGTGTTTACCCGTATATAAATTGGAAGGAATGAGCAAACAACATAGATCCAGAGCAGCTGCGGCACAATACCATATCTTATCAGGATCTATATTGTTTGCTATTCTGACAAATGATTTAGCTCCACTATCCGAATAGCAAACAGGATAGAGCCTGATCAGATGACATGTTCTGTTCCGTCTGATCTGGCTCTTTGCAAAAGCGACTTTAGATAAAGTTAAAGATAATATAATGTCTCGATTTAAAAAAGTCCTATTGTGTTTTTCAGGAAAGTTTGATTGTATTTAGCGCAGGTTGGACCATCAATTTAACCCATTCAACACCAAGTAACTGACATGGACTGGTCCATGATATTTTTAGACTAATAAATTAATAACAAAATTACATTTGGATCAGTTCATTTATCAAAATGGGTAATTTTTTTCCCTAAAAATAGTTATATTACTTGAAAAAAGTGCAGATCCTGATGAGACGGCTCATCACGAGCCGGCTCATCTGGATTTACACTTTTTTGTAAGCCAATTTAGAGGTCTGTGGTGTTGAAAGGGTTAATAACTTCAGTCACTACCCAGGGCTAAACCTTCACAATAGTGAGATGTTTAAGAGAAATTATATTTCCACCAATTGTTTCCTCCCTGAAATCAAAATAGTGTCTGTGGCATGCGGAGACATGTAATTCTCCAAATATTCTAACTACGTATATATATAAACTGTCAAACTTGAGTTAAGCAGCCAGCCAAGCGAATAACAGAAAGTGGCTGCTTAATAAAGGTCAAATGTATAAAAAAAACATATTTTGAACCTGGCTGCTTAATTTTGCTTAATTTAGGTGACCACTAACACAGGTTTGACTGTATACACATTTGTATATACATGTATATCGAAACAATAATGTTTTACACTGCATCCACATTCCAACAGTGAATAAGATCTCTATTAGACACACTCTGCCTCCGTGGTCCACAGGGATTAGGCACGTTTGAGGGTACTTCTTCTTGTCGTTCGCGAATCACATGGACAAGCCGGCAGCAAACACGAAATGGGCCGTCCTCCTCAGATCCTCCCGGCAGCCATGTAACTTCGTCTGGAGAGAAGTATCTGTTGCCCAGGTTGTTTTCCTCAGCCCATGAAGATTGGGACACTCCTGGAGGATGTGTTCTGCAGTCTGGTCCGTTTGAGGGTACTAGTATATATATTTACTTAAATATATATACTAGTACCCCCAAACGTGCCGAATCCCTGTGCCGTGGTCGAGTGGTTAAGGTCGCTGACTTGTATACCACTGTAACCTATCATCACTGATGGTCACGGGTTCGAGCCCCGTTGGTACACCCAAGTACTGCCCAGGAAAGGTGTTGTTAGGTAAACTGCCCGCCGGCGATATAGCCCAAAATGGTGCTGATGCAGGCGTAAAACCCGAAATATAACATAACTCTATTAGACAATGTTGTTTATATATATATATATAAAGTTTGATTGCAAAACGTCTTTTACATAAACAAAATTAGGTTGCAAAATGTATCTACAGTCTATATATATTCGATTTTATGTATATTTTATAATTGACAAAAATTCAAATGCTTGTCCATACAGACAAGAGATACACAATCATGGAACAAAAGCATACACAGACATAGAAGAAAACTAAACAGTTACTTGATCTAGAGATAGCAGTTAGTGGAATAGATAAGCATAACGTATGATGGACCTGCATTGACAGGCAGGAGGCAGGCCGTACTAATGATGTGATACATTGATACCCCAGTAGTATTGATAGCATGCGATATTGTAGGGTATCATGAATAGCTCCAGTCTTCCTGGATGTACCTGGATATACATTCATCCACACTGTTGTTTAGATTAAATCGGTATATGTAATCATAATTGACAGGTAAAGCTCGGTCCTAATGAGGGTCGGCTAGGTCATTAACACAGAAGTAGTATTGTTTACCTTATTGATTCCAATAAATTAGTAACCAAGTTACTGTATGACATGTGTTAAAGACCACCCCTCCGAATAAACCATACCTGTCTCTAGGTAAACACTACAATTTTGGACTACTCCAGGGTTGTTTGGACTACTCCAGGATTGTTTGGACTACTCCAGGGTTGTTTAAACTTTTTATTTATTTTACAATGATTGCGAATCAAGTTCAAACAACTTATATTAATCACTCTCGTTGGCACGGATGAAAGCGTAAATGTGGTCATTCGTGTGAGAGGAAAAACGGAGTACCCGGAGAAAACTCACCTGTCTGATCTGGCGACCACCCTACCATCTCACATACTTCCCGGTCATTATTTGGACTACTCCAGGGTTGTTGAGTACTCCAGGGTTGTTTGGACTACTCCAGGGTTGTTTGGAGTACTCCATGGATGTTTGGACTACTCCATGGATGTTTGGACTACTCCAGGGTTGTTTGGAGTACTCCATGGATGTTTGGACTACTCCATGGATGTTTTGACTACTCCAGGGTTGTTTGGACTACTCCAGGGTTGTTTGGAGTACTCCAGGGATGTTTGGACTACTCCAGGGATGCTTGCACTACTCCACGGTTGTTTGGAGTACTCCAGGGTTGTTTGGACTACTCCAGGGTTGTTGAGTACACCAAGGTTGTTTGGAGTACTCCAGGGATGTTTGGACTACTCCAGGGATGCTTGCACTACTCAAGGGTTGTTGAGTACTCCAGGGTTGTTTGGAGTACTCCAGGGTTGTTTGGACTACTCCAGGGTTGTTGAGTACTCCAGGGTTGTTGAGTACTCCAGGGTTGTTGAGTGCTCCAGGGATGTTTGGACTACTCCAGGGTTGTTTGGACTACTTCAGGGTTGTTGAGTAATCCAGGGTTGTTGAGTACTCCAGGGTTGTTGAGTGCTCCAGGGATGTTTGGACTACTCCACGGTTGTTTGGAGTACTCCAGGTATGTTTGGACTACTCCAGGGATGTTTGGAGTACTCCAGGGTTGTTTGGACTACTCCAGGGATGTTGGACTACTCCAGGGATGTTGGACTACTCCATGGTTATTTGGACTACTCCAGGGATGTTTGGACTACTCCAGGGTTATTTGGACTACTCCAGGGATGTTTGGACTACTCCATGGTTATTTGGACTACTCCAGGGATGTTTGGACTACTCCATGGTTATTTGGAGTACTCCAGGGATGTTTGGACTACTCCATGGTTATTTGGACTACTCCATGGATGTTTGGACTACTCCATGGTTATTTGGACTACTCCATGGTTATTTGGACTACTCCATGGTTATTTGGACTACTCCAGGGATGTTTGGACTACTCCATGGTTATTTGGACTACTCCAGGGATGTTTGGACTACTCCATGGTTATTTGGAGTACTCCAGGGATGTTTGGACTACTCCAGGGATGTTTGGACTACTCCAGGGATGCTTGGACTACTCCATGGTTATTTGGACTACTCCATGGTTATTTGGACTACTCCATGGTTATTTGGACTACTCCATGGTTATTTGGACTACTCCA
Source organism: Archivesica marissinica (assembly GCA_014843695.1). NCBI lineage: Eukaryota > Metazoa > Mollusca > Bivalvia > Venerida > Vesicomyidae > Archivesica > Archivesica marissinica. Next base: position 71,968,746 of record CM026397.1, read on the forward strand.
TGGTTATTTGGACTACTCCAGGGATGTTTGGACTACTCCATGGTTATTTGGACTACTCCATGGTTATTTGGACTACTCCAGGGATGTTTGGACTACTCCATGGTTATTTGGACTACTCCATGGTTATTTGGACTACTCCAGGGATGTTTGGACTACTCCATGGTTATTTGGACTACTCCATGGTTATTTGGACTACTCCAGGGATGTTTGGACTACTCCATGGTTATTTGGACTACTCCATGGTTATTTGGACTACTCCAGGGATGTTTGGACTACTCCATGGTTATTTGGACTACTCCATGGTTATTTGGACTACTCCAGGGATGTTTGGACTACTCCATGGTTATTTGGACTACTCCATGGTTATTTGGACTACTCCAGGGATGTTTGGACTACTCCATGGTTATTTGGACTACTCCATGGTTATTTGGACTACTCCAGGGATGTTTGGACTACTCCATGGTTATTTGGACTACTCCATGGTTATTTGGACTACTCCAGGGATGTTTGGACTACTCCAGGGATGCTTGGACTACTCCAGGGATGCTTGGACTACTCCATGGTTATTTGGACTACTCCATGGTTATTTGGACTACTCCAGGGATGTTGGACTACTCCATGGTTATTTGGACTACTCCAGGGATGTTTGGACTACTCCATGGTTATTTGGACTACTCCATGGTTATTTGGACTACTCCAGGGATGTTTGGACTACTCCATGGTTATTTGGACTACTCCATGGTTATTTGGACTACTCCAGGGATGTTTGGACTACTCCATGGTTATTTGGACTACTCCATGGTTATTTGGACTACTCCAGGGATGTTTGGACTACTCCATGGTTATTTGGACTACTCCATGGTTATTTGGACTACTCCAGGGATGTTTGGACTACTCCATGGTTATTTGGACTACTCCATGGTTATTTGGACTACTCCAGGGATGTTTGGACTACTCCATGGTTATTTGGACTACTCCATGGTTATTTGGACTACTCCAGGGATGTTTGGACTACTCCATGGTTATTTGGACTACTCCATGGTTATTTGGACTACTCCAGGGATGTTTGGACTACTCCATGGTTATTTGGACTACTCCATGGTTATTTGGACTACTCCAGGGATTTTGGACTACTCCATGGTTATTTGGACTACTCCATGGTTATTTGGACTACTCCATGGTTATTTGGACTACTCCATGGTTATTTGGACTACTCCAGGGATGCTTGGACTACTCCATGGTTATTTGGACTACTCCAGGGATGTTTGGACTACTCCATGGTTATTTGGACTACTCCAGGGATGCTTGGACTACTCCATGGTTATTTGGACTACTCCATGGTTATTTGGACTACTCCAGGGATGTTGGACTACTCCAGGGATGCTTGGACTACTCCATGGTTATTTGGACTACTCCAGGGATGTTTGGACTACTCCAGGGATGCTTGGACTACTCCATGGTTATTTGGACTACTCCAGGGATGTTTGGACTACTCCATGGTTATTTGGACTACTCCAGGGATGTTTGGACTACTCCATGGTTATTTGGACTACTCCAGGGATGTTTGGACTACTCCATGGTTATTTGGACTACTCCAGGGATGTTTGGACTACTCCAGGGATGCTTGGACTACTCCAGGGTTATTTGGACTACTCCATGGTTATTTGGACTACTCCAGGGATGTTGGACTACTCCAGGGATGCTTGGACTACTCCATGGTTATTTGGACTACTCCAGGGATGTTTGGACTACTCCAGGATGTTTGGACTACTCCAGGGATGTTTGGACTACTCCAGGGATGTTTGGACTACTCCAGGGATGTTTGGACTACTCCATGGTTATTTGGACTACTCCAGGGATGTTTGGACTACTCCATGGATGTTTGGACTACTCCAGGGATGTTTGGACTACTCCATGGTTATTTGGACTACTCCAGGGATGTTTGGACTACTCCAGGGATGTTGGACTACTCCAGGGATGCTTGGACTACTCCATGGTTATTTGGACTACTCCAGGGATGTTTGGACTACTCCAGGGATGTTTGGACTACTCCAGGGATGCTTGGACTACTCCAGGGATGTTTGGACTACTCCATGGTTATTTGGACTACTCCAGGGATGCTTGGACTACTCCATGGTTATTTGGACTACTCCAGGGTTGTTTGGACTACTCCATGGTTATTTGGACTACTCCAGGGATGTTGGACTACTCCATGGTTATTTGGACTACTCCATGGTTATTTGGACTACTCCAGGGATGTTTGGACTACTCCAGGGATGTTTGGACTACTCCAGGGATGTTGGACTACTCCATGGTTATTTGGACTACTACATGGTTGTTTGGACTACTCCATGGTTATTTGGACTACTCCATGGTTATTTGGACTACTCCAGGGATGTTGGACTACTCCATGGTTATTTGGACTACTCCAGGGATGTTTGGACTACTCCATGGTTATTTGGACTACTCCAGGGATGTTTGGACTACTCCATGGTTATTTGGACTACTCCATGGTTATTTGGACTACTCCAGGGTTGTTTAGGGTTAAACGAGCCATTTTGTGAGCTTTATAGCAAAATTCCTTAACTGGTTTCATAAAATATGGTATGACATCATCATGAGTGTAAGATCCTTTATATTACATGACCATGGCGCGCTCTACAGTACATAGCTGGGTCGTTTTAATAAATAACGTTGCTACTTTTATTTTGGCGCAAATTGTCATGCTGTCAGTATATTGTCACTACTCAAAGCAGCGCTATATTTATGTCCTAAGCAGCGTTATATTTATGTTCTAAGCAGCGCTATATTTATGTTCTAAGCAGCGTTATATTTATGTTCTAAGCAGCGCTATATTTATGTTCTAAGCAGCGTTATATTTATGTTCTAAGCAGCGCTATATTTATGTTCTAAGCAGCGCTATATTTATGTTCTAAGCAGCGTTATATTTATGTTCTAAGCAGCGCTATATTTATGTTCTAAGCAGCGCTATATTTATGTTCTAAGCAGCGTTATATTTATGTTCTAAGCAGCGCTATATTTATGTTCTAAGCAGCGCTATATTTATGTTCTAAGCAGCGTTATATTTATGTTCTAAGCAGCGCTATATTTATGTTCTAAGCAGCGCTATATTTATGTTCTAAGCAGCGTTATATTTATGTTCTAAGCAGCGCTATATTTATGTTCTAAGCAGCGCTATATTTATGTTCTAAGCAGCGTTATATTTATGTTCTAAGCAGCGCTATATTTATGTTCTAAGCAGCGCTATATTTATGTTCTAAGCAGCGTTATAATTGCGTCAAAACTTCTTTTAAATCGTAGTTTGTCTTACCATTAACGTTATGTACCAATTCAAATAGAAATATATATTATTATTAACAAATTATAAGGATTATTCTCTCAACCAATCAGAATCCTTCCCGGTGTTATTACACGTGTGTACATATAATAAATTATGAGATGACTGTATTACACTGAATACAAGCAAAGTTATGTGATAAACATATTTATTGAACACCCAACCCATTAATTGAGTTTCTGATAATTGCCAGAAGTAAATAAGTGAAAAATCAACAGATTGGAACCCAGGTTATTGTTGAGGGTAAGTAATGGTTGCTGTGGATGTGTGACTCCAAGGGGTATTTTGTATCACTTTTTCAGTGTAGAGTAGCATAGACATTTGGTACATCAGTCTAGAGTAGAGTGCCTTACCAATCTAGAGTAGAGTGCCTTACCAATCTAGAGTAGAGTGCTTTACCAATCTAGAGTAGAGTGCCTTACCAATCTATATAGTAGAGTGCCCTACCAATCTAGAGTAGAGTGCCCTATCAATCTAGAGTAGAGTGCCATACCAATCTATAGAGTAGAGTGCCTTACCAATCTAGAGTAGAGTGCCCTATCAATCTAGAGTAGAGTGCCTTACCAATCTATAGAGTAGGGTGCCTTACCAATCTAGAGTAGAGTGCCTTACCAATATATAGTAGAGTGCCTTACCAATCAATAGAGTAGAGTGCTTTACCAATCTAGAGTAGAGTGCCTTATCAATCTAGAGTAGCTGGCCTTGCCAATCTAGAGTAGAGTGCCTTGCCAATCTAGAGTAGAGTGCCTTACCAATCTATAGAGTAGAGTGCCTTGCCAATCTAGAGTAGAGTGCCTTACCAATCTATAGAGTAGAGTGCCTTGCCAATCTATAGTAGAGTGCCTTACCAATCTATAGTAGCTGGCCTTGCCAATCTAGAGTAGAGTGCCTTACCAATCTATAGAGTAGAATGCCTTACCAATCTATAGAGTAGAGTGCCTTACCAATCTAGAGTAGCTGGCCTTGCCAATCTAGAGTAGAGTGCCTTACCAATCTAGAGTAGAATGCATTACCAATCTATAGAGTAGAGTGCCTTACCAATCTATAGAGTAGAGTGCCTTACAAATCTAGAGTAGCTGGCCTTGCCAATCTAGAATGCCTTACCAATCTAGAGTAGAGTGCCTTACCAATCTAGAGTAGAGTGCCTTATCAATCTAGAGAAGCTGGCCTTGCCAATCTAGAGTAGAGTGCCTTGCCAATCTAGAGTAGGTGGCTTTGCCAATCTAGAGTAGAGTGCCTTACCAATCTAGAGTAGAGTGCCTTACCACTCTATAGTAGAGTGTCGTACAAATCTAGAGTAGAGTGCCTTACCAATCTATAGTAGAGTGCCTTACAAATCTAGAGTAGCTGGCCTTGCCAATCTAGAGTAGCGTGCCTTACCAATCTATAGTAGAGTGCCTTACCAATCTAGAGTAGAGTGTCTTACCAATCTAGAGTAGAGTGTCTTGCCAATCTAGAGTGGGCTGGCCTTGCCAATCTAGAGTAGAGTGCCCTATCAATCTAGAGTAGAGTGCCTTACCAATCTAGAGTAGCTGGCCTTGCCAATCTATAGTAGAGTGCCTTACCAATCTATAGTAGCTGGCCTTGCCAATCTAGAGTAGAGTGCCTTGCCAATCAATAGTAGAGTGCCTAACCAATCTAGAGTAGCTGGCCTTGCCAATCTAGAGTAGAGTGCCTTACCAATATACAGTAGAGTACCTTACCAATCTAGAGTAGAGTGCCTTACCAATCTAGAGTAGCTGGCCTTGCCAATTTAGAGTAGAGTGCCTTACCAATCTAGAGTAGCTGGCCTTGCCAATCTAGAGTAGAGTGCCTTGCCAATCTAGAGTAGATGGCCTTGCCAATCTAGAGTAGAGTGCCTTGCCAATCTAGAGTAGAGTGCCTTACCAATCTATAGAGTAGAGTGCCTTGCCAATCTAGAGTAGAGTGCCTTACCAATCTATAGAGTAGAGTGCCTTGCCAATCTATAGTAGAGTGCCTCACCAATCTATAGTAGCTGGCCTTGCCAATCTAGAGTAGAGTGCCTTACCAATCTAGAGTAGAGTGCCTTGCCAATCTAGAGTAGAGTGCCTTACCAATCTAGAGTAGCTGGCCTTGACAATCTAGAGTAGCTGGCCTTGCCAATCTAGAGTAGCTGGCCTTGCCAATCTAGAGGAGAGTGCCTTACCAATCTAGAGTAGAGTGCCTTACCAATCTAGAGTAGCTGGCCTTGCCAATCTAGAGTAGAGTGCCTTACCAATCTATAGTAGAATGCCTTACCAATATAGAGTAGCTGGCCTTGCCAATCTAGAGTAGAGTGCCTTACCAATCTAGAGTAGAGTGCCTTACCAATCTATAGTAGAGTGCCTTACCAATCTAGAGTAGAGTGCCTTACCAATCTATAGTAGAGTGCCTTACCAATCTAGAGTAGAGTGCCTTACCAATCTATAGTAGAGTGCCTTACCAATCTATAGTAGAGTGCCTTACCAATCTAGAGTAGCTGGCCTTGCCAATCTAGAGTAGAGTGCCTTACCAATATATAGTAGAGTGCCATACCAATCTAGAGTAGAGTGCCTTACCAATCTAGAGTAGAGTGTCTTACCAATCTAGAGTAGCTGGCCTTGCCAATCTAGAGTAGACTGCCTTACCAATCTAGAGTAGCTGGCCTTGCCAATCTATAGAGTAGAGTGCCTTAACAATCTAGAGTAGAGTGCCTTACCAATCTAGAGTAGCTGGCCTTGCCAATCTAGAGTAGAGTGCCTTACCAATCTAGAGTAGCTGGCCTTGCCAATCTAGAGTAGAGTGCCTTACCAATCTATAGTAGAGTGCCTTACCAATCTAGAGTAGCTGGCCTGGCCAATCTAAAGTAGAGTGCCTTACCAATCTAGAGTAGCTGGCCTTGCCAAACTATAGTAGAGTGCCTTACCAATCTATAGAGTAGCTGGCCTTGCCAATCTAGAGTAGAGTGCCTTACCAATCTAGAGTTGCTGGCCTTGCCAATCTAGAGTAGAGTGCCTTACCAATCGAGAGTAGAGTGCCTTACCAATCTAGAGTAGCTGGCCTTGCCAATCTAGAGTAGAGTGCCTGACCAATCTATAGTAGAGTGCCTTACCAATCTAGAGTAGCTGGCCTTGCCAATCTATAGTAGAGTGCCTTACCAATCTATAGAGTGGCTGGCCTTGCCAATCTAGAGTAGAGTGCCTTACCAATATAGAGTAGCTGGCCTTGCCAATCTAGAGTAGAGTGCATTACCAATCTAGAGTAGAGTGCCTTACCAATCTATAGTAGAGTGCCTTACCAATCAAGAGTAGAGTGCCTTACCAATCTATGGAAGAGTGCCTTACCAATCTAGAGTAGAGTGCCTTACCAATCTATAGTAGAGTGCCTTACCAATCTAGAGTAGCTGGCCTTGCCAATCTATAGTAGAGTGCCTTACCAATCTATAGATTAGCTTGCCTTGCCAATCTAGAGTAGAGTGCCTTACCAATATAGAGTAGCTGGCCTTGCCAATCTAGAGTAGAGTGCCTTACCAATCTAGAGTAGAGTGCCTTACCAATCTATAGTAGAGTGCCTTACCAATATAGAGTAGAGTGCCTTACCAATCTATAGTAGAGTGCCTTACCAATCTAGAGTAGAGTGCCTTACCAATCTATAGTAGAGTGCCTTACCAATCTATAGTAGAGTGCCTTACCAATCTAGAGTAGCTGGCCTTGCCAATCTAGAGTAGAGTGCCTTACCAATATATAGTAGAGTGCCATACCAATCTAGAGTAGAGTGCCTTACCAATCTATAGTAGAGTGCCTTACCAATCTAGAGTAGCTGGCCTTGCCAATCTAGAGTAGAGTGATTACCAATCTATAGTAGAGTGCCTTACCAATCTAGAGTAGAGTGCCTTACCAATCTAGAGTAGCTGGCCTTGCCAATCTAGAGTAGACTGCCTTACCAATCTAGAGTAGCTGGCCTTGCCAATCTATAGAGTAGAGTGCCTTAACAATCTAGAGTAGTGTGCCTTACCAATCTAGAGTAGCTGGCCTTGCCAATCTAGAGTAGAGTGCCTTACCAATCTAGAGTAGCTGGCCTTGCCAATCTAGAGTAGAGTGCCTTACCAATCTATAGTAGAGTGCCTTACCAATCTAGAGTAGCTGGCCTTGCCAATCTAAAGTAGAGTGCCTTACCAATCTAGAGTAGCTGGCCTTGCCAATCTAGAGTAGAGTGCCTTACCAATCTATAGTAGAGTGCCTTACCAATCTAGAGTAGCTGGCCTTGCCAATCTATAGTAGAGTGCCTTACCAAATACCCCCAATCTAGAGTAGAGTGCCTTACCAATCTAGAGTAGCTGGCCTTGCCAATCTAGAGTAGAGTGCCTTACCAATCTAGAGTAGAGTGCCTTACCAATCTATAGTAGAGTGCCTTACCAATCTAGAGTAGAGTGCCTTACCAATCTATAGTAGAGTGCCTTACCAATCTAGAGTAGAGTGCCTTACCAATCTATAGTAGAGTGCCTTACCAATCTAGAGTAGGGTGCCTTACCAATCTAGAGTAGCTGGCCTTGCCCATCTAGAGTAGTTGGCCTTGCCAATCTAGAGTAGAGTGCCTTACCAATCTAGAGTAGAGTGCCTTACCAATCTATAGTAGAGTGCCTTACCAATCTAGAGTAGCTGGCCTTGCCAATCTAGAGTAGAGTGCCTTACCAATCTATAGTTGCTGGCCTTACCAATCTAGAGTAGAGTGCCTTACCAATCTATAGTAGAGTGCCTTACCAATCTAGAGTAGCTGGCCTTGCCAATCTAGAGTAGAGTGCCTTACCAATCTATAGTAGAGTGCCTTACCAATCTAGAGTAGAGTGCCTTACCAATCTAGAGTAGCTGGCCTTGCCAATCTAGAGTAGACTGCCTTACCAATCTAGAGTAGCTGGCCTTGCCAATCTATAGAGTAGAGTGCCTTAACAATCTAGAGTAGAGTGCCTTACCAATCTAGAGTAGCTGGCCTTGCCAATCTAGAGTAGAGTGCCTTACCAATCTATAGTAGCTGGCCTTGCCAATCTAGAGTAGAGTGCCTTACCAATCTATAGTAGAGTGCCTTACCAATCTAGAGTAGCTGGCCTTGCCAATCTAAAGTAGAGTGCCTTACCAATCTAGAGTAGCTGGCCTTGCCAATCTAGAGTAGAGTGCCTTACCAATCTATAGTAGAGTGCCTTACCAATCTAGAGTAGATTGCCTTACCAATCTAGAGTAGAGTGCCTTACCAATCTATAGATGGCCTTACCAATCTAGAGTAGAGTGCCTTACCAATCTAGAGTAGCTGGCCTTGCCAATCTAGAGTAGAGTGCCTTACCAATCTAGAGTAGAGTGCCTTACCAATCTATAGTAGAGTGCCTTACCAATCTAGAGTAGAGTGCCTTGCCAATCTATAGTAGAGTGCCTTACCAATCTAGAGTAGAGTGCCTTACCAATCTATAGTAGAGTGCCTTAACAATATAGAGTAGAGTGCCTTACCAATCTAGAGTAGCTGGCCTTGCCAATCTAGAGTAGAGTGCCTTACCAATCTAGAGTAGCTGGCCTTGCCAATCTAGAGTAGAGTGCCTTACCAATCTATAGTAGAGTGCCTTACTAATCTAGAGTAGCTGGCCTTGCCAATCTAAAGTAGAGTGCCTTACCAATCTAGAGTAGCTGGCCTTGCCAATCTATAGTAGAGTGCCTTACCAATCTATAGAGTAGCTGGCCTTGCCAATCTAGAGTAGAGTGCCTTACCAATCTAGAGTAGCTGGCCGTACCAATCTAGAGTAGCTGGCCTTGCCAATCTAGAGTAGAGTGCCTTACCAATCCAGAGTAGAGTGCCTTACCAATCTAGAGTAGCTGGCCTTGCCAATCTATAGTAGAGTGCCTTACCAATCTATAGAGTGGCTGGCCTTGCCAATCTAGAGTAGAGTGCCTTACCAATATAGAGTAGCTGGCCTTGCCAATCTAGAGTAGAGTGCATTACCAATCTAGAGTAGCTGGCCTTGCCAATCTAGAGTATAGTGCTTTACCAATCTATAGTAGAATGCCTTACCAATCTATAGTAGAGTGCTTTGCCAATCTAGAGTAGAGTGCTTACCAATCTATAGTAGAGTGCCTTACCAATCTATAGTAGAGTGCCTTACAAATCTATAGTAGAGTGCCTTGCCAATCTAGAGTAGAGTGCCTTACCAATATATAGTTGAGTGCCTTACCAATCTATAGTAGAGTGCCATACCAATCTAGAGTAGAGTGCCTTACCAATCTATAGTAGAGTGCCTTACCAATCTAGAGTAGAGTGCCTTACCAATCTAGAGTAGCTGGCCTTGCCAATCTAGAGTAGCTGGCCTTGCCAATCTAGAATAGAGTGCCTTACCAATCTATAGTAGAGTGCCTTACCAATCTATAGTAGAGTGCCTTACCAATCTAGAGTAGCTGGCCTTGCCAATCTAGAGTAGAGTGCCTTACCAATATATAGTAGAGTGCCTCACCAATCTAGAGTAGAGTGCCTTACCAATCTATAGTAGAGTGCCTTACCAATCTAGAGTAGCTGGCCTTGCCAATCTAGAGTAGAGTGCCTTACCAATCTATAGTAGAGTGCCTTACCAATCTAGAGTAGAGTGCCTTACCAATCTATAGTAGAGTGCCTTACCAATCTAGAGTAGAGTGCCGTACCAATCTAGAGTAGCTGGCCGTACCAATCTAGAGTAGCTGGCCTTGCCAATCTAGAGTAGAGTGCCTTACCAATCTAGAGTAGAGTGCCTTACCAATCTAGAGTAGCTGGCCTTGCCAATCTAGAGTAGAGTGCCTTACCAATCTAGAGTAGAGTGCCTTACCAATCTATAGTAGAGTGCCTTACCAATCTATAGTAGAGTGCCTTACCAATCTAGAGTAGAGTGCCTTACCAATCTAGAGTAGAGTGCCTTACCAATCTAGAGTAGCTGGCCTTGCCAATCTAGAGTAGATTGCCTGACCAATCTAGAGTAGAGTGCCTTACCAATCTAGAGTAGCTGGCCTTGCAAATCTATAGTAGTGTGCCATACCAATCTATAGAGTAGCTGGCCTTACCCATCTAGAGTAGAGTGCCTTACCAATCTAGAGTAGCTGGCCGTACCAATCTAGAGTAGCTGGCCTTGCCAATCTAGAGTAGAGTGCCTTACCAATCCAGAGTAGAGTGCCTTACCAATCTAGAGTAGCTGGCCTTGCTAATCTATAGTAGAGTGCCTTACCAATATATAGAGTACTGGCCTTGCCAATCTAAATTAGAGTGCCTTACCAATCTAGAGTAGCTGGCCTTGCCAATCTTGAGTATAGTGCTTTACCAATCTATAGTAGAATGCCTTACCAATCTATAGTAGAGTGCTTTGCCAATCTAGAGTAGAATGCTTACCAATCTATAGTAGAGTGCCTTACCAATCTATAGTAGAGTGCCTTACAAATCTATAGTAGAGTGCCTTACCAATCTAGAGTAGAGTGCCTTACCAATCTAGAGTAGCTGGCCTTGCCAATCTAGAGTAGAGTGCCTTACCAATCTATAGTAGAGTGCCTTACCAATCTAGAGTAGCAGGCCTTGCCAATCTAGAGTAGGGTGCCTTACCAATCTATAGTAGAGTGCCTTACCAATCTATAGTAGAGTGCCTTACCAATCTGTAGTAGAGTGCCTTACCAATCTAGAGTAGCTGGCCTTGCCAATCTAGAGTGGAGTGCCTTACCAATCTATAGTAGAGTGCCTTACCAATCTAGAGTAGCTGGCCTTGCCAATCTAGAGTATAATGCCTTACCAATCTAGAGTAGAGTGCCTTACCAATCTATAGTAGAGAGCCTTACCAATCTAGAGTAGAGTGCCTTACCAATCTATAGTAGAGTGCCTTACCAATCTATAGTAGGGTGCCTTACCAATCTAGAGTAGAGTGTCTTTCCAATCTAGAGTAGAGTGCCTTACCAATCTAGAGTAGAGTGCCTTACCAATCTAGAGTAGCTGACCTTGCCAATCTAGAGTAGTGTGCCTTACCAATCTATAGTAGAGTGCCTGACCAATATATAGTAGAGTGCCTTACCAATCTAGAGTAGCTGGCCTTGCCAATCTAGAGTGCCTTACCAATATAGAGTAGAGTGCCTTACAAATCTAGAGTAGAGTGCCTTACCAATCTATAGTAGAGTGCCTTACCAATCTATAGTAGAGTGCCTTACCAATCTAGAGTAGAGTGCATTATCAATCTAGAGTAGCTGGCCTTACCAATCTAGAGTAGCTGGCCTTGCCAATCTAGAGTAGAGTGCCGTAGCAATCTAGAGTAGAGTGCCTTACCAATCTAGAGTAGCTGGCGTTGCCAATCTATAGTAGAGTGCCTTACCAATCTATAGAGTAGCTGGCCTTGCCAATCTAGAGTAGAGTGCCTTACCAATCTATATTAGAATGCCTTACCAATCTATAGTAGAGTGCCTTGCCAATCTAGAGTAGCTGACCTTGCCAATCTAGAGTAGAGTGCCCTGCCAATCTAGAGTAGAGTGCCTTACCAATCTATAGTAGAGTGCCTTACCAATCTATCGTAGAGTGCCTTACCAATATAGAGTAGCTGGCCTTGCCAATCTATATAGTGGAATGCCTTAACAATCTAGAGTAGAGTGCCTTACCAATCTAGAGTAGCTGGCCTTGCCAATCTAGAGTAGAGTGCCTTACCAATCTAAAGTAGCTGGCCTTGACAATCTAGAGTAGAGTGCCGTACCAATCTATAGTAGAATGCCTCACCAATCTAGAGTAGCTGGCCTTGCCAATCTAGAGTAGAGTGCCTTACCAATCTAGAGTAGCTGGCCTTGCCAATCTATAGTAGAGTGCCTTACCAATCTATAGAGTAGCTGGCCTTGCCAATCTATAGTAGAATGCCTTACCAATCTAGAGTAGCTGGCCTTGCCAATCTATAGTAGAGTGCCTTACCAATCTTTAGAGTAGCTGGCCTTGCCAATCTAGAGTAGAGTGCCTTACCAATCTAGAGTATAGTGCCTTACCAATCTAGAGTAGCTGGCCTTGCCAATCTAGAGTAGAGTTCCTGACCAATCTATAGTAGAGTGCCTTACCAATCTAGAGTAGCTGGCCTTACCAATCTAGAGTAGAGTGCCTTTCCAATCTATAGTAGAGTGCCTTACCAATCTATAGTAGACTGCCACACCAATCTAGAATAGCTGGCCTTGCCAATCTAGAGTGCCTTACCAATCTAGAGTAGAGTGCCTTACCAATCTAGAGTAGAGTGCCTTACCAATCTATAGTAGAGTGCCTTACCAATCTAGAGTAGAGTGCCTTACCAATCTAGAGTAGCTGGCCTTGCCAATCTATAGTAGAGTGCCTTACCAATCTATAGAGTAGCTGGCCTTGCCAATCTAGAGTAGCTGGCCTTGCCAATCTAGAGTTGAGTGCCTTACCAATCTATATTAGAATGCCTTACCAATCTATAGTAGAGTGCCTTGCCAATCTAGAGTAGCTGACCTTGCCAATCTAGAGTAGAGTGCCTTGCCAATCTAGAGTAGAGTGCCTTACCAATCTATAGTAGAGTGCCTTACCAATCTATAGTAGAGTGCCTTACCAATCTATAGTAGAGTGCCTTACCAATCTAGAGTAGCTGGCCTTGCCAATCTAGAGTAGCTGGCCTTGCCAATCTATAGTAGAGTGCCTTACCAATCTAGAGTAGAGTGCCTTACCAATCTATAGAGTAGAGTGCCTTACCAATCTAGAGTAGAGTGCCTTACCAATCTAGAGTAGAGTGCCTTACCAATCTAGAGTAGCTGGCCTTACCAATCTATAGAGTAGAGTGCCTTACCAATCTAGAGTAGCTGGCCTAGCCAATCTAGAGTAGAGTGCCATACCAATCTATAGTAGAGTGCCTTACCAATCTATAGAGTAGAGTGCCTTACCAATCTAGAGTAGCTGGCCTTGCCAATCTATAGTAGAGTGCCTTACCAATCTATAGTAGAGTGCCTTACCAATCCAGAGTAGCTGGCCTTGCCAATCTAGAGTAGCTGGCCTTGCCAATCTATAGAGTAAAGCGCCTTACCAATCTATAGTAGCTGGCCCTGCCAATATATAGTAGCTGGCCTTGCCAATCTAGAGTAGAGTGCCTTACCAATCTATAGTAGCTGGCCTTACCAATCTAGAGTAGCTGGCCTTGCCAATCTAGAGTAGAGTGCCTTACCAATCTAGAGTAGAGTGCATTACCAATCTATAGAGTAGAGTGCCTTGCCAATCTATAGTAGAGTGCCTTACCAATATATAGAGTAGAGTGCCTTACCAATCTAGAGTAGCTGGCCTTACCAATCTATAGTAGCTGGCCTTGCCAATCTAGAGTAGAGTGCCTTACCAATCTATAGTAGCTGGCCTTACCAATCTAGAGTAGCTTGCCTTGCCAATCTTAGAGTAGAGTGCCTTACCAATCTATATAGTAGAGTGCCTTACAAATCTAGAGTAGAGTGCCTTACCAATCTATAGTAGCTGGCCTTGCCAATCTAGAGTAGAGTGCCTTACCAATCTATAGTAGAGTGCCTTACCAATCTATAGTAGAGTGCCTTACCAATCTATAGTAGAGTGCCTTACCAATCTAGAGTAGCTGACCTTACCAATCTAGAGTAGCTGGCCTTACCAATCTAGAGTAGAGTGCCTTACCAATCTATAGTAGAGTGCCTTACCAATCTATAGTAGAGTGCATTCCCAATCTATAGTAGAGTGCCTTACCAATCTATAGTAGAGTGCCTTACCAATATATAGTATAGTGCCTTACCAATCTAGAGTAGCTGGCCTTACCAATCTAGAGTAGCTGGCCTTACCAATCTAGAGTAGAGTGCTTTATCAAACTATAGTAGAGTGCCTTACCAATCTATAGTAGAGTGCCTTACCAATCTAGAGTAGCTGGCCTTACCAATCTAAAGTAGAGTGCCTTACCAATCTATAGTAGAGTGCCTTACCAATCTATAGAGTAGAGTGCCTTACCAATCTAGAGTAGCTGGCCTTGCCAATCTAGAGTAGAGTGCCTTACCAATCTATAGTAGAGTGCCTTACCAATCTAGAGTAGAGTGTCTTACCAATCTAGAGTAGAGTGCCTTACCAATCTAGAGTAGAGTGCCTTACCAATCTAGAGTAGAGTGCATTACCATTCTAGAGTAGAATGCCTTACCAATCTAGAGTAGAGTGCCTTACCAATCTAGAGTAGAGTGCCTTACCAATCTAGAGTAGAGTAACATACCAATCTAGAGTAGGGTGTCTTACCAATCTAGAGTAGAGTGCCTTACCATTCTAGAGTAGAATGCCTTACCAATCTAGAGTAGAGTGCCTTACCAATCTAGAGTAGAGTGCTTTTCCAATTTAGAGTAGAGTGCCATACCAATCTAGAGTAGAGTGCCTTACCAATCTAGAGTAGAGTAACATACCAATCTAGAGTAGGGTGTCTTACCAATCTAGAGTAGAGTGTCTTACCAATCTAGAGTAGAGTGTCTTACCAATCTAGAGTAGAGGGTCTTACCAATCTAGAGTAGAGTAACATACCAATCTAGAGTAGAGTGTCTTACCAATCTAGAGTAGAGTGTCTTACCAATCTAGAGTAGAGGGTCTTACCAATCTAGAGTAGGGTAACATACCAATCTAGAGTAGAGGGTCTTACCAATCTAGAGTAGATTAACATACCAATCTAGAGTAGATTAACATACCAATCTAGAGTAGGGTAACATACCAATCTAGAGTAGAGTGTCTTACCAATCTAGAGTAGAGTGTCTTACCAATCTAGAGTAGAGGGTCTTACCAATCTAGAGTAGAGTAACATACCAATCTAGAGTAGAGTGTCTTACCAATCTAGAGTAGAGTGTCTTACCAATCTAGAGTAGAGGGTCTTACCAATCTAGAGTAGGGTAACATACCAATCTAGAGTAGAGGGTCTTACCAATCTAGAGTAGATTAACATACCAATCTAGAGTAGATTAACATACCAATCTAGAGTAGGGTAACATACCAATCTAGAGTAGAGTGTCTTACCAATCTAGAGTAGAGTGTCTTACCAATCTAGAGTATATTAACATACCAATCTAGAGTAGGGTAACATACCAATCTATAGTAGAGTGCCTTGCCAATTAAAGTGAAGATATGTGAGTATACTTTTTAATATCTGTCCGAATATAGCTCATGTCATGTTTTTCCAAGGTTTTGTCCGATCCGTCTGAAGCAGTGTTATGATTTAGCTGGATCTGTGCACAAAGGTTAGTCAGGTTTTCATAGGTCAGCTACCTCCTTCCCCATACTCACCATTTTGTCAAGGAACGCCCCACCCCTGGCTATAATTCAATGCAATTTAATGTTTAATGCATAATAACGCTCGTGTTTTGTCAGTGGCTATGTATGTGTGTATGTATGTTCCATTAATGTCAAACCCTTTGCAGGGACCTAGCCATGTTTTCCTGGGCAGGCTTAGCCGACATAAGCGGCTAACCAGTACTAAGCAATTTGTGTAGCGTGCCTTGCTCAAGGACACTATATACTTGGCCTGACCAAGTATCGAACCCGGGACCGTTTGATTCCAAATCCGGCGCCCTATCACTGGACCACATGAACACCATGCCATTGGTGAATTGTA
>CM026397.1:71985680-72068966 GCA_014843695.1 Archivesica marissinica
TTTGATTGGATACATTTGTATTGTGTGATAGTATGGATAGGTTTGATTGGATACATTTGTATTGTGTGATAGTATGGACAGATTTGATTGGATACATTTGTATTGCCTGATAGTATGGACAGGATTGATTGGATACAGTTGTATTGTGTGATAATATGGACGGGTTTGATTGGATACATTTGTATTGTGGGATAGTATGGACAGGTTTGATTGGATACAGGTGTATTGTGTGATAGTATGGACAGGTTTGATTGGATACATTTGTATTGTGTGATAGTATGGACAGGTTTGATTGGATACATTTGTATTGTGTGATTGTATGGGCAGGTTTGATTGGATACATTTGTATTGTGTGATAGTATGGGTAGGTTTGATTGGATACAGTTGTATTGTGTGATAGTATGGGCAGGTTTGATTGGATACATTTGTATTGTGTGATAGTATGTGCAGGTTTGATTGGATACATTTGTATTGTGTGATAGTATGGACAGGTTTGATTGGATACATTTGAATTGTGTGATAGAATGGACAGGTTTGATTGGGTACATTTGTATTGTGTGATAGTATGGACAGGTTTGATTGGATACATTTGTATTGTGTGATAGTATGGGCAGGTTTGATTGGATACATCTGTATTGTGTGATAGTATGGACAGGTTTGATTGGGTACATTTGTATTGTGTGATAGTATGGACAGGTTTGATTGGATACATTTGTATTGTGTGATAGAATGGACAGGTTGGATTGGATACATTTGTATTGTGTGATAGTATGGACAGGTTTGATTGGATACATTTGTATTGTGTGATAGTATTGGCAGGTTTGATTGGATACATTTGTATTGTTTGATAGTATGGACAGGTTTGATTGGGTACATTTATATTGTTTGATAGTATGGACAGGTTTGATTGGATACATTTGTATTGTGTGATAGAATGGACATGTTGGATTGGATACATTTGTATTGTGTGATAGAATGGATAGGTTTGATTGGATACATTTGTATTGTGTGATAGTATGGACAGGTTTGATTGGATACATTTGTATTGTGTGATAGAATGGACAGATTTGATTGGATACATTTGTATTGTGTGATAGTATGGACAGGTTTGATTGGATACAGTTGTATTGTGGGATAGTATGGACAGGTTTGATTGGATACACTTGTATTGTGGGATAGTATGGACAGATGTGATTGGATACATTTGTATTCTGTGATAGTATGGGCGGGTTTGATTGGATACATTTGTATTGTGTGACAGTATGGGCGGATTTGATTGTATACATTTGTATTGTGGGATAGTATGGACAGGTTTGATTGGATACATTTGTATTGTGTGATAGAATGGACAGGTTTGATTGGATACATGTGTATTGTGTGATAGTATGGGCAGGTTTGATTGGATACATTTGTATTGTGTGATAGTATGGACAGGTTTGATTGGATACATTTGTATTGTGTGATAGTATGGACAGGTTTGATTGGATACATTTGTATTGTGTGATAGTATGGGCAGGTTTGATTGGATACATTTGTATTGTGTGATAGTATGGACAGGTTTGATTGGATACATTTGTATTGCGTGATAGTATGGACAGGTTTGATTGGATACAGCTGTATTGTGTGATAGTATTAATAGGTCTGATTGGATACAGTTGTATTGTGTGATAGTATGGACAGGTTTGGTTGGATACAGTTGTATTGTGTGATAGTATGGATAGGTTTGATTGGATACATTTGTATTGTGTGATAGTATGGACAGATGTGATTGGATACATTTGTATTGTGTGATAGCATGGGCAGGTTTGATTGGATACATTTGTATTGTGTGATAGTATGATATGTTTGATTGGATACATTTGTATTGTGATAGTATGTACGGGTTTGATTGGATACATTTGTATTGTGATAGTATGGACAGATGTGATTGGATACATTTGTATTGTGTGATAGTATGGACAGGTTTGATTGGATACATTTGTATTGTGTGATAGTATGGGCAGGTTTGATTGGATACATTTGTATTGTGTGATAGTATGGACAGGTTTGATTGGATACATTTGTATTGTGTGATAGTATGGACAGGTTTTTATTGGATACATTTGTATTGTTGGATAGTATGGACATGTTTGATTGGATACATTTGTATTGTGTGATAGTATTGACAGGTTTGATTGGATACATTTGTATTGTGTGATAGTATGGACAGGTTTGATTTGATACATTTGTATTGTGTGATAGTATGGACAGGTTTGATTGGATACATTTGTATTGTGTGATAATATGGACAGGTTTGATTGGATACATTTGTATTGTGAGATAGTATGGACAGGTTTGATTGGATACATTTGTATTGTGTGATAGTATGGACAGGTTTGATTGGATACAGTTGTATTGTGTGATAGTATGGTCAGGTGTGATAGTATGGACAGGTTTGATTGGATACATTTGTTTGTGTGATAGTATGGACAGGTTTGATTGGATACATTTGTATTGTGTGATAGTATGGACAGGTTTTTATTGGATACATTTGTATTGTTGGATAGTATGGACATGTTTGATTGGATACATTTGTATTGTGTGATAGTATTGACAGGTTTGATTGGATACATTTGTATTGTGTGATAGTATGGACAGGTTTGATTGGATACATTTGTATTGTTTGATAATATGGACAGGTTTGATTGGATACATTTGTATTGTGAGATAGTATGGACAGGTTTGATTGGATACATTTGTATTGTGTTATAGTATGGACAGGTTTGATTGGATACAGTTGTATTGTGTGATAGTATGGACAGGTGTGATAGTATGGACAGGTTTGATTGGATACATTTGTTTGTGTGATAGTATGGACATATTTGATTGGATACATTTGTATTGTGTGATAGTATGGACAAGTTTGATTGGATACATTTGTATTGTGTGATAGTATGGACAGATTTGATTGGATACATTTGTATTGTGTGATAGAATGGACATGTTTGATTGGATACATTTGTATTGTGTGATAGTATGGACAGGTTTGATTGGATACATTTGTATTGTGTGATAGTATGGGCAGGTTTGATTGGATACATTTATATTGTTTGATAGTATGGACAGGTTTGATTGGATACATTTGTATTGTGTGATAGAATGGACAGGTTGGATTGGATACATTTGTATTGTGTGATAGAATGGACCTGTTTGATTGGATACATTTGTATTGTGTGATAGTATGGACAGGTTTGATTGGATACATTTGTATTGTGTGATAGAATGGACAGATTTGATTGGATACATTTGTATTGTGTGATAGTATGGACAGGTTTGATTGGATACAGTTGTATTGTGGGATAGTGTGGACAGGTTTGATTGGATACATTTGTATTGTGTGATAGTATGGGCAGGTTTGATTGGATACAGTTGTATTGTGTGCTAGTATGGACAGGTTTGATTGTATACATTTGTATTCTGTGATAGTATGGTCAGGTTTGATTGGATACATTTGTATTGTGTTATAGTATGGACAGATTTGATTGGATACATTTTTTGTGTGTGATAGTATGGACAGGTTTGATTGGATACATTTGTATTATGATAGTATGGGCAGGTTTGATTGGATACATTTGTATTGTGTGATAGTATGGACAGGTTTGATTGGATACATTTGTATTGTGTGATAGTATGGACAGGTTTTTAATTGATACATTTGTATTGTTGGATGTATATGGACATGTTTGATTGGATACAGTTGTATTGTGTGTGTATTGCAGGTTTGATTGGATACATTTGTATTGTGTGATAGTATGGACAGGTTTGATTGGATACATTTGTATTGTGTGATAGTATGGACAGGTTTGATTGGATACATTTGTATTGTGTGATAATATGGACAGGTTTGATTGGATACATTTGTATTGTGAGATAGTATGGACAGGTTTGATTGGATACATTTGTATTGTGTGATAGTATGGACAGGTTTGATTGGATACAGTTGTATTGTGTGATAGTATGGACAGGTGTGATAGTATGGACAGGTTTGATTGGATACATTTGTTTGTGTGATAGTATGGACATATTTGATTGGATACATTTGTATTGTGTGATAGTATGGACAAGTTTAATTGGATACATTTGTATTGTGTGATAGTATGGACAGATTTGATTGGATACATTTGTATTGTGTGATAGAATGGACATGTTTGATTGGATACATTTGTATTGTGTGATAGTATGGACAGGTTTGATTGGATACATTTGTATTGTGTGATAGTATGGGCAGGTTTGATTGGATACATTTATATTGTTTGATAGTATGGACAGGTTTGATTGGATACATTTGTATTGTGTGATAGAATGGACAGGTTGGATTGGATACATTTGTATTGTTTGATGGAATGGATAGGTTTGATTGGATACATTTGTATTGTGTGATAGTATGGACAGGTTTGATTGGATACATTTGTATTGTGTGATAGAATGGACAGATTTGATTGGATACATTTGTATTGTGTGATAGTATGGACAGGTTTGATTGGATACAGTTGTATTGTGGGATAGTATGGACGGGTTTGATTGGATACATTTGTATTGTGTGATACTATGGACAGGTTTGATTGGATACAGTTGTATTGTGTGATAGTATGGACAGGTTTGATTGGATACATTTGTATTCTGTGATAGTATGGGCGGATTTGATTGGATACATTTGTATTGTGTGACAGTATGGGCGGGTTTGATTGTATACATTTGTATTGTGGGATAGTATGGACAGGTTTGATTGGATACATTTGTATTGTGTGATGGTATGGACAGGTTTGATTGGATACATGTGCATTGTGTGATAGTATGGGCAGGTTTGATTGGATACATTTGTATTGTGTGATAGTATGGACAGGTTTGATTGGATACATTTGTATTGTGTGATAGTATGGACAGGTTTGATTGGATACATTTGTATTGTGTGATAGTATGGATAGGTTTGATTGGATACATTTGTATCGTGTGATAGTATGGACAGGTTTGATTGGATACATTTGTATTGCGTGATATTATGGACAGGTTTGATTGGATACAGCTGTATTGTGTGATAGTATGGACAGGTTTGATTGGATACATTTGTATTGTGTGATAGTATGGATAGGTTTGATTGGATACATTTTTATTGTGTGATAGTATGGGCAGGTTTGATTGGATACATTTTTATTGTGTGATAGTATGACATGTTTGATTGGATACATTTGTATTGTGATAGTATGGACAGATGTGATTGGATACATTTGTATTGTGTGATAGTATAGACAGGTTTGATTGGATACATTTGTATTGTGATAGTATGGACGGGTTTGATTGGATACATTTGTATTGTGATAGTATGGACATATGTGATTGGATACATTTGTATTGTGTGATAGTATGGACAGGTTTGATTGGATACATTTGTATTGTGTGATAGTATGGGTAGGTTTGATTGGATACATTTGTATTGTGTGATAGTATGGACAGGTTTGATTGGATACATTTGTATTGTGTGATAGTATGGACAGGTTTGATTGGATACATTTGTATTGTGTGATAGTATGGACAGGTTTTTATTGGGTACATTTGTATTGTGGGATAGTATGGACATGTTTGATTGGATACATTTGTATTGTGGGATAGTATGGACAGGTTTGATTGGATACATTTTTATTGTGTGATAGTATGGACAGGTTTGATTGGATACATGTGTATTGTGTGATAGTATGGGCAGGTTTGATTGGATACATTTGTATTGTGAGATAGTATGGACAGGTTTGATTGGATACATTTGTATTGTGTGATAGTATGGACAGGTTTTGATTGGATACATTTGTATTGTGTGATAGTATGGACAGTGTGATAGTATGGACAGGTTTGATTGGATACATTTGTTTGTGTGATAGTATGGACATATTTGATTGGATACATTTGTATTGTGTGATAGTATGGACAGGTTTGATTGGATACATTTGTATTGTGTGATAGTATGGACAGATTTGATTGGATACATTTGTATTGTGTGATAGTATGGACAGGATTGATTGGATACAGTTGTATTGTGTGATAGTATGGGCAGGTTTTATTGGATACATTTGTATTATGATAGTATGGACAGGTTTGATTGGATACATTTGTATTGTGTGATAGTATGGACAGGTTTGATTGGATACATTTGTATTGTGTGATAGTATGGACAGGTTTGATTGGATACATTTGTATTGTGTGATAGTATGGACAGGTTTGATTGGATACATTTGTATTATGATAGTATGGACAGGTTTGATTGGATACATTTGTATTGTGTGATAGTATGGACAGATTTGATTGGATACATTTGTATTGTGTGATAGTATGGACAGGATTGATTGGATACAGTTGTATTGTGTGATAGTATGGACAGATTTGATTGGATACATTTGTATTGTGTGATAGTATGGACAGGTTTGATTGGATACAGTTGTATTGTGTGATAGTATGGACATGCGTCTGGTTATCTTAACACCAGAATATTGTTTGGTAATAAATGAAAGCCCAAAGGGGTCGAGTGGTTAAGGTCGATGACTTCACTTGCCACTCAACGATGTTGGTTAGTTTATACAAATTTATTTTATCTCGATTGCGAAATTCTTATAGTTTGTATTCAACACTCTCGAGACCCCATTCCTGATGGATTCCATCGTCACAAGGGAGAGAGAAGATGCAACATGGAATTTAAATGCCTTGCCTAAGGACACACTCGTAACGTATCGATGTAGGTTCGAATCCAACTTGAAGTGTCGAATTATTTCATGGTAGGAAACTATCCAGCTGGCTTGTGGAAGGTCGGTGGTTCTACCCGTGTGCCTGAAATACTGCTCAGCGGGGCACGCGGTGTCTTCCACCACCAATAACAGACTGAGAGTCGCCATATAACCTAAGCTATGTTGACTGAACTTTTGGCAACCTAAATATGTAAATGCTAATGTATTTTTAATTATTGTCAGAAAGTGCATACAGCAATCATTTCGTTTGTCTAATCAGGTGAATTCCACTAAATAACAAACGTAACAACAATGGAAAATTACAATAGGAAATGAAACCCAGCCTCACCAACATGGCAAGCACACCAGCCTTATAGCTAAGTGTGACCAACCCTCAATAGTGAATAACATCATTGCATTGATAAATGTATACACTGATCCCTGCTGTCTCCGAACATTTGATATATTATTCTCTACCAGCCGAGTCACGTGCACACCTAAATACACTAAATATACTTTTTATTTATCCATAATGTGATCCAAAGATCATAATATTATCATTCATTGAACAGGACGTTTCAGTGTTTACGGGTTATTACGAATACATTGACAGAGAAGTAGGTGATTGTGTCGAACATACTGTGTGTTTTACGTTTATTTATCGCCGGTTGCCCATATGAGCGTCGCCTCCTGAAGAGATTAGTAATTTTAGATTGTTGGAGGATAGTGCAGTGATACAGAAAGAGACCCATTCCAGAATAGCCTCTGGTTCTTTTACGTGCACGGTGTAAAGCACACGAAACCTCGGTTTAAAGTCCCATCTGAAATACTGTTAATTTGATTATGGTCAGACGGGGGATCGAACCTGCGAACATACGTATGTGTCCGAGGTTATAACACTTTTCTCAGATCTCAAGCTCAAATGATTTGATTGGTTGATTCTGGGTATTACTGCCAGCTGAACCAATCAGAAGCTTGAGACTGAGTTGAGATAGGAGAAATGTGTTATAACCTCGAGGCCTGATCTGACATGGTGTGAGAGATGTTGTTATGTTTCCAGTTGATATCAGTTAGCCGTCCCGTAGGCACTATAAGTTAGGGTGCGACATTCACTCACCCGCTGAGGCTTGCCACCGACGTGCCCCTTTTCACGTGCTAATGATTTTTAAAAAAAAATTTAAATGGGGTATAAATGTTTTATTGGAAGCAACAATGTACTTATTGTCTAAATGTGGTGATTTATTTATTGCATTATATTGAGTGGACTGTTGGTACTGTTGGTTAATGAAGGCAGTGCTATTGTACTTCCATCTGTTATTGGTGGAGGGAGACCTCGGTGCCCCTTTGAGCAGCACCCGAATAGCACCGCAAGCCAACTGGCTAGCTTCCTCATACGAACGAATGTTACACCCCCAGTGAAATTCGAACCTACAGCGGGGTGAGTGGCAAATAATCGTAACCACTCAGCAATGGATGTCCCCAAGTTTGAGAGACGTGGAATATATGTATTTGCAAGGATCCGTGTTCCCACCAATGTTTCAGCACCACAAATACATTAGCCCCAAATTCTAGACATCGACAAGAATGTGTTATCTTAAACAAAACAAATAGTAATAAAAGTGAAAATGAATAGCACCGGAATGTATTCTTCAAACTGATGCAAAACCCAGTGTTGTTTGTTATAATGTTATAATTTTAGCTAATGTGTGAATAATTCAGTATTTCATTTTCATAAGCATTTAAGCTTGTCATAACAGGCCCGTAGCCACACTGAGGCGAATGAGGCACTCGCATCGGTTAGAATTGGGCAAGTAACGAAAACAAGTATAGGACACAACAGGCAAACCGTCTAAATGGTTAATTGTTCAATAGTATTTATGCCTCTGAATAGAATTTCGCCTGCCTCCGACCCCCCTGGAAGATTAGCCTCGGTTATGTTCAGCTTCTGGCTACGCTACTGCATAAAATTAATACTTTTAAAACTGTTAAATTAAAAAATAGATTATGTATAGATGACATGGATGTTATTAGCCCGTCAAACCGGCCGGAAATGTAGAAAATAAAAGTAAATGCCACATATGATGCCACCGGACGGACCTTGGTACTATCAATATTCAAAAGAACCGGAAATGAAGCAGACGACTGGTCTATCTCCCGCTTGGGCCCAATTAATATTCAAATCCTTTCTGTGCATTTGACAGGCATGCATGTGAATCATGTGCAGCTCTATCCCTGCATACGCGGGAACATATCTGGGCGTCTGCGACAGTCTATCGTCAGTTACAGCTCTCTCCCTGTATACGCGGGAACATATCTGGGCGTCTGCGACAGTCTATCGTCAGTTGCAGCTCTCTCCCTGCATAAGCGGGAAACTATTTGGGCGTCTGCGACAGTCTATCGTCAGTTGCAGAACCGCAAGCATCGTTTAAGAAATCATGATGTGTTTTGCACGATTCGTTTACTTCATGATTTGTCTACCATCCAAGTTATTTCACGGTTCGTAGCTAGAGCCGTACTAGCCTGACACGAGCGACTGACTGACATGCAGCTAGCGTGTACAATATACTTCCGTCGTATTGAAAATCTGTGATTAAAGACATCTTGTTATATGTGGAACTATAGAATAGTTAATTTTATCATTTTTGCGACATTCTGTGATTGAAGTTGGCGAATTGATTTACTGATATATCGGGGATTGCCTCGAACATTTTGGATCAGACTAATATCGCTATTGTATGGAAATACTGCGACATATATAAATGGATCCAGCGAATCTTCAGACATCGTTTCTTCGTCAATGTGTGATTACATTATATGATGTATAATAATAATAATAATAATAATAATAATAATAATAAAGACTTTAGTTTACGAGAGAACTCATTTAACAAAAGTTACAATACCATGAGGCACTCAACAAATATACAAATCAAATTATAGGACTATAAGTGAAATATGCATATTGGAATTATATAGTAATGTTAAAGATGAAAAGTAGAGAAACGATATCATTATAATGAGATTCAAAATGTCGGGACATTGTTTCTACGCGGGATTATTCAAATATATATACAAATTGAATGTAATCTACGACATGTAAATTAATTATATATGTACACTGTTATTGGTATGATACTTCAACTTTACGAGCCATCGTGACCTGGTTTCTGCGACACCCAGACATCTTACTATATACTTCTCCAATCGACCTGGTTCTGCGACACCCAGACATCTTACTATATACTTCTCCAATCGACCTGGTTCTGCGACACCCAGACATCTTACTATATACTTCTCCAATCGACCTGGTTCTGCGACACCCAGACATCTTAATATATATTTCTGGAATCGACCTGGTTCTGCGACACCCAGACATCTTAATATATACTTCTGGAATCGACCTGGTTCTGCGACACCCAGACATCTTAATATATACTTCTCCAATCGACCTGGTTCTGCGACACCCAGACATCTTAATATATACTTCTCCAATCGACCTGGTTTCTGCTACACCCAGACATCTTAATATATACTTCTCCAATCGACCTGGTTCTGCGACACCCAGACATCTAATATATACTTCTCCAATCGACCTGGTTCTGCGACACCCAGACATCTTATATATACTTCTCCAATCGACCTGGTTCTGCGACCCCAGACATCTTAATATATACTTCTCAATCGACCTGGTTCTGACACCCAGACATCTTAATATATACTTCTCCAATCGACCTGGTTCTGCGACACCCAGACATCTTAATATATACTTCTCCAATCGACCTGGTTCTGCGACACCCAGACATCTTAATATATACTTCTCCAATCGACCTGGTTCTGCGACACCCAGACATCTTAATATATACTTCTCCAATCGACCTGGTTCTGCGACACCCAGACATCTTACTATATACTTCTCCAATCGACCTGGTTCTGCGACACCCAGACATCTTAATATATATTTCTGGAATCGACCTGGTTCTGCGACACCCAGACATCTTAATATATACTTCTGGAATCGACCTGGTTCTGCGACACCCAGACATCTTAATATATACTTCTCCAATCGACCTGGTTCTGCGACACCCAGACATCTTAATATATACTTCTCCAATCGACCTGGTTCTGCGACACCCAGACATCTTAATATATACTTCTCCAATCGACCTGGTTCTGCGACACCCAGACATCTTAATATATACTTCTCCAATCGACCTGGTTCTGCGACACCCAGACATCTTAATATATATTTCTGGAATCGACCTGGTTCTGCGACACCCAGACATCTTAATATATACTTCTGGAATCGACCTGGTTTCTGCGACACCCAGACATCTTAATATATATTTCTGGAATCGACCTGGTTTCTGCGACACCCAGACATCTTAATATATATTTCTGGAATCGACCTGGTTTCTGCGACACCCAGACATCTTAATATATATTTCTGGAATCGACCTGGTTTCTGCGACACCCAGACATCTTAATATATATTTCTGGAATCGACCTGGTTTCTGCGACACCCAGACATCTTAATATATACTTCTCCAATCGACTTGGTTTCTGCGACACCCAGACATCTTAATATATACTTCTCCAATCGACTTGGTTTCTGCGACACCCAGACATCTTAATATATACTTCTCCAATCGACTTGGTTTCTGCGACACCTAGACATCTTAATATATACTTCTCCAATCGAGATGAGTTCTGCGACACCCAGACATCTTAATATATACTTCTCCAATCGACTTGGTTTCTGCTACACTCAGACATCTTAATATATACTTCTCCAATCGACTTGGTTTCTGCTACACCCAGACATCTTAATATATACTTCTCCAATCGACTTGGTTTCTGCGACACCCAGACATCTTAATATATACTTCTCCAATCGACTTGGTTTCTGCTACACCCAGACATCTTAATATATACTTCTCCAATCGACTTGGTTTCTGCGACACCCAGACATCTTACTATATACTTCTCCAATCGACTTGGTTTCTGCGACACCCAGACATCTTAATATATACTTCTCCAATCGACTTGGTTTCTGCGACACCCAGACATCTTAATATATACATCTCCAATCGACTTGGTTTCTGCGACACCCAGATATCTTAATATATACTTCTCCAATCGATTTGAGTTCTGCGACACCCAGACATCTTAATATATACTTCTCCAATCGATTTGGTTTCTGCGACACCCAGACATCTTAAAATATACGTCTCCAATCGATTTGAGTTCTGCGACACCCAGACATCTTAATATATACTTCTCCAATCGACTTGGTTTCTGCGACACCCAGACATCTTAATATATACTTCTCCAATCGATTTGAGTTCTGCGACACCCAGACATCTTAAAATATACATCTCCAATCGACCTGGTTTCTGCGACTGCCAGGGAAGATCTAATTAATACACTTCTGGAATCGACGTAGCGCTCGCGTCTATGAGGATATTAAATCGGAGATTCTACAGTAATTAATCTTCTTGAGCTTTTCAGCGTTTTTCAATACATACCTTATTGATTCAACCAGTCTCCTTTTCGGGTACAAAATAGGTTGTTGCGTTTAATGTGTTTACGTTTATTTTCTGTCGCTACCGGTTGTCCACATGATCAACGCCCCGCCCCCTGAAGGGATTAGTAATTTTACATATTTGTATGTATGTTCCTTTAATGTCAAACCCCTAGCGGGGACTTAGACATTTCCTGGGCAGGCTCAGCCTACCTAAGCGATTAACCAGTACTAAGCAATGTGTGTGAGGTGCCTTGCTCAATGACACTACATACGTGGCCTGACCGAGTATCGAACCCGGGATCGTTCGATTCCAAATCCGACGCTCTACCACTGGACCACGGTTGTCACACTTGGGGGATAGTGTTATGATAGAACTTGCGACAGCTGGATTACAAGTCCAACGTGTTGACTACTGAACATGATCCTCTACTAAAGATTTAACTACCAACTTATATGACTCATCCGAATGCAGATTTTAACTCCTTCTAAATATCTGTCTCTGTCTTATTTCAGCTCCGATTAAGAGCCTGTATAAGACAATATCTATGAGTTAATTTAGTATTAATCCAGAGCAGATGTCTGTTTGCTATTTAAAAACAATCTGAACAGGCCATGTCAGCCAGAATACAGTTTATCGACCTTGTATTCCAACACAATAATATACACGATAAGACACCTCTGTTTCTAATATATTGACAGTTCCTTAGATTCCAAGAAAGCGTTTTTATCAGATTCTACTGGAGCGATGTCAACTAGTTACATGTATTATCAACAGCTGTCAACGCTCAGGGTGCATGATTCCACCCCTCCACCCCCCCCCCCACCAACGCATTTGTTTTAGTAAATTGAAACGTTGTGTAAGTTTATAAATAGCTAAAAAAAAGGTGATCTCGGTTTTGTATTTAACATCTATTAACATTTTAAATAGATTAGCGTGTTGCTTACTACAAACACAGACTCTTAATGGTTGCGGATTCCAAACCAATTATTTTATGATTTATCTTTTAAAAAAAAAAAAAACATCAACATTGGTTTTGAACCCGAAACAACTTGTCCAGACACCAAGCGTCTATGACAACACACCCACGTTTTATTTGATAAGCACTGCATTACAACGTAACCCGAAAAGAACTGTTTGAATGTACCTTTGTATATGGATGGTCTTTTGAGCAAATTAGCTGCTTCCTCTACTTGACCACGTATCGGAATATTGTTTGTGGAATCTTGATAGTTGAAGGGCGATAAGAGTTAATCGTGTAACGAGTCAATTACTGTCAGCTTTCTGACCAGTTTCTTTCAATGATATTAGAGATGGTGATATAAGATAATACTGTGCTTATCAGTTGATCGATGCTAACGGCGCACGTTGCACGTGTTTATTGTGTTTGCATTCCCAGTTCAGAGTTACATCGCTGAAATCTAATACATGTATGCGCAATTTATGATAATTGTATTAGGAAGGTCATTGCGTGGCTTTGGGGGATATAAGCCATAATTGTATATATATGTCAGTGTCAGTGTTAATTATGTATGGAATTGGGAGTAAATTCCATCAATTTTATTTGTTTACATTTTCTGACAAAATCACGTGTTTTCATCTATTTTTAACCTGAAGGTAAATTGTAAATCGTTCATTGGTTAGTTGTCAAACGGATTTGTCGTGACATGTGCTTTTATTATGCGCAACTGGGAACTAAACCTTGACAAAATCGCGCAGGACATAACTGCATGAACTCGAACGATAGGCATAGTGGTTATTGGGTGGGAAAAAAACTTTATTAAGTTTTAATTATCATCAACTGTGTTAATTGGAGGAATTAATTAAACGTGATCGGATTACATACATTTCCCTTCGTTCATACGTGTTCATTTACGGTACCTGTGTTGTGGAATTATTTATCCGAGATTGCACCTGTCACCGTGTGAAAAATGTGTCAAGTATGTTATAAGCTTGACAAGGTTGTGTGTAAATCGTAAATTATGTGTATTGTAATTGAAAGTGTTCTATAAGTGGGAAAATGACCATATCAAGGTACAAATGTATTTCTTGACAAAACTAATCTTGTAGAATGAGACCTACATACCTAGCAGTGCTACTCGGATTTCTTCTATCTAGCTGTAGTGCAGGTAAGTGAGAGTTTTACAAATGTACACTACACCTGCATACAGGCGGGTTGACAATCTTTTGATCTCCCTTTGATCTTTTGATTTAGTAATTACAAGCTATGCTCTAATAATTTAAAGGCGTAGTTAACATGTATTTAACAACATTATATAGCAGTGTAATATGATATTATATTAACCGAATATGTAGGCCTACATATGTTGTCAATAAATTTAATAACTTGCACCTTGAATAATTTTAATACTATTGTATTTAAAACAGTATCTGGCCATTTATGAAAAACAATACACAGACATATTATACTCCAGATTGTAGTATACTGTCAATTATGACATCATCATAAGTCCTGCATTGTGTAGTACCTGTGATTCCATTATAATCATAAGTCCTAGCTATTATATATAAGTCCTACCCGAGATTCCATTATAATTATATATAAGTGCTACGTGAGAATCCATTATAATTATATATAAGTGCTACCCGAGATTCCATTATAATTATATATAAGTGCTACGTGAGAATCCATTATAATTATATATAAGTCCTACCCGAGATTCCATTATAATTATATATAAGTGCTACGTGAGAATCCATTATAATTATATATAAGTGCTACCCGAGATTCCATTATAATTATATATAAGTGCTACGTGAGAATCCATTATAATTATATATAAGTGCTACCCGAGATTCCATTATAATTATATATAAGTGCTACGTGAGAATCCATTATAATTATATATAAGTGCTACCCGAGATTCCATTATAATTATATATAAGTGCTACGTGAGAATCCATTATAATTATATATAAGTGCTACGTGAGAATCCATTATAATTATATATAAGTGCTACCGGAGGTTCCATTATAATCATAAGTCCTAGCTGGGATTCCATTATAATTATATATAAGTGCTACGTGAGAATCCATTATAATTATATATAAGTGCTACCCGAGAATCCATTATAATTCCTACCTGAGATTCCATTATAATTATGAGTCTTATCTGGGATTCATTATAATTATAAGTATTACCTGGGTTTTCATTATAAATTATAATTATAACTAAATATAAGTCCTACACTCATGTACCTGGGATTTCATTATAAGTCCTACACTCATGTACCTGAGATTTCATTATAAGTCCTACACTCATGTACCTGGGATTTCATTATAAGTCCTACACGCATGTACCTGGGATTTCATTATAAGTCCTACACTCATGTACCTGGGATTTCATTATAAGTCCTACACTCATGTACCTGGGATGTCATTATAAGTCCTATACTCATGTACCTGGGATTTCATTATAATTTATATTTGCATGTCCTACCTGGGGTTCCTTTTTAATCACAAGTCCTACACTGGGATTCCACATGATTTGTACAGAACTATATGTGAATCCCTGGACATTATCTTTGCTATTGTACAAGTATTCAAGGCATTCAAGTATTTGGGTTTGTATGATCATTTACCGTGGCCTAGTGGTTAAGGCGTCCGCCTACGGAGCGGGAGGTCGAAGGTTCGAATCTCGTTAGGGGTTCGTTCTGATATGGCCGGTTGGTGAGCCGCCAGCTAGTTAAATAATGGTTACCGATTGCCTACCAGCCTGTCGCCTGGCATACATGTATAAGATTCAGGAAGTACTGATGTTCATAGAAAAGAGGTGTCTCATAAGTCAGAAATGGCTGGCTCTTTAAATAGGGATGAAACTATAATAAACAAACACTTTACTTTACTTTACTTTACTTTAGTTTAGTTTAGTTTAGTTTAGTTTAGTTTATACATATTTTACTACCCAATATTACACAGTTTTCCGTTACATGGACTTGTAATTCAGGGATTGCATGTTCGATCCCCCATCTGACCCTAATAAAAGTAACAGTCTTTCAGATGGGACTTTAAACCGAGGTCTTGTGTCGGGGTGCTTTACACCGTGCACGTAAAAGAACCAGAGGAGACTCTGGAATAGGTCTCTGTCTATATTATTGCACTATCCTCCAAAAATCTAAAATGACTAATCTCTTCAGGAGGCGTCGCTCATGTGAGCAACCGGTAGCAATGATAAATAAACGTAAAACACATAGTTACACAGTTTGTACAATTCATATAATACACATAATTACATATTAATTTACATGAAAATGATTAAAATGAAAGGCAGTACAAGTGTCACGCAAATAAAATAGGGTTCATCTTGTATCAATGCAATGATACGGCCATAGGGTTCATCTTGTATCAATGCAATGATACGGCCATAGGGTTCATCTTGTATCAATGCAATGATACAGCCATAGGGTTCATCTTGTATCAATGCAATGATACGGCCATAGGGTTCATCTTGTATCAGTGCAATGATACAGCCATAGGGTCAGGGTTCCTTCTGTCTGAATGTTTGTCTGCGCCACTTCTGTCGCTAATGAAGAACACTGGAGCAAATTAAAAAAACTTGGAGCTAATTAAGAGCCATATAGTTCACAAATAAATATTTGAAGCCATGTATTTGACAAAACATTTGCCAAAAAAAACATTTAAAAAAAAACGTTGCACCAAATATTTTCGCCAATTCACAAAATTTAGCGCCAATATTTGTATTTTGTCGCCATTGGCGACTGACAGCTGGAACCCTGAGGATTCATCTTGTATTAATGCAATGATGTACAGCCAGTCTTATTTCTATGCAATATAACCCTTTTCCTCTCCATATTATAACTATTAATGATGTGAACATGGGATTTTAATTGTCCGTCATACAATTGTGGTCACTCATTGCTGCTATTACCGAATGGATGGACCTGTGTTATATTCTGCTTCATTCGATAAGTGGGTACCGGTGAATAGGATAAGTGGGTACCAGGAAATACATGTAGGATAACAGGGTTTCCGCCAGGAATTTGAAGAAGGGGGGTACAAATACATACCAGTGGTCGCGCCAAAGGCGCGCAACACAACGGTGGGGGGGGGGGTCCTGTTTCATGATGATGTATTGAATTATATAAATTAAAGTGGTCAAAAATGTATGTAGAGGTATGTCCTAGAGTATTACCTAACAATCCACACATTACTACTATTAGAAAAGCCCCTTCAATAAAACACCCTTTTCAAAAATTTTGATCAGCAGAAAGGGGGTTACATACTTCTTCAAGTCAAGGGGGGGATTTGTACCCCCCGTCCCCCCACTGGCGGAAACCCTGGATAAGTTGGTGACAGTAAATAGGATAAGCGGGTACCGGTGTATAGGATAACTGGGTACCGGTGAATAGGAAAAGTGGGTCCAGTAAATAGGAAAAGTGGGTACCAGTAAATATGATAAAGTAGACCAACTAATCCTAATTATTAAGTGGTCCACTTTATTGTATAGAGTATATACATGTATGGGAAATTATGTCCAATATACGTAGTTAACTTTATTAATGGGTAAAATAAATCAGGTAATGTAGAAATCCTGTCGTAGATGTGGTCCACTTTATATATATGGGAGTACCTATATGTGGTCCACTTTATATATATGGGAGTACCTATATGTGGTCCACTTTATATATATGGGAGTACCTATATGTGGTCCACTTTATATATATGGGAGTACCTATATGTGGTCCACTTTATATATATATGGGAGTACCTATATGTGGTCCACTTTATATATATGGGAGTACCTATATGTGGTCCACTTTATATATATGGGAGTACCTATATGTGGTCCACTTTATATATATGGTAGTACCTATATGTGGTCCACTTTATATATATGGGAGTACCTATATGTGGTCTCGGTTTTTAGCGAGTAAATCAGTTAAAGTAAACGACACGTCCTATATGTGGTCCAGGTTATTAGCGAGTAAATCAGTTAAAGTAAACGACACGTCCTATATGTGGTCCAGGTTATTAGCGAGTAAATAGGTTATAGTAAACGACACGTCCTATATGTGGTCCAGGTTATTAGCGAGTAACTAGGTTAAAGTAAACGACACGTCCTATATGTGGTCCGTTCCATGTTATCAGCGAGTAAATAGGTTAAAGTAAACGACACGTCCTATATGTGGTCCAGGTTATTAGTGAGTAAATAGGTTAAAGTAAACGACACGTCCTATATGTGGTCCAATTGGTTAGCGAGTAAATAGGTTAAAGTAAATGACACGTCCTATATGTGGTCCAGGTTATTAGCGAGTAAATAGGTTAAAGTAAACGACACGTCCTATATGTGGTCCAGGTTATTAGCGAGTAAATAGGTTAAAGTAAACGACACGTCCTATATGTGGTCCATGTTATTAGTGAGTAAATAGGTTAAAGTAAATGACACGTCCTATATGTGGTCCAGGTTATTAGCGAGTAAATAGGTTAAATTAAACGACACGTCCTATATGTGGTCCAGGTTCTATTACGTCATAACACTTCCGGTCATATATGAGATGCACGCTTACCGCGACCGTGATAATCAGTGCGCTTTTAAATTCTTACTGAGCGGACGTGGTTTCGCTGAGCAATAGAATTGACCGTGAGTTAGACTATATCTTTATAGTCTCGAAGCGTATGAAATTATTGAACAACGTAGTTGTTCTGTAGAGCAGTTGTAATGTGTTTTACAGCAACATTATGCTCAAATAAAATAAAATACAATTGATTACGTGGGTAATCCAGACATATATAGAGTTATTTCTGTGTCACAGAAAGAAATCTGTTATCAAATTATTTGGGTTAGAGATTATTTTATACAGGAAGAAAAATCTCTGCCGGCGAAAGTAACAACGCCAAACAAAGAAAATAAAGATGGTAATAATGTTTCCGACAAAAGAAAGGGTTACAGTACGCAACCGAGTCCTCCCCATACGGCCGAGGGTCGAAAATCGGGGAATAAATTGTCTGTGCCAGTTGTTGTTGCGCCCAAGGTCAACAACGTGAACAAGGAAATGCTGTCAATCCTTAAAGAGTTGAGTACTAACGTAAAAACTCAAGATGTCCTATATGTGGTCCAATTGGTTAGCGAGTAAATATGGTAATATAGATGACACGTCCTATATGTGTTCAGTTATATAACTAGTAAATAGGTTATAGTAAACGACACGTCCTATATGTGGTCCAATTGGTTAGCGAGTAAATATGGTAATATAGATTACACGTCCTATATGTGTTCAGTTATATAACTAGTAAATAGGTTAAAATAACGACATGTCCTATATGTGGTCTAGATGTTTAGTGAGTAAATAGGTTAAAGTAAACGACACGTCCTATATGTGGTCTAGATATTTAGTGAGTAAATAACGACATGTCCTATATGTGGTCTAGATGTTTAGTGAGTAAATAGGTTAAAGTAAACGACACGTCCTATATGTGGTCTAGATATTTAGTGAGTAAATAACGACATGTCCTATATGTGGTCTAGATGTTTAGTGAGTAAATAGGTTAAAGTAAACGACACGTCCTATATGTGGTCTAGATATTTAGTGAGTAAATAACGACATGTCCTATATGTGGTCTAGATGTTTAGTGAGTAAATAGGTTAAAGTAAATGACACGTCCTATATGTGGTCTAGATGTTTAGTGAGTAAATAGGTTATAGTAAACGACATGTCCTATGTGTAGTCTAGATGTTTAGTGAGTAAATAGGTTAAAGTAAACGACACGTCCTATATGTGGTCTAGATGTTTAGTGAGTAAATAGGTTATAGTAAACGACATGTCCTATATGTAGTCTAGATGTTTAGTGAGTAAATAGGTTAAAGTAAATGACACTTCCTATATGTAGTCTAGATGTTTAGTGAGTAAATAGGTTAAGTAAACGACACATCCTATATGTGGTCCAGATGTTTAGTGAGTAAATAGGTTAAGTAAACGACACGTCCTATATGTTGTCCTGATGTTTAGTGAGTAAATAGGTTAAAGTAAACGACACGTCCTATGTGTGGTCCAGATGTTTAGTGAGTAAATAGGTTAAGTAAACGACACGTCCTATATGTGGTCTAGATGTTTGGTGAGTAAATAGGTTAAAGTAAATGACATGTCCTATATGTGGTCCAGATGTTTAGTGAGTAAATAGGTTAAAGTAAACGACACGTCCTATATGTGGTCCAGATGTTTAGTGAGTAAATAGGTTAAGTAAACGACATGTCCTATATGTGGTCCAGATGTTTAGTGAGTAAATAGGTTAAGTAAATGACACATCCTATATGTGGTCCAGATGTTTAATGAGTAAATAGGTTAAGTAAACGACATGTCCTATATGTGGTCCAGATGTTTAGTGAGTAAATAGGTTAAGTAAACGACATGTCATATATGTGGTCCAGATGTTTGGTGAGTAAATAGGTTAAAGTAAACGACACGTCCTATATGTGGTCCAGATGTTTAGTGAGTAAATAGGTTAAGTAAATGACATGTCCTATATGTGGTCCAGATGTTTAGTGAGTAAATAGGTTAAGTAAACGACACATCCTATGTGTTGTCCTGATGTTTAGTGAGTAAATAGGTTAAGTAAACGACATGTCCTATATGTGGTCTAGATGTTTAGTGAGTAAATAGGTTAAGTAAATGACATGTCCTATATGTGGTCCAGATGTTTAGTGAGTAAATAGGTTAAGTAAACGACACGTCCTATATGTTGTCCTGATGTTTAGTGAGTAAATAGGTTAAGTAAATGACACGTCCTATATGTGGTCCAGATGTTTAGTGAGTAAATAGGTTAAGTAAACAACATGTCCTATATGTGGTCCAGATGTTTAGTGAGTAAATAGGTTAAGTAAACGACAGGTCCTATATGTGGTCTAGATGTTTAGTGAGTAAATAGGTTAAGTAAACGACATGTCCTATATGTGGTCCAGATGTTTGGTGAGTAAATAGGTTAAAGTAAACGACATGTCCTATATGTGGTCCAGATGTTTAGTGAGTAAATAGGTTAAGTAAACGACAGGTCCTATATGTGGTCTAGATGTTTAGTGAGTAAATAGGTTAAGTAAACGACATGTCCTATATGTGGTCCAGATGTTTGGTGAGTAAATAGGTTAAAGTAAACGACATGTCCTATATGTGGTCTAGATGTTTAGTGAGTAAATAGGTTAAAGTAAATGACATGTTCTATATGTGGTCCAGATGTTTAGTGAGTAAATAGGTTAAGTAAATGACACGTCCTATATGTGGTCCAGATGTTTAGTGAGTAAATAGGTTAAGTAAATGACATGTCCTATATGTGGTCCAGATGTTTAGTGAGTAAATAGGTTAAGTAAATGACACATCCTATATGTGGTCCAGATGTTTAGTGAGTAAATAGGTTAAGTAAATGACACGTCCTATATGTGGTCCAGATGTTTAGTGAGTAAATAGGTTAAGTAAATGACATGTCCTATATGTGGTCCAGATGTTTAGTGAGTAAATAGGTTAAGTAAATGACACATCCTATATGTGGTCCAGATGTTTAGTGAGTAAATAGGTTAAGTAAATGACACGTCCTATATGTGGTCCAGATGTTTAGTGAGTAAATAGGTTAAGTAAATGACATGTCCTATATGTGGTCCAGATGTTTAGTGAGTAAATAGGTTAAGTAAATGACACATCCTATATGTGGTCCAGATGTTTAGTGAGTAAATAGGTTAAGTAAATGACACGTCCTATATGTGGTCCAGATGTTTAGTGAGTAAATAGGTTAAGTAAATGACATGTCCTATATGTGGTCCAGATGTTTAGTGAGTAAATAGGTTAAGTAAATGACACATCCTATATGTGGTCCAGATGTTTAGTGAGTAAATAGGTTAAGTAAATGACACGTCCTATATGTGGTCCAGATGTTTAGTGAGTAAATAGGTTAAGTAAATGACACATCCTATATGTGGTCCAGATGTTTAGTGAGTAAATACGTTAAGTAAACGACACGTCCTATATGTGGTCCAGATGTTTAGTGAGTAAATAGGTTA
Source organism: Archivesica marissinica (assembly GCA_014843695.1). Lineage (NCBI taxonomy): Eukaryota > Metazoa > Mollusca > Bivalvia > Venerida > Vesicomyidae > Archivesica > Archivesica marissinica. Next base: position 72,007,973 of record CM026397.1, read on the forward strand.
AGTAAACGACACGTCCTATATGTGGTCCAGATGTTTAGTGAGTAAATAGGTTAAGTAAACGACACGTCCTATATGTGGTCCAGATGTTTAGTGAGTAAATAAATTAGCTAGATGCCCTATAGTCCTACATGTACATGTCGTCCAGTATTATAGAAGGTAAATAGGGTATTGTAAACAACACATCCTATCTATTGTACGTACGCATTTACTTGAGACATTATCATAAATTACACGCTTCAATTACAGCGGTAAAGTAATTAAATAACTTCATGAATGTATTTAATCTGTGCAATGAACGCAAGCGCCGGTAGCCGAACGGTCTAACGGGTTGATACTAAACTCAAATGAAATGAGCTAGTTCGTGTGGGTTCGAATCCTCACTGCTTAAAAATTGCAAAGTTACAAAAACAGAAAGAAAGATTTTTTATTACGATGATATAGATATTTATTTATAAATTATTTCAGTTATATTCTTTATATTTTAAATCAATGTTTCCCGATTCCCATTTTGATGCTAGTATGTGTTTTATTTCTTATTTTTTATTTCTTATTTTTATGATATTTTATTTTATTTTTCTACAACACAACTTATACAATTTTACGAGCATCATGCAATTTCAAAATTACGTTCCATCTTCGCTCGCTGTGTCAGTGGAGCTGCCACACTCATATGCTGAGTCGGTATCCTCTGTATCTGAGCCATGTATGGTAGGTAATCACTACCTCAGTCGGCTTTTCTCCAGAGTAGTGATCTGATGGTTGCATCTTGCCAATCAATGAATGTTAATAAAATCGTGCAAAGCGAGAGTTCGTGCTATGTGTAGCATTTTTATAAAATCAAGAAATAATAAAAATAAAATTTTACCTTTTCGGGGATCGAACCCGGGACATCTATCGTCATAATTAGTGGCATTACCGCTGCGCCATCAATCGGATTTGATTAAAACATCAAGTTAGAACGGCCTTATACTGATTGTAAGTTCGTATATGAAGTAAGGTCAGCCGAATATGCAGATGTCTCAAGTAAATGCGTACGTACAATATGTGGTCCACTTTCTTAGTGTGTAAATTGTATAATGACAAGGGGTGTGTACATTTGTACATGTAGGCTAGACAGATACAAGGGGTACACATTTGTACATGTAGGCTAGACAGATACAAGGGGTATACATTTGTACATGTAGGCTAGAGAGATACAAGGTGTGTACATTTGTACATGTAGGCTAGAGAGATACAAGGTGTGTACATTTGTACATGTAGGCTAGAGAGATACAAGGGGTATACATTTGTACATGTAGGCTAGACAGATACAAGGGGTATACATTTGTACATGTAGGCTAGAGAGATACAAGGTGTGTACATTTGTACATGTAGGCTAGAGAGATACAAGGGGTATACATTTGTACATGTTGGCTAGACAGATACAAGGGGTGTGTACATTTGTACATGTAGGCTAGAGAGATACAAGGTGTGTACATTTGTACATGTAGGCTAGAGAGATACAAGGTGTGTACATTTGTACATGTAGGCCAGAGAGATACAAGGTGTGTACATTTGTACATGTAGGCTAGACAGATACAAGGTGTGTACATTTGTACATGTAGGCTAGACAGATACAAGGTGTGTACATTTGTACATGTAGGCTAGACAGATACAAGGGGAATATATTTGTACATGTAAGCTAGAGAGATACAAGGTGTGTACATTTGTACATGTAGGCTAGACAGATACAAGGGGTATACATTTGTACATGTAGGCTAGACAGATACAAGGGGTATACATTTGTACATGTAGGCTAGAGAGATACAAGGTGTGTTTTGTTGTGGTGGTGGGGTATACATTTGTACATGTAGGCTAGACAGATACAAGGGGTATACATTTGTACATGTAGGCTAGACAGATACAAGGGATATACATTTGTACATGTATGCTAGAGAGATACAAGGGGTATATATTTGTACATGTAGGCTAGACAGATACAAGGGGTGTACATTTGTACATGTAGGCTAGAGAGATACAAGGGGTGTACATTTGTACATGTAGGCTAGACAGATACAAGGGGTATACATTTGTACATGTAGACTAGACAGATACACGGGGTGTGTACATTTGTACATGTAGGCTAGAGAGATACAAGGTGTGTACATTTGTACATGTAGGCTAGAGAGATACAAGGTGTGTACATTTGTACATGTAGGCTAGAGAGATACAAGGTGTGTACATTTGTACATGTAGGCCAGAGAGATACAAGGTGTGTACATTTGTACATGTAGGCTAGACAGATACAAGGTGTGTACATTTGTACATGTAGGCTAGACAGATACAAGGTGTGTACATTTGTACATGTAGGCTAGACAGATACAAGGGGTATACATTTGTACATGTAGGCTAGACAGATACAAGGGGTATACATTTGTACATGTAGGCTAGAGAGATACAAGGGGTATACATTTGTACATGTAGGCTAGAGAGATACAAGGTGTGTACATTTGTACATGTAGGCTAGACAGATACAAGGGGTATACATTTGTACATGTAGGCTAGACAGATACAAGGTGTGTACATTTGTACATGTAGGCTAGACAGATACAAGGGGTATACATTTGTACATGTAGGCTAGACAGATACAAGGTGTGTACATTTGTACATGTAGGCTAGACAGATACAAGGGGTATACATTTGTACATGTAGGCTAGACATATACAAGGGGTATACATTTGTACATGTAGGCTAGAGAGATACAAGGGGTATACATTTGTACATGTAGGCTAGAGAGATACAAGGGGTATATATTTGTACATGTAGGCTAGACAGATACAAGGGGTGTACATTTGTACATGTAGGCTAGAGAGATACAAGGTGTGTACATTTGTACATGTAGGCTAGACAGATACAAGGGGTATACATTTGTACATGTAGGCTAGACATATACAAGGGGTATACATTTGTACATGTAGGCTAGACAGATACAAGGGGTATACATTTGTACATGTAGGCTAGACAGATACAAGGGGTATACATGTGTACATGTAGGCTAGAGAGATACAAGGGGTGTACATTTGTACATGTAGGCTAGACAGATACAAGTGGTATATATTTGTACATGTAGGCTAGACAGATACAAGGGGTATACATTTGTACATGTAGGCTAGAGATACAAGAGGTGTACATTTGTACATGTAGGCTAGACAGATACAAGGGGTATACATTTGCACATGTAGGCTAGACAGATACAAGGGGTATACATTTGTACATGTAGGCTAGACAGATACAAGGGGTATACATTTGTACATGTAGGCTAGAGAGATACAAGGGGTGTACATTTGTACATGTAGGCTAGACAGATACAAGGGGTATATATTTGTACATGTAGGCTAGAGAGATACAAGGGATATACATTTGTACATGTAGGCTAGAGAGATACAAGGGGTATACATGTGTACATGTAGGCTAGAGAGATACAAGGGATATACATGTGTACATGTAGGCTAGAGAGATACAAGGGGTATACATTTGTACATGTAGGCTAGAGAGATACAAGGGATATACATTTGTACATGTAGGCTAGAGAGATACAAGGGGTATACATTTGTACATGTAGGCTAGAGAGATACAAGGTATACATTTGTACATGTAGGCTAGAGAGATACAAGGGGTATACATTTGTACATGTAGGCTAGAGAGATACAAGGGATATACATTTGTACATGTAGGCTAGAGAGATACAAGGGGTATACATTTGTACATGTAGGCTAGAGAGATACAAGGGGTATACATTTGTACATGTAGGCTAGAGAGATACAAGGGATATACATTTGTACATGTAGGCTAGAGAGATACAAGTGGTATACATTTGTACATGTAGGCTAGAGAGATACAAGGGGTATACATTTGTACATGTAGGCTAGAGAGATACAAGGGGTATACATTTGTACATGTAGGCTAGAGAGATACAAGGGGTATATATATATTTTTACATGTAGGCTAGAGAGATACAAGGGGTATACATTTGTACATGTAGGCTAGAGAGATACAAGGGGTATATATATATTTGTACATGTAGGCTAGAGAGATACAAGGGGTATACATTTGTACATGTAGGCTAGAGAGATACAAGGGGTATACATTTGTACATGTAGGCTAGAGAGATACAAGGGGTATATATATATTTGTACATGTAGGCTAGAGAGATACAAGACTTTCGGCAGTTGGTGTATAAAACTTCTATGATACGTGTAATTTTAAAGTAAACTTTGATGTATACATTTCTTCTATATGACTATGTGACATGTATATATACATGTATCTATGTAGAACTATGATATTGCAGTGTATGCATAATTCAGTCCTAATGCACAGCTTACGATTGCATTACTGAATTTCTATGGCGGCCACTGGATTGAGATTAATTAACATTTAATTACTGTAGTTTAAGTTTGTATTGACACGATAGTTGTCACTTTAATAGTTTAGTTATATGCCAGCTAGTTTGTCCAGACTGTAGCATTTGCATAGTATCAAAATAGTTGTTCCGATGCCAATTCCTCTTTATATACTTTTCGGCTAGTCTTTCAAAACATTTTGGTAAGCCGGTTATAGCGTGTAGTCCAAAATTGATTGGTATTCACTGAGAAGGTTTGTTATCAGGGGTTTGATATTCATTATAGTTTCCAACTTTTCTTGCTTGTAATATTGATAAATGTATTGATTATAAATCTGGATTTATAACTTAACCGGGCATAATTAGTCCCAATTTGAGTGAGGTCGACATTTTTGACAACCTCCCAGAGTCTATTGGATTTGAGAAGTGTTTGAAATTCCTCTTGTTTCGAGTAATTTAACCCTTTCCTTCATAGAGATTTAGGTTAATATACTATTATTTCTCCATACAAATGACAGCCATTTAGCTATCATGCAGTGGATAAGTAGTCGCCATATCTATCCCACCTCCATATATATTACTGAGACTACATAGAGATTTATGTTAATATACTATTATATCTTCATACAAACAACAGCCATTTAGCTATCATGCAGTGGATAAGTAGTCGCCATATCTATCCCACCTCCATATATATTACTGAGACTACATAGAGATTTATGTTAATATACTATTATATCTTCATACAAACGACAGCCATTTAGCTATCATGCAGTGGATAAGTAGTCGCCATAGCTATCCCACCTCCATAGATATTACTGGGACTACATGAGATTCTGACCTTTATTATGAACATTGGTTTGGCTACTACATTGTCAATGTATGACGTATTGGTAATGGCGTCAAGAGGTGCTTCTATGAGGGAAAGGGTTAAATGTTCCATTTGATAGCGTTTGTGTTTTACGTTTATCTTCGCTACCGGTTACCCATATTAGCGACGCCTCCTGAAGAGATTAGTCATTTTAAATGTTGGAGGATAGTGCAATGATACAGACAGAGACCCATTCCAGAGTCTCCTCTGGTTCTTTTACGTGTACGGTGTGAAGAACCGACACGAGACCTCGGTTTAATGTCCCATGTGAAAGAATGTTAATTTTATTAGGGTCAGACGTGGGATGGAACCTGCGATCCCTGGATTACCAGTTCAGCGTGCTACCACTGGACTACAAATCCGTCTGTAAATTTGATAGCCTGATCAATTCATAGCCATATATCTATGGTTTTTAAGATTTTTGTCTTGCTAGTTCAGTCAGTTAATTAATTTTGTCTATCCTATAATATCATGTCTGCCCAATATCTACAAGTCTCTCCCACATGCGGAACTAAAAATGTATCTGTTGAATACAATCATGTATCCGTTGAATACCGATCATGTATCCATTGAATACGATCATGTATCCCTTGAATATGATCATGTATCCCTTGAATACGATCATGTATCCCTTGAATACGTTCATGTATCCATTGAATACGATCATGTATCTGTTGAATACGATCATGTATCTGTTGAATACGATCATGTATCCCTTGAATACGATCATGTATCCCTTGAATACGATCATGTATCCCTTGAATACAATCATGTATCTGTTGAATATGAGCATGTATCTGTTGAATACGATCATGTATCTGTTGAATACGATCATGTATCTGTTGAATATGATCATGTATCCCTTGAATACGTTCATGTATCCCTTGAATACAATCATGTATCCCTTGAATACGTTCATGTATCCCTTGAATACGATCATGTATCCCTTGAATATGTTCATGTATCCCTTGAATACAATCATGTATCCCTTGAATACCGATCATGTATCCCTTGAATACATTCATGTATCTGTTGAATACGTTCATGTATCCCTTGAATACGTTCATGTATCCCTTGAATACGATCATGTATCCCTTGAATACCGATCATGTATCTGTTGAATACGTTCATGTATCTGTTGAATACGATCATGTATCCCTTGAATATGTTCATGTATCCCTTGAATACGTTCATGTATCTGTTGAATACGTTCATGTATCCCTGAATATGATCATGTATCTGTTGAATACGTTCATGTATCCCTTGAATACGTTCATGTATCTGTTGAATACGATCATGTATCCCTTGAATACGATCATGTATCCCTTGAATACGTTCATGTATCTGTTGAATACATTCATGTATCTGTTGAATACGATCATGTATCTGTTGAATACGATCATGTATCCCTTGAATACGTTCATGTATCTGTTGAATACGATCATGTATCCCTTGAATACGTTCATGTATCTGTTGAATACGATCATGTATCCCTTGAATACGTTCATGTATCTGTTGAATACGATCATGTATCCCTTGAATACGTTCATGTATCTGTTGAATACGATCATGTATCCCTTGAATACGTTCATGTATCTGTTGAATACGATCATGTATCCCTTGAATACGTTCATGTATCTGTTGAATACGATCATGTATCCCTTGAATACGTTCATGTATCTGTTGAATACGATCATGTATCCCTTGAATACGTTCATGTATCTGTTGAATACGATCATGTATCCCTTGAATACGTTCATGTATCTGTTGAATACGATCATGTATCCCTTGAATACGTTCATGTATCTGTTGAATACGATCATGTATCCCTTGAATACGTTCATGTATCTGTTGAATACGATCATGTATCCCTTGAATACGTTCATGTATCTGTTGAATACGATCATGTATCCCTTGAATACGATCATGTATCCCTTGAATACGTTCATGTATCTGTTGAATACGTTCATGTATCTGTTGAATACGATCATGTATCCCTTGAATACGATCATGTATCCCTTGAATACGTTCATGTATCTGTTGAATACGATCATGTATCCCTTGAATACAATCATGTATCTGTTGAATACAATCATGTATCCCTTGAATACGATCATGTATCTGTTGAATACGATCATGTATCCCTTGAATACGATCATGTATCTGTTGAATACGATCATGTATCCCTTGAATACGATCATGTATCTGTTGAATACGATCATGTATCCCTTGAATACGATCATGTATCTGTTGAATACGATCATGTATCCCTTGAATACGATCATGTATCTGTTGAATACGATCATGTATCCCTTGAATACGATCATGTATCTGTTGAATACGATCATGTATCCCTTGAATACGATCATGTATCTGTTGAATACGATCATGTATCCCTTGAATACGATCATGTATCTGTTGAATACGTTCATGTATCCCTTGAATATGATCATGTATCCCTTGAATACGATCATGTATCCCTTGAATACGATCATGTATCCCTTGAATACGTTCATGTATCCCTTGAATACGTTCATGTATCTGTTGAATACGATCATGTATCTGTTGAATACGTTCATGTATCCCTTGAATACGTTCATGTATCCCTTGAATACGTTCATGTATCCCTTGAATACGTTCATGTATCTGTTGAATACGTTCATGTATACCTTGAATACATTCATGTATCCCTTGAATACGTTCATGTATCTGTTGAATACGTTCATGTATCTGTTGAATACGATCATGTATCCCTTGAATACGATCATGTATCTGTTGAATACGATCATGTATCTGTTGAATACGTTCATGTATCCCTTGAATACGATCATGTATCTGTTGAATACGATCATGTATCTGTTGAATACGATCATGTATCCCTTGAATACAATCATGTATCTGTTGAATACAATCATGTATCCCTTGAATACGATCATGTATCTGTTGAATACGTTCATGTATCTGTTGAATACATTCATGTATCTGTTGAATACGATCATGTATCCCTTGAATACGATCATGTATCTGTTGAATACGATCATGTATCCCTTGAATACGATCATGTATCTGTTGAATACGATCATGTATCCCTTGAATACGATCATGTGTCTGTTGAATACGATCATGTATCCCTTGAATACGATCATGTATCTGTTGAATACGATCATGTATCCCTTGAATACGATCATGTATCTGTTGAATACGATCATGTATCCCTTGAATACGATCATGTATCTGTTGAATACGTTCATGTATCCCTTGAATATGATCATGTATCCCTTGAATACATTCATGTATCTGTTGAATACGATCATGTATCCCTTGAATACGTTCATGTATCCCTTGAATACCGATCATGTATCTGTTGAATACGTTCATGTATCTGTTGAATACGTTCATGTATCTGTTGAATACGATCATGTATCCCTTGAATACGTTCATGTATCTGTTGAATACGATCATGTATCCCTTGAATACAATCATGTATCCCTTGAATACATTCATGTATCTGTTGAATACGATCATGTATCCCTTAAATAGGTTCATGTATCCCTTGAATACGTTCATGTATCTGTTGAATACGATCATGTATCCCTTGAATACAATCATGTATCCCTTGAATACATTCATGTATCTGTTGAATACGATCATGTATCTGTTGAATACGATCATGTATCCGTTGAATACGATCATGTATCCCTTGAATACGTTCATGTATCTGTTGAATACGATCATGTATCCCTTGAATACGTTCATGTATCTGTTGAATACGATCATGTATCCGTTGAATACGATCATGTATTCCTTGAATACGATCATGTATCCCTTGAATACGATCATGTATCCCTTGAATACCGATCATGTATCCCTTGAATACGATCATGTATCCCTTGAATACGTTCATGTATCTGTTGAATACGATCATGTATCCCTTGAATACATTCATGTATCCCTTGAATATGATCATGTATCTGTTGAATACGATCATGTATCCCTTGAATACGATCATGTATCCCTTGAATACGATCATGTATCTGTTGAATACGAGCATGTATCTGTTGAATACGATCATGTATCCCTTGAATACGATCATGTATCTGTTGAATACGATCATGTATCTGTTGAATACGATCATGTATCTGTTGAATACGATCATGTATCCCTTGAATACGATCATGTATCTGTTGAATACGTCATGTATCTGTTGAATACGTCATGTATCTTGAATACGATCATGTATCTGTTGAATACGATCATGTATCTGTTGAATACGTTCATGTATCTGTTGAATACGATCATGTATACATGGAGATGCAGTTGAGTGTACGGCTCCCCCACAAACCCTACCATGCCCCCCCCGACGTCCGTATGAGCAAAGGGTTAATGTTCAACATGTAGCAAATTAAACCCACATTTGAATTCTGTTTGCTAACTGAAGTGCAATAGCATGTCATTGCCATTTTGACACTGTTGAATAATCCCTTTTATTGTGGTATTTCCAAGCAGGTGGTATTATAAACATTTACTTCCATGCTAAAATATAAATCATAAAACTTGAGATTGTGCAAACAATAATATGTCAGTGTCAATCGTATTGACTTGTAAGCATTTATTACAGATTTATGACATTTTCTTCAAATGTTACATAAAACCTAATTGTGATCTCCACATTATGGTAATCACTTATAGGTTTCAAGCCCACTGGGGGTGTCAAACTAATTCAAGTGAGGAAGCTATCCAGCTGGCTTGTGCAAGGTCGGTGTTATATCAGAGTTTCCTTCTGTGTCTGAAATATTTCTCCGAGGGGCCACCCAGGATCTTCCTGCACGTGATGGGTGTCCCAGTTTATTAACTCTGCATACTAAGTGAAAATAAAGGCTATATATGTTCAAATAATTATAGCAGATGACAAATCATTAACTCTTTCAACACCAAGTAACTGACATGGACTGGTCCATGATATTCTTAGACCAATAAATGAATAAGAAAATTACATTCGGACCAGTTCATTTATCAAGATGGGTAATTTTGTCTAAAATTAGTAATACTACTTGCAAAAAGTGCAGATCCTGATGAGACGGCTCGTCACGAGCCGGCTCATCTGGATCTACACTTTTTGTAAGCCTATATAGAGGTCTGTGGTGTTGAAAGGGTTAATGTGTTTTTCTTATTTGTAAATTAAAATTCTGTGGAAGTAGGTGTATGTCATGAACTTTCATTATATTTGTGTCATATGATTTGACTGTTATTTTCACTGCTTGGGTGCAAAGAGTTTAGAACCAAGAATGCTTAGACTCAGTGGCACCCTGCAAGGATTTCAAGATTGCTGCAGTACATTATACTGCCTATTGATTGCTGCAGTACATTATACTGGCTCAAGATTGCTGCAGTACATTATACTACCTCAAGGTTGCTGCAGTACATTATACTACCTCAAGGTTGCTGCAGTACATTATACTACCTCAAGGTTGCTGCAGTACATTATACTGGCTCAAGATTGCTGCAGTACATTATACTGGCTCAAGATTGCTGCAGTACATTATACTGGCTCAAGATTGCTGCAGTACATTATACTGGCTCACGATTGCGCAGTACATTATACTGCATCAAGATTACCGCAGTACATTATACTGGCTCACGATTGCTGCAGTACATTATACTGGCTCACGATTGCTGCAGTACATTATACTGGCTCACGATTGCTGCAGTACATTATACTGGCTCAAGATTGCTGCAGTACATTATACTGCATCAAGATTACTGCAGTACATTATACTGGCTCACGATTGCTGCAGTAAATTATACTGCCTTAAGATTGCTGCAGTACATTATACTGCCTGACACTGAGTAGACTTGTTTCAATGCAGTTACATAATCACCAGTTATTAAACTAGCCTTCAATTGTTCCAATGCAGTTACATAATCACCAGTTATTAAACTAGCCTTCAATTTTTCCAATGCAGTTACATAATCACCAGTTATTAAACTAGCCATCAATTGTTCCAATGCAGTTACATAATCACCAGTTATTAAACTAGCCATCAATTGTTCCAATGCAGTTACATAATCATCAGCTATTATACTAGCCGTCAATTGTTTCAACGCAGTTACATAATCATCAGTTAATCTCGCCTACAATTGTTTCAGTAAATGGTCTTGTTTCATTAGATCAACATTTTACAGCAATGACTTGTTGTTGTGTCGGGTTGCATGTAGGATCCTGTTTCAGTTAAGACAAGTTTTTGTATTATGTTGCAAAATGTGATTGTAGATCCTCTCCTCCAATTCCCAACCTTCCCGTCCACGCAGGTGTTAGGGCAACCATAATTCCCGACCTTCCAGTCTGTGCAGGTGTGATGGCAACCATCATTCCCGACCTTCCAGTCTGTGCAGGTGTGATGGCAACCATCATTCCCGACCTTCCAGTCCACGCAGGTGTGAGGGCAACCATCATCCCAACCTTCCAGTCTGCGCAGGTGTGAAGGCAACCATCATTCCCAACCTTCCAGTCCACGCAGGTGTGAGGGCAACCATCATCCCAACCTTCCAGTCCGCACAGGTGTGAGGGCAACCATCATCCCAACCTTCCAGTCCGCACAAGTGTGAGGGCAACCATCATCCCAACCTTCCAATCTACGCATGTGTGAGGCAACCATAATTCCCAACCTTCCAATCTACGCAGGTGTGAGGGCAACCATCATTCCCAACCTTCCAATCTATGCAGGTGTGAGGGCAACCATCATTCCCAACCTTCCAATCTATGCAGGTGTGAGGGCAACCATCATTCCCAACCTTCCAATCTATGCAGGTGTGAGGGCAACCATCATCCCAACCTTCCAATCTATGCAGGTGTGAGGGCAACCATCATTCCCAACCTTCCAATCTATGCAGGTGTGATGGCAACCATCATTCCTGACCTTCCAGCCCACACATGTGTGAGGGCAACCATCATCCCAACCTTCCAGTCTGCGCAGGTGTGAGGGCAACCATCATTCCAACCTTCCAGTCCAAACAGGTGCGAGGGCAACCATCATCCCAACCTTCCAGTCTGCGCAGGTGTGAGGGCAACCATCATCCCAACCTTCCAGTCCGCACAGGTGTGAAGGCAACCATCATCCCAACCTTCCAGTCTGCGCAGGTGTGAGGGCAACCATCATTCCAACCCACACATGTGTGAGGGCAACCATCATCCCAACCTTCCAGTCCGCACAGGTGTGAAGGCAACCATCATCCCAACCTTCCAGTCCGCACAGGTGTGAAGGCAACCATCATCCCAACCTTCCAGTCCGCACAGGTGTGAGGCAACCATCATCCCAACCTTCCAGTCCGCACAGGTGTGAAGGCAACCATCATCCCAACCTTCCAGTCCATGCAGGTGTGAAGGCAACCATCATCCCAACCTTTCAGTCCGCACAGGTGTGAGGGCAACCATCATTCCCGACCTTCCAGTCCGTGCAGGTGTGAGGGCAACCATCATCCCAACCTTCCAGTCTATGCACATGTGAGGGCAACCATCATTCCCGACCTTCCAATCTATGCAGGTGTGAGGGCAACCATCATCCCAACCTTCCAGTCCGCACAGGTGTGAGGGCAACCATCATTCCAACCTTCCAGTCCACGCAGGTGTGAAGGCAACCATCATCCCAACCTTCCAGTCCGCACAGGTGTGAGGGCAACCATCATTCCAACCTTCCAGTCTGCACAGGTGTGAAGGCAACCATCATCCCAACCTTCCAGTCCGCACAGGTGTGAGGGCAACCATCATCCCAACCTTCCAGTCCGCACATGTATGAGGCAACCATCATCCCAACCTTCCAGTCCGCACAGGTGTGAGGGCAACCATCATCCCAACCTTCCAGTCCGCACAGATGTGAGGGCAACCATCATCCCAACCTTCCAGTCCACACAGGTGTGAGGGCAACCATCATCCCAACCTTCCAGTCCACGCAGGTGTGAGGGCAACCATCATTCCAACCTTCCAGTCCGCGCAGGTGTGAGGGCAACCATCATCCCAACCTTCCAGTCCGCGCAGGTGTGAGGGCAACCATCATCCCAACCTTCCAGTCCGCACAGGTGTGAAGGCAACCATCATCCCAGCCTTCCAGTCCGCACAGGTGTTTGGGCAACCATCATCCCAACCTTCCAATCTATGCAGGTGTGAGGGCAACCATAATTCCTAACCTTCCAGTCCGCGCAGGTGTGAGGGCAACCATCATCCCAACCTTCCAGTCTGCGCATGTGTGAAGGCAACCATCATCCCAACCTTCCAGTCCACGCAGGTGTGAGGGCAACCATCATCCCAACCTTCCAGTCCACGCAGGTGTGAGGGCAACCATCATCCCAACCTTCCAGTCCGCGCAGGTGTGAGGGCAACCATCATCCCAACCTTCCAGTCCACGCAGGTGTGAGGGCAACCATCATCCCAACCTTCCAGTCCGCACAGGTGTGAGGGCAACCATCATTCCCAACCTTCCAATCTATGCAGGTGTGAGGGCAACCATCATCCCAACCTTCCAATCTATGCAGGTGTGAGGGCAACCATCATCCCAACCTTCCAATCTATGCAGGTGTGAGGGCAACCATCATTCCTGACCTTCCAGTCCGCATAGGTGTGATGGCAACCATCATTCTCAACCTTACAGTCCACACAGGTGTGAAGGCAACCATCATCCCAACCTTCCAGTCCATGCAGGTGTGAAGGCAACCATCATCCCAACCTTTCAGTCCGCACAGGTGTGAGGGCAACCATCATTCCCGACCTTCCAGTCCGCACAGGTGTGAGGCAACACCATCATCACAACCTTCCAGTCCGCACATGTGTGAGGGCAACCATCATCCCAACCTTCCAGTCCGCACATGTGTGAGGAAATCATCATCCCAACCTTCCAGTCTGCACAGGTGTGAAGGCAATCATCATCCCAACCTTCCAGTCTGCACAGGTGTGAAGGCAATCATCATCCCAACCTTCCAGTCCGCACATGTGTGAGGGCAACCATCATCCCAACCTTCCAGTCCGCACATGTGTGAGGCAATCATCATCCCAACCTTCCAGTCTGCACAGGTGTGAGGGCAACCATCATCCCAACCTTCCAGTCTGCACAGGTGTGAGGGCAACCATCATCCCAACCTTCCAGTCCGCACATGTGTGAAGGCAACCATCATCCCAACCTTCCAGTCCGCACATGTGTGAGGCAACCATCATCCCAACCTTCCAGTCCGCACAGGTGTGAAGGCAACCATCATCCCAACCTTCTAGTCCATGCAGGTGTGAAGGCAACCATCATCCCAACCTTTCAGTCCGCACAGGTGTGAGGGCAACCATCATTCCCGACCTTCCAGTCCGTGCAGGTGTTAGGGCAACCATCATCCCAACCTTCCAATCTATGCACATGTGAAGGCAACCATCATTCCCGACCTTCCAATCTATGCAGGTGTGAGGGCAACCATCATCCCAACCTTCCAGTCCGCACAGGTGTGAGGGCAACCATCATTCCAACCTTCCAGTCCACGCAGGTGTGAAGGCAACCATCATCCCAACCTTCCAGTCCGCACAGGTGTGAGGGCAACCATCATTCCAACCTTCCAGTCTGCACAGGTGTGAAGGCAACCATCATCCCAACCTTCCAGTCCGCACAGGTGTGAGGGCAACCATCATCCCAACCTTCCAGTCCGCACATGTATGAGGCAACCATCATCCCAACCTTCCAGTCCGCACAGGTGTGAGGGGTGTGAGGGCAACCATCATCCCAACCTTCCAGTCCGCACAGGTGTGAGGGCAACCATCATCCCAACCTTCCAGTCCACGCAGGTGTGAGGGCAACCATCATCCCAACCTTCCAGTCCGCGCAGGTGTGAGGGCAACCATCATTCCAACCTTCCAGTCCGCGCAGGTGTGAGGCAACCATCATCCCAACCTTCCAGTCCGCACAGGTGTGAGGGCAACCATCATCCCAACCTTCCAGTCCGCCAGTTGGGCAACCATCATCCCAACCTTCCAGTCCGCACAGGTGTGAGGGCAACCATCATCCCAACCTTCCAGTCCGCACAGGTGTGAGGGCAACCATCATCCCAACCTTCCAGTCCACACAGGTGTGAGGGCAACCATCATCCCAACCTTCCAGTCCACGCAGGTGTGAGGGCAACCATCATTCCAACCTTCCAGTCCGCGCAGGTGTGAGGGCAACCATCATCCCAACCTTCCAGTCCGCGCAGGTGTGAGGGCAACCATCATCCCAACCTTCCAGTCCGCACAGGTGTGAAGGCAACCATCATCCCAGCCTTCCAGTCCGCGCAGGTGTGAGGGCAACCATCATCCCAACCTTCCAGTCCACGCAGGTGTGAGGGCAACCATCATCCCAACCTTCCAGTCCGCACAGGTGTGAGGGCAACCATCATTCCCAACCTTCCAATCTATGCAGGTGTGAGGGCAACCATCATCCCATCCTTCCAATCTATGCAGGTGTGAGGGCAACCATCATCCCAACCTTCCAATCTATGCAGGTGTGAGGGCAACCATCATTCCTGACCTTCCAGTCCGCATAGGTGTGATGGCAACCATCATTCTCAACCTTACAGTCCACACAGGTGTGAAGGCAACCATCATCCCAACCTTCCAGTCCGCACAGGTGTGAGGGCAACCATCATTCCCGACCTTCCAGTCCGCACAGGTGTGAGGCAACACCATCATCACAACCTTCCAGTCCGCACATGTGTGAGGGCAACCATCATCCCAACCTTCCAGTCTGCACAGGTGTGAAGGCAATCATCATCCCAACCTTCCAGTCTGCACATGTGTGAAGGCAATCATCATCCCAACCTTCCAGTCCGCACATGTGTGAGGGCAACCATCATCCCAACCTTCCAGTCCGCACATGTGTGAGGCAATCATCATCCCAACCTTCCAGTCCGCACAGGTGTGAGGGCAACCATCATCCCAACCTTCCAGTCTGCACAGGTGTGAGGGCAACCATCATCCCAACCTTCCAGTCTGCACAGGTGTGAGGGCAACCATCATCCCAACCTTCCAGTCCGCACATGTGTGAAGGCAACCATCATCCCAACCTTCCAGTCCGCACATGTGTGAGGCAACCATCATCCCAACCTTCCAGTCCGCACAGGTGTGAAGGCAACCATCATCCCAACCTTCTAGTCCATGCAGGTGTGAAGGCAACCATCATCCCAACCTTTCAGTCCGCACAGGTGTGAGGGCAACCATCATTCCCGACCTTCCAGTCCGTGCAGGTGTTAGGGCAACCATCATCCCAACCTTCCAATCTATGCACATGTGAAGGCAACCATCATTCCCGACCTTCCAATCTATGCAGGTGTGAGGGCAACCATCATCCCAACCTTCCAGTCCGCACAGGTGTGAGGGCAACCATCATTCCAACCTTCCAGTCCACGCAGGTGTGAAGGCAACCATCATCCCAACCTTCCAGTCCGCACAGGTGTGAGGGCAACCATCATTCCAACCTTCCAGTCTGCACAGGTGTGAAGGCAACCATCATCCCAACCTTCCAGTCCGCACAGGTGTGAGGGCAACCATCATCCCAACCTTCCAGTCCGCACATGTATGAGGCAACCATCATCCCAACCTTCCAGTCCGCACAGGTGTGAGGGCAACCATCATCCCAACCTTCCAGTCCGCACAGATGTGAGGGCAACCATCATCCCAACCTTCCAGTCCACACAGGTGTGAGGGCAACCATCATCCCAACCTTCCAGTCCACGCAGGTGTGAGGGCAACCATCATTCCAACCTTCCAGTCCGCGCAGGTGTGAGGGCAACCATCATCCCAACCTTCCAGTCCGCGCAGGTGTGAGGGCAACCATCATCCCAACCTTCCAGTCCGCACAGGTGTGAAGGCAACCATCATCCCAGCCTTCCAGTCCGCACAGGTGTTTGGGCAACCATCATCCCAACCTTCCAATCTATGCAGGTGTGAGGGCAACCATAATTCCTAACCTTCCAGTCCGCGCAGGTGTGAGGGCAACCATCATCCCAACCTTCCAGTCTGCGCATGTGTGAAGGCAACCATCATCCCAACCTTCCAGTCCACGCAGGTGTGAGGGCAACCATCATCCCAACCTTCCAGTCCGCGCAGGTGTGAGGGCAACCATCATCCCAACCTTCCAGTCCACGCAGGTGTGAGGGCAACCATCATCCCAACCTTCCAGTCCGCACAGGTGTGAGGGCAACCATCATTCCCAACCTTCCAATCTATGCAGGTGTGAGGGCAACCATCATCCCAACCTTCCAATCTATGCAGGTGTGAGGGCAACCATCATCCCAACCTTCCAATCTATGCAGGTGTGAGGGCAACCATCATTCCTGACCTTCCAGTCCGCATAGGTGTGATGGCAACCATCATTCTCAACCTTACAGTCCACACAGGTGTGAAGGCAACCATCATCCCAACCTTCCAGTCCATGCAGGTGTGAAGGCAACCATCATCCCAACCTTTCAGTCCGCACAGGTGTGAGGGCAACCATCATTCCCGACCTTCCAGTCCGCACAGGTGTGAGGCAACACCATCATCACAACCTTCCAGTCCGCACATGTGTGAGGGCAACCATCATCCCAACCTTCCAGTCCGCACATGTGTGAGGAAATCATCATCCCAACCTTCCAGTCTGCACAGGTGTGAAGGCAATCATCATCCCAACCTTCCAGTCTGCACAGGTGTGAAGGCAATCATCATCCCAACCTTCCAGTCCGCACATGTGTGAGGGCAACCATCATCCCAACCTTCCAGTCCGCACATGTGTGAGGCAATCATCATCCCAACCTTCCAGTCCGCACAGGTGTGAGGGCAACCATCATCCCAACCTTCCAGTCTGCACAGGTGTGAGGGCAACCATCATCCCAACCTTCCAGTCTGCACAGGTGTGAGGGCAACCATCATCCCAACCTTCCAGTCCGCACATGTGTGAAGGCAACCATCATCCCAACCTTCCAGTCCGCACATGTGTGAGGCAACCATCATCCCAACCTTCCAGTCCGCACAGGTGTGAAGGCAACCATCATCCCAACCTTCTAGTCCATGCAGGTGTGAAGGCAACCATCATCCCAACCTTTCAGTCCGCACAGGTGTGAGGGCAACCATCATTCCCGACCTTCCAGTCCGTGCAGGTGTTAGGGCAACCATCATCCCAACCTTCCAATCTATGCACATGTGAAGGCAACCATCATTCCCGACCTTCCAGTCCGCGCAGGTGTGAGGGCAACCATCATTTCCGACCTTCCAGTCTGCGCAGGTGTGAGGGCAACCATAATTCCTACACTATTCTGTTATCTACAATATACTGTTATCTACACTATTCTGTTATCTACACTGTACTGTTATCTACAATATACTGTTATCTACATGATACTATTATCTACACTATACTATTATCTACACTATGCTGTTATCTACACTATATTGTTATCTACACTATACTATTATCTACACTAAGCTGTTATCTACACTATGCTGTTATCTACACTATACTATTATCTACACTAAGCTGTTATCTACAATATACTGTTATCTACACTATACTGTTATCTACACTATACTATTATCTACACTATACTGTTATCTACACTATGCTGTTATCTACACAATACTGTTATCTACACTATACTGTTATCTACACTATACTGTTATCTACACTATGCTGTTATCTACATGATACTGTTATCTTATCTACAATATACTATTATCTACACTATGCTGTTATCTACACTATACTGTTATCTACACTATACTGTTATCTACATGATACTGTTATCTACAATATACTGTTATCTACAATATACTGTTATCTACACTATACTGTTATCTACACTATGCTGTTATCTACACTATGCTGTTATCTACACGATACTGTTATCTACACTATGCTGTTATCTACACTATGCTGTTATCTACACTATGCTGTTATCTACACTACTATTATCTACACTACTATTATCTACACTATGCTGTTATCTACACTAAGCTGTTATCTACAATATACTGTTATCTACATTATACTATTATCTACACTATACTGTTATCTACAATATACTGTTATCTACATTATACTATTATCTACACTAAGCTGTTATCTACAATATACTGTTATCTACACTGTACTATTATCAGCATTTGGATCATTTATTTTCGTAAGCTCCAAATGGAGAAATAGTTGTGACTGAAGTTCTTTACATACAACAGATTAGGATAAGATGTTTTCTGACTCAATGAAGTATATATATCAGTGATATAGATCTATAGTTGTCAAGTTTTTCCCTGTAAGATTTGCTGTGAAAATTCAAATCCGTTTAAAAAAGGCCATGTTACATGATTTTCAACATCAAAGAAGAATCGGTTGAATGCATAAATTCAATTTTTAAATGAATGTGTTTAGAGTGTCTCAATTAAGATGTCTGTGAATTGAATACATGCATAAAAATAAACATCTGAAATAATGCATCTTGTTTACTAATTAACCCTTTCAACACCACAGACCTCATCAGGATCTGCACTTTTTGCCAGTAATATTACTATTTTTAGACAAAAATTACCTATTTTGATAAATGAACTGGTCCAAATGTAATTTCCGTATTAATTTATTGGTCTGAAAATATCATGCACCAGTCCATGTCAGTTACTTGGTGTTGAATGGGTTAAGATGTCTGTGAATTGAATACATGCATAAAAATAAACAGCTGAAATAATGCATCTTGTTTACTAATTAATCTAGAGTATTATTTATTTATTTATCATCAAGAATGTAAACACCCGGCTGTTGGGTAGGTTGTAATAAGGGTGGTTAACCCATTCAACACCAAGTAACTCACATGGACTGTGGTCCATGATATTCATAAACCAATAAATGAATCAGAAAATCACATTTGGACAAGTTCATTTATCAAAATGGGTAATTATAGCTAAAAATAGTCATATCACTGGCAAAAAGTGCAGATCCTGATGAGACGGCTCGTCACGAGCCGGCTCATCTGGATCTACACTTTTTGTAAGCCTATTTAGAGGTCTGTGGTGTTGAAAGGGTTAACAGATATAAATGCTGTGTTGTATTGAATACAGGTTTACTTACAAATGTATAAGGAAAGTGTTATTTAAACGGCAGTGTATAAATGCGTACATAAATAAACATCAGTACATGGCCGTGCCTGGCATCCGACAATTACTACAATATTGGCAGTATGTTCAACGTTCTCTACCTCGACGACATTCAAACGAGTGTATAAACCATGGATTAAGATTTAATAGTGATACTATTTACTAGTATTTGGTCTGTTAACTCTTTCACCGCCAATGTCGCATAAAATGCTGTTGCAAAAAGCCTAGAACCCGATCAGACAGAACAGAACTTGCCGTCTGATCAGGCTATATGCTGATTGCTCTTCAGGTAGTGGAGCTGAAGCACATGTCCGAATAGCAAACAACATAGATCCTGATCAGACGCGGTGTTACGTTGCAAGTGTCTCGTTTCTCATACTTGTAATGTGTAAAGATTTACCTATGTTCAGTTGTTTCTATTATTGTGTATTAATTTCATACTGTTCACACTGTTTTCACTAAATGCTTTTTATTTCTGTAAAAAATGCACAATCGGTAGAAAAATAGCTCGACATCAAGCCAGTAGCTATGATTATAACCTATATAGCTACTCACGTGTCCTAGCGAATTATATATGTATAAAAACAACTTATAACGCGCACCTGTACATACATCATGTAACTACCCATAATTCCTGTGACACGCACTTCCGTTATTATTATTGCTACCTGTGCCTGTGTCGCGGAGATGGGAGGTGGGATGGACTCCCTTTAGTGAAAACAGGCAAGTATTTAAAATATTTCCATTTTACTATAAAGTACATGGTACCGTTATTGATAATTACATGCAAGCCACCAGCAAACGCTTGTAAACACAATCGGTGATAATAATTTGCATACGGTACAATATTTTTAGACCATATTTAAATTACGATCACGTGAATAGAATGCGAGTGGCTACGGAAAAAGTCAAACGATTTTCTGCCAAATTCGGGATATTATTCTAAAAAAAGCGACTTTAGTTGTGATTGGCAGGTTACGGGTTAATACATACTAAGTAATTCACATTAATTTATACAAATTTATTTTAGCTTGATTGCGAAACAAGTTCTTACAACTTATATTAACAACTTATATTAATCACTCTCGAGACCTCATTCCTGATGGAATCCATCGCCACGAGGGAGAGAGAAGAGGCAACGTGGAATTTAAATGCCTTGCCTAAGGGCACAATCGTAACAGCTCCAGCAGGGCTTGAACTCCGGACCTATCGCACCTGAAGCGAACGTGCATCCACTGTGCTATCACGACTTCCACATTGTGAGCTCTGTACCGTTTTATCATTTTCGCTTATCATTTTCTGCATACATTTTTTTTCTTCCAATGAAAAAATCAAATTATAAAAATGCAGATTTATCCTGGTGTTAATGTTAGCAAACCATCCATGCACAGATACTGTTCATTTTGAAAATTAAATGTGTGTTATACGTTTATTTATCGTCGCTACCGGTTACCCATATGAGCGACGCCTCCTGAAGAGATTAATCATTTTAGATTTTTGGAGGATAGTGCATGATACAGAGAGAGACCCATTCCAGAGTCTCCTCTGGTTCTTTTACGTGCATGGTGTAAAGCACCGACACGAGACCTCAGTTTAACGTCCCATCTGAAAGACTATTAATTTTATTAGGGTCAGACGGGGGATCGAACCTGCGATCCCTGGATTACCAGTCCAGGAAAATTAAATGTCGTAAAGGGAGGTAACTAACAAAAGGATAGCTCAGTGGATGCACGTTCGCTTCAGGTGCGAAAGGTCCGGAGTTTGAGCCCCACTGGAGCCGTTACGATTGTGCCCTTAGGCAAGGCATTTAAATTCCACGTTGCCTCTTCTCTCTCCTTCATGGTGATGGATTGCATCAGGAATGAGGTCTCGAGAGTGATTAATATAAGTTGAAATAACTTGTTTCGCAATCGAGCTAAAATAAATTTGTATAAACTAACAAAAGGATAATTTCCCATGAACTAATTGTGGGCAGATTTAAAACATTTACAAGTGTGAATAACTACATGTATGTACTGATATAACTTGAGGATATATAGAGAAATGTTTGTGTGTGAGACATAAAACTGTCAATATAGATCTTTGATTAAGTGTTTAAATGGGAAAGTAGTATTGCTGTAACAAGTAAAAGTAGGAGTAAAGTGTTTGTTCATTATAGTGTCACCCCTATTGAAAGGGCCAGCCATTTTTATTGACTTAAGAGATACCTATTTTTATTAACATCAGCTCTTCCTGAATTCTATCCCTGTAGGCCATGCACTAGCTGTGGCTCACCAACCGGCCATATCAGAACGAGTCCCTGACGAGGCTCGAACCTTCAACCTCCTGCTCCGTAGGCAGACATGCCGTAACCACTTGGCCAGTTGGGATGAAAATGTGCATCAGTTCTCCCTGCTTCAGATAAGGGGGAGACTTGGGGGATTGAATCACACTCAGCTGCCTCATTTCTCCCTACTTGATGTAATAGAGACTTGGGAGAAATAAATGTAGTCTCCCTGATTGAGCGATCTACCTTCTCCCTGTTTGTACTAAGAGGGAGACTAGGGAGAAATAGTCTTACTGAGCTGTATCTATGACTACTCCCTGGTTCAGCTTTTTGGGAGAAGTGTTCCAAAGTTATAACGTTAGGGTGGATCTTGATGGGGGCTTTAAAGTCGGGAGGATTTATCTGTATTTGTTGAAGAATTATTAATTATCTTTCATTGCATACGTGTGTAAGGTTAACCGTATATATATACACTTGAAACACCTTACCTTTGGTTAAATGACTTAAAATTTTATGATTCACAAATTATTTACATCAATCTTTTTCAGCATAATCAAATATATAAAAATAGCTGTAGGGGTTTCATTCCTGCTGTTTTGTGATTGAACATGGTTTGAAAAGATATTAAAATATTTGTGGTCAGAATTGTAATTATTGTATATAGAAATGAGAAAATTCAGTTCTTATGTGTACAGTATATACTTGCCATTTACACAAATCATACAGCATAGATGTTTAACCAGATACAATAAATCATGTGTAATGTAAAAAAATGTACACAACAGAACATAAATATTGAACAGGTAACTTACTCAGAATGTGAGTAAATAGATATTTTACACAAATGATGCAATATTGATATTTTACACAAATAATGCAATATTGATATTTTACACAAATGATGTAATATTGATATTTTACACAAATGATGCAATATTGATATTTTACACAAATGATGCAATATAGTTATTTTACACAAATGATACAAAATAGATATTTTTGACACAAATGATGCAATATTGATATTTTACACAAATGATACAATATAGTTATTTTACACAAATGATACAAAATAGATATTTTACGCAAATGATGCAATAATATGAGTATTATTATGAGGACAACTCAGGGAGACTATAGCTCCCAGATCTCCCTCTAGATCTAACAGGGAGAAGTGAGACAACTCAGGGAGACTATTTCTCACAGACCACCCTCTAGATCCACCCTTGCTTCTCCATACTATGATACCCTAGCATGATTCACAGCAGCAGCACTGATTCTAGTCTTGTATGGGGTAAAGGGATAAACCATGAATAGTACTAGTGTTAGTGATAGGATTTATTTCCTTCATTAATTAAGTGTTTTCTTAGAATCGATAGGATTTATTTCCTTCATTAATTAAGTGTTTTCTTAGAATCGATAGGATTTATTTCCTTCATTAATTAAGTGTTTTCTTAGAATCGATAGGATTTATTTCCTTCATTAATTAAGTGTTTTCTTAGAATCAATAGATTTATTTCCTTCATTAACCCATTCAACCCCAAGTAACTGACATGGACTGGTGCGTGATATTTTCAGACCAATAAATTAATAAGAAAATTACCTTTGGACCAGTTCATTTATCAAAATGGGTAATTTTATCTAAAAATAGTAATAATTATTACTGGCAAAAAAGTGCAGATCCTGATGAGACGGCTCGTCACGAGCTGGCTCATCTGGATCTACACTTTTCATAAGCCTATTTAGAGGCCTGTGGGGTTGAAAGGGTTAATTAAGTGTTTTCTTAGAATCGCACTGATGTATTTTCTCTAAACAAGTATTTTTATGTCAAAACACTGTATTTATAATATACATCTATCTCTTGATGGCGTGTGTTTATAATGCATGTTCTCTGGGTGAACCAGGCTGTTTGTAAATAGGTACAAACATTGGGGGCATGTGATATAAATATATCTGCCATCATGATCACTGGCGTCGTGGTGATGAATGAGTGATGAATGAGTGATAAATGTTGTATTTAGGGCTTCAGATAGTCTCTGGTCAGGTATTTAGTTTTGGGAGTTGATTCTTGGTGTTAGAGTATTGTTTATCTGTTTTTGCTCTATAATGCTCTAAAATGCATATACATATTCAGTATTATTTAACCCCAGTACACTAGTGTTACCTGCAAAAAGCCAACATTTACAAATATTGATAATTGCATAAATGTATGTAATTTCTAATAACTTCATAAATAACTACATTTGCAAACAGATCTTCAAAACATGTAACTAAAATAATACAATCTCAGTCATTTATATTTCAAATTTTTTCCGATGTTCAATCCGGGATGGGGGTGTGTGTTGTGGGCGGGGCATGATAAACACATCGCCCAATCATGAGCAATGGTTAACCCATTTCATTCTGGATACATTTCAAGGCTTTTGCAAACAACATAGATCCAGATCACCAGCAGCGTGATGCTGCATGCTGATCAGGATCTATGTTGTTTGCTACATAGCCAAGTGTCTTAGCAAGATCATCTGAATAGCAAACAGCATAGAGCCTGATCAGACAGCAGGTTCCGTGGCTCTATAATCTTTGCAAAGTAGGGAGAAGGGAGGTATCTCAGGAAGAGTTAGCAATTTCTTCCTAATCACCTATTATCTTGTGAATATTTGACTGTACAGTCAATCCACCTGTGTTAGTGGTCGCCTCCATTAAGCAGCCAACGTGTATTAAGCAGCTAGTTTCCAGATTCCCAATATGTTGTTTTATTATACATTTTACCTCTATTAAGCAGCCACCTGTGCTAAGCAGCCACTTTTTGTGATTCCCTTGGCTGGCTGCTTAACACAGGTTTGACTGTATACCATTAATTATACTGCTCTGGGACTGTCTATTAAGCAGCCACTTGTGCTAAGCAGCCAATTTTTGTGATTCCCTTGGCTGGCTGCTTAACACAGGTTTGACTGTATACCATTATTTATACCGTCTCCGTGGCCCAGTGGTTAAGGCGTCCGCCTACGGAGCGGGAGGTCGAAGGTTCGAATCTCGTCAGGGGTTCGTTCTGATATGGCTGGTTGGTGAGTCGCCAGCTAGTTAAATAATGGTTACCAATTGCCTACCAGCCTGGCGTCTGGCATACAAGCATAGGATTCGGGAAGTACTGATGTTCGTAAAAAGAGGTGTCTCATAAGTCAGAAATGGCTGGCTCTTTAAATAGGGGTGACACTATAATAAACAATCACTTTACTTTACTTTTATACTGCTCTGTGACTGTCATGTTTTTGAATACATTTCAGAACTTGTGATTACTCGACCACCAAAGAACGCTACCGTCCTACAAGACACCCGCTTACTAATGCATTGTGAAGCCACTGGGAACTCAAAACCTCAAATTAAATGGTTCCATGATGGCAATTTAATGAGTAAAATCGGAACCAACTACAAAATACGCAACACTGGAACGCTGCGATTCCGACAGGTGAAAGTGGCGGATCGTGGAGTATATCGTTGTAAGGTGGAGAGCGGGAGAGAATCGCTGTATTCTGATCCAGCACATCTTGTTGTTGAAGGTAATTGTGGTTCATAAATATCGTACTGGAATATCGAAAGTGAAAACTGAAAGCGATACAAGTTGGAGGGGTAGGGTCACCCTGGTTGAGTGGATTATTGGCTTCAAATCATTTGTTAGTGATTGCTATATACTATAGATTCAAATCCTTCGTGGAAGCACAGTGGATGCACGTTCGCTTCAGGTGTGAAAGGTCCGGAGTTCGAGCCCCGCTGGAGCCGTTACAATTGTGCCCTTAGGCAAGGCATTTAATTTCCATGTTGCCTCTTCTCTCTCCTTCCTGGCAATGGATTCCATCAGGAATGAGGTCTCGAGAGTGATTAATATAAGTTGTAAGAACTTGTTTCGCAATCGAGCTAAAATAAATTTGTATAAACTAAATCCTTCCAGTGACGACAATTTCTTTTTAGTGATTTTTAAGTTATCAAGTTTGCTTGCGGAAGGTCGGTAGTTTTACCCGAATGCCCAATCCCTTGCCTGATGTGACACTGGGGGCTGCTCGAACTTCCTGCGCCAATAAAAGCAGGAAATTCACCGTATGATCTAAGCTGCCAGTGAGACTTTGATTCCAAAACAAGACTTGTTAAAAATGTTGCCATAGCTTTCTCTCACCTGAATCTATACTTGAGGGGAGCGATTTCTGGTTCGTCCAGGTTGTTGTCTCTGGAAGTTGTGATAGTGCAGTGGTAGGGCGTTCGGTTCAGGTGCAAAAGGCCCGGAGTTCGCGTCTCACTTGAGCTGTTACTATTGTGCCCTTAAGCATGCAAAGCACTTAAATTCCACATGCCTCTTCTCTCTCCCTCGTGGCGATGGATTCCATAAGGTCTTGAGAGTAGTTAATATACAATGTAAGTTGTAAGAACTTGTTTCTTAATCGAGGTAAAATAAATTTGTATAAACGTCCTTTTAGACAAAGTAAAGAAAAAAAGAGGCATATGTGTGTGTCTTTAAAATTGCTTTGAATAATTTGTATCCTCTCTGAAATCTAGTGCATTAAGTTTGATTAGTTTAGTTTATACAAATTTATTTTAGCTTGATTGCGAACAAGTTCTTATACTAATCACTCTCGAGACCTCATTCCTGATGGAATCCATCGCCACGAGGGAGAGAGAAGAGGCATGTGGAATTTAAATGCCTTGCCTAAGGACACAATCGTAACGGCTCCAGCGGGGCTCGAACTCCGGGCCTTTCGCACATGAAGTGAACGCGCTACCACAGAGCTATCACGACTTCCACAAGTTTGATTGTGGACTGGGAAGAGTTATATTATGTAGTGGAAAAAGCAGTCATTGTGGTTTGCATGGCATTATTATCCCAGTAGTGTGGTAGGGATTGTAGAGGAATCCATCCATGATTGGTAAAATGAGTCAAGCTCTCGGTGCATTCCCCAAGATCAAAACATTCATTGAAGAACAGCGAGAAACCAGAAAGTGTAACAGAATAAGCCAGACTTTCCCGTGTTACACATGATTTCCAACTCATTGCGGTTTACTCTATGCCTATAAGTTTAGTCAGCCCGTTTTGTGTCACTGGATATTTCAACAGATGTTTTCATATTTTTCCTTCCGTCAGACCTGAACAAGCTGGTACTAATCAGAAATATCAATTAACACCTTATGCAATAGAAGTGCAACCAGGCAAGTATGTCAGAGTGATGAAGTAATTACATTAACATATGATCAAATGTTTCTGGTATATGGGATTGTTTTTCAGATTTAATGAACCAAAGTTTGTATAATTACTGGTAATTAGCCAGCAATGAGGAAACTGTGTTTGTAGTTTTGTTTTGGCATGAAGGAAGAGCTCGACTGACTCTTTCGTAGGCATGTTGTAGCATTTAAAAATTGCTGACTCTGGACATTTCGCATTGCTGTAGATTAGGATAATTTTGCGATGTTATACATTTGTATTTGCAGTAATGACGTAGTGAGGTAGTGCGGTTGTGCTCACATATTTGCCATATTAGATATTAAATTTATTAAAATCCTGTGGCTTTTGTAGACAAGTGGTTAACATGTTTGACTTGTAACATCACTTATTCGTCATCGCTGCCAGTTCGAGCCGTACTAAGGTCGGATTTATTCAGATGTCAGGAAGCTTTTCAGCTGGCTTGCAAAAGGTCATTGGTTCTACCCAGGTGCATGCTATGCTAGTGCCTGAAACACTGCACTCATAATGGCACCTCAGTGATCACTCTTAAATCTGGAATTATTTTTTGCAGTGTATTCTGGCTGTCCAAAAATACACACATTATCTGCAGATGATTTATTCCATTTCCTATTGTTTATTTTCATGTGTGATTTTTGTTCACCTGCTATCGTAATTAATTGTTACAAACATACGAGGCTTGCATATAGATCTTCTTCTACAGTGAGTGTATTCTGAAGAAGGATTTTGGCACAAGTTGCATGTTGACAAAACTGTCATATATATTATGCATTAGGTTTAGCTAAGTTTGAAAAAGTGTGTTTTACATATATTTATCGTCGCTACCGGTTGCCCATATGAGCGACGCCTCCTGAAGAGATTAGTCATCTTAGATTTTTGGAGGATAGTGCAATGATACAGACAGTCTCCTCTGGTTCTTTTACGTGCACGGTGTAAAGCATCGACACGAGATCTTGGTTTAACGTCCCATCTGAAAGACTGTTAATTTTATTAGGGTCAGACGGGGGATCGAACCGCTGATCCCTGGATTACCAGTCCAGCATGTTACCACTGGACTACAGATCCGTCTGGAAAATATATTTGCTTCGAGTTAAATAAAGCAATTATTTGCTGTTTGGAAATATGGTAAACATACATCTTTCACACCAGGGATTTATCTGTGATTGTAAATTTGTCTTGACAATGTTTGCTATGCCTGATCGATCATGTTACCATGCCGGATCGATCATGGTACTATGCCTGATCGATCATGTTACTATGCCTGATCGATCATGTTACTATGCCGGATCGATCATGTTACCATGCCTGATCGATCATGTTACCATGCCTGATCGATCATGTTACCATGCCTGATCGATCATGGTACTATGTCTGATTGATCATGTTACTATGCCTGATCGATCATGTTACTATGCCTGATCGATCATGTTACTATGCCTGATCGATCATGTTACTATGCCTGATCGATCATGTTACTATGCCTGATCGATCATGTTACTATGCCTGATCAATCATGTTACTATGCCTGATCGATCATGTTACTATGCCTGATCGATCATGTTACTATGCCTGATCGATCATGTTACTATGCCTGGCCTGATCGATCATGTTACTATGCCTGGCCTGATCGATCATGGTACTATGCCTGATCGATCATGGTTAGTAACCATGGTTGCAGTCATCATCATCCATCTGACCATGCAATTGGTTTCTATTGTTTGACCATGGTCATGATGTTTTAGAGGTAGAATGTACTGCATGATTCTGCATGTAATGCGTGTTACACAAGGATGAGACAGATGTAGCAGGTACTTTATAACGGCCGCTTCTCACCAATGCAAACCAGGTTCGATCCTCGGACTCGGTAGTATGTGAGATGGTATGCTGGTCGCCAGATCGGACAGGTTGGTTTTCTCCGGGTACCCCACACGAATAACCACATATACGTTTTCATCCGCGCCAATGAGAGTGAAACTTGTTTCGCAATCGTTGTAAAATAAATAACGTTAAATGGTCTGACCATGCAATTGGTTTCTATTGTTTGACCATGGTCATGATGTTTTAGAGGTAGAATGTACTGCATGGTTCTGCATGTAATGCGTGTTACACGAGGATGAGACAGATGTAGCAGGTACTTTATAACGGCCGCTTCTCACCAATGCAACCCGGGTTCGATCCTCGGACCAGGTAGTATGTGAGATGGTATGTTTGTAAAGGTAGAATGTAGTGCATGGTTCTGCATGTAATGTGTGTTACACGAGGATGAGAAAGATGTAGCAGGTACTTTATAACAAGCTGGTTTTATAATTCTATTTGTAGCGGAAGTTGAAATCATTAAGCAAACTCCGGAATCTGGCAAGGTCTTTCTGCCATATAACACCGCTGTCAAGCTGACATGCTGGGCCGCCGGAATTCCTGGACCCAGAATGCAGTGGCGCAAAAACGGATTATCGGTGAGTGGTGACGGTATTATATTTTGTGTGCGTGTTTTACGTTTATTTATCGTCGCTACCAGTTGCCCATATTAGCGACGCCTCCTGAAGAGATTAGTCATTTTAGATTTTGGAGGATAGTGCAATGATACAGAGACCCATCCCAGAGTCTCATCTGGTTCATTTACGTACATGGTGTAAAGCACCGCCACGAGACCTCGGTTTAAAGTCCCATCTGAAAGACTGGAATTATATTTGGTCATAAAAATCAGTGGTGGATCCAGGAATTGTGATTGGGGAGCTGACTAGGAGATTTTTAGGGAGTATTGCGCTTTTTTTTAGCGAATGACGGAGAACATTTTAACATAATAATTGAGATATTTTAGGTGGGGCGCTTGCCAGGTGCGTAGTACATGTGCAGTCTCCCGTCATTATCTATACAGATATATTATTGTACCATACAGTATGTCATCTGTTAGTTTGTAAGTGTATTATAATTATGAAGTTCACACAATTTGTGATGTAAATGTATTAAATATTTCTTTGATGTTAAACAGTTGTTGTGCAGATACTTGTGCACTTGGACTCACATCAAATATACATCATGATCAAAGACGGTAGATACGGTGCAGAATGTGCTTCTTTTGAAATATTTAATTAGGCTATGTTTCCGTATAGACTGATGCCTGTTTCCGTGTACCTGTAACAATTAACCCTTTACTAGCTACAAGTGAAACATAACAGTGACATATGTTATGCACTTTCACATTAATGAATTCTGCATGTGTGTCTTACGTTTATTTATCGTCGCTACCAGTTGCCCATATGAGCGACGCCTCCTGAAGGGATTAGTCATTTTAGATATTTGGAGGATAGTGCAATGATACAGACAGAGACCCATTCCAGAGTCTCCTCTTGTTCTTTTACGTGCACGGTGTACAGCACCGACACGATACCTCGGTTTAACGTCCCATCTGAAAGACTGTTAATTTTATTAGGGTCAGACGGGGGATCGAACCTGCGATCCCATGAATTCTGCAACAATTATTTGAAATATTTCTAACCCTTATTTTACCAAGCATGGAAAGGGTTAAAGCCCCAATTTGTATTTACTTAGAATGTGCTGCACAAAAAGTAACCAAAGCCTTTTATGCATTGTATAACAAAAAGAAAGATGCACTGTACTATAGTTATTAGCTGTCCGATTAGCGCAGTGGTTAGCGCGCTCGCTTCTCACCAATGAAACCCGGGTTCGATCCTCGAACCTGGAAGTATGTGAGATTGTACGGTGGTCGCCAGATAAGAAAGGTGGGTTTTCTCCGGGTACTCCGGTTTCCTCCCACACGAATGACCACATTTACGCTTTCATCCGCGCCAACGAGAGTGATTAATATAAGTTGTTAGAATTTGCTTCGCAATCGTTGTAAAATAAATAAAGTTTAAACTTTTATAGTTATTAGGACTACATTCGCCAGAGACATCGGTCAGTTACTGCCCCTGAATACTCCCTAAAAGTAGATATGTCCTATTAAGTGTTTTCCTCTGTTTTTATCGTTGTTTCCTTTGCACAACATTCTAGCAATTTTATTCCACTATCGCTTCTTATGAGTATTAAATTACTATATCTTGAGAGATCGCATACAGTATAGGCAATGGGTACTTATTTGTAAAAGAATGTTATCAGTTAATTAACACGATTTGGATAACATTACATTTATCATACCGCAACATCTGGTTAGGGAACAACAATAAAAACAAAGGATTCTAACTAAATGGACATATTCACATTTTGGAATAAAACGTACTATCTGCCAAGGGAGGTAATAGAAAATTAAGAACTGTCTCACATTACATGTACAGGTTTTCAACCTCATACATATAAATAAACAAATATCCGTTTATTTCAGATTATTGAACCCACAGAACATAATGTAGCGATTAATGAAAAGTGGGTTTTTGCTGACAATATTCTCAGCTCCGTGCTGTCGACAGGAAATCTCACGGAGACGACAAACTTTGAGTGCGAGGCTGTCAATCAGAACATTGGTGGTGACTCGGTCCAATCAAAGGTCTTCAACGTGATTGTACGGCAGAAGGAAGGTCGGTATTATAATGGAAAACTAAGCTAATTCATGTAGTTTCATTACAGTAATTAGTATTTTCACTACATCTTGTTATAAAAATAGATCACTGTTAAAGACATCCATACAGTTTCCTCTAGGGTCTAATCCAATCAAAAACAAGTATTTCTGTTCAATTGTTTCGGAATGATGCTGATTTTTTTTACATTGACCTGACCAGTTGCCAGGGGGAGACATATTGTAGTTGCCTTTCAGCTGTCTGCCCAGTGTTTCCTTGCCTGCCCAGTGTTTCCTTGTCTGTCCAGTGTTTCCTTGTCTGCCCAGTGTTTCCTTGTCTGCCCAGTGTTTCCTTGTCTGCCCAGTGTTTCCTTGTCTGCCCAGTGTTTCCATGTCTGCCCAGTGTTTCCATGTCTGCCCAGTGTTTCCTTGTCTGCCCAGTGTTTCCTTGTCTGCCCAGTGTTTCCTTGTCTGCCCAGTGTTTCCATGTCTGCCCAGTGTTTCCTTGTCTGCCCAGTGTTTCCTTGTCTGCCCAGTGTTTCCATGTCTGCCCAGTGTTTCCTTGTCTGCCCAGTGTTTCCATGTCTGCCCAGTGTTTCCATGTCTGCCCAGTGTTTCCATGTCTGCCCAGTGTTTCCTTGTCTGCCCAGTGTTTCCATGTCTGGCCCAGTGTTTCCATGTCTGCCCAGTGTTTCCATGTCTGCCCAGTGTTTCCATGTCTGCCCAGTGTTTCCATGTCTGCCCAGTGTTTCCTTGTCTGCCCAGTGTTTCCTTGTCTGCCCAGTGTTTCCTTGTCTGCCCAGTGTTTCCATGTCTGCCCAGTGTTTCCTTGTCTGCCCAGTGTTTCCATGTCTGCCCAGTGTTTCCATGTCTGCCCAGTGTTTCCATGTCTGCCCAGTGTTTCCATGTCTGCCCAGTGTTTCCTTATCTGCCCAGTGTTTCCATGTCTGCCCAGTGTTTCCATGTCTGCACTTCGTCTCCCAAAACCATGTTGGTCTCCAAATCCTTGTTGGTCTCCAAATCCTTGTTGGTCTCCAAATCCTTGTTGGTCTCCAAAACCTTGGTGGAAATTTGCCAATCTTGCCAGAAAGCATTAGTTTTATGTCTAGTTGTGCATATTGTAATCCCGTTCCGGTTGGATGATTTTGTGTGGATTTACGGCCCTTTGAACAATTTTATAACACAAAGCTTGTCCGCTCTTCATCTATCTCCAAATCTTCAAAATACTACATACACGTATATGAATTTTTATTACAATGAATTCATTATATTTCACTATCATATTTTTATTATTCCACTGAAGCGTAACATTGAATCAGAGGAGATATCTGTTTTAGTCAAAAACAATTTCTAGTTTATTGATGAATCTATGTGACTGAGATATTGGATTTTTCATAAAGCACCATAGAAACTGTCAGACTTTTTTATATTGACCAGACAGAGGAAACTGTATGTTAGTGATTGGTACATTGCTCAACCCTTTCCTTCATAGAAATTGACCAGACAGAGGAAACTGTATGTTAGTGATTGGTACATTGCTCAACCCTTTCCTTCATAGAAATTTAGGTTAACATACTATTATATCTTCATACAAACGACAGCCATTTAGCTATATTACAGTGGATAAGTAGTCGCCATATCTATCCCACCTCCATAGATATTACTGGAACAATATGAGATTTAGGTTAATATACTATTATATCTTCATACAAACGACAGCCATTTAGCTATCATGCAGTGGATAAGTAGTCGCCATATATATCCCACCTCCATAGATATTACTGGGACTACATGAGATTCTGGCCTTTGTTATGAGCATTGGTTTGACTACTACGTTGTCAATGTATGTCGTATTGGCAATGGCGTTGAGAGGTGCTTCTCTGAGGGAAAGGGCTAATGAACATTGGTTTGGCTACTACGTTGTTAATGTATGTTGTATTGGTAATGGCGTTGAGAGGTGCTTCTATGAGGGAAAGGGTTAAATGCTTTCTTGCACTTAATATTGCGCAGAATCTTACATATGGTTAATAAACCAATACATACCGATTGACCAACTAGTTGCTTCATCATTCTGCTTTACATGTAATTATCGACTCAGAAAATAATTCCTGTGATCGCATGTTGAATTGGCACAACAGGAAGAATATGTGTTAGGTGAGCTCGTTGTTAAATACAGGGATGTCTGTTAGAATATTACTACGTTCGAATCATGCATTATTGTATATTGTAAGTTGAACATGATATTCTAGGTCAGGAATATTTGGGAGAAGTGAGAAAATGCATGTTTGGTCCTTAAATTGTATTATTTAATACATTTCAATAAAACAGGGCTAAAAGAGTGTTTACAATGGCCAGTGTGTCTTACTGTACAAACATTCTTGAACTGGGCCCCCAGGGGGTAAAGTCAGGGTCCCAAAGGCGACTACTTCGCCCAAGTCACCCTCTAGAATGAGCTCTGATCTGCATTTTATATTGATCACCTTTCCCATACTGCCCAGTGTTTCCTTGTCTGCCCAGTGTTTCCATGTCTGCCCAGTGTTTCCATGTCTGCCCAGTGTTTCCATGTCTGCCCAGTGTTTCCTTGTCTGCCCAGTGTTTCCTTGTCTGCCTAGTGTTTCCATGTCTGCCCAGTGTTTCCTTGTCTGCCCAGTGTTTCCATGTCTGCCCAGTGTTTCCATGTCTGCCCAGTGTTTCCATGTCTGCCCAGTGTTTCCATGTCTGCCCAGTGTTTCCTTGTCTGCCCAGTGTTTCCTTGTCTGCCCAGTGTTTCCATGTCTGCCCAGTGTTTCCATGTCTGCCCGCTGTACTGCCAACTTAATACACGATCACGGTAAACACTAGTAGATTCATGATTTACAGCTAGCTGTGGTTGTGGGGTGGGGGCTGGGATTGGTAGTGGGGTTGGGGGTATTGGGGCTGGTGGTGGTAGTGGGGCTGGGGTGGTAGTGGGGCTGGGGGTAGTGGGGTTGTGGAGCTGGGGGTAGTGGGGTTGGGGGTGTAGTGGGACTGGGTGGGTAGTGGGGCTGGGGGTATAGTGGGGCTGGGGGGGTAGTGGGGCTGGGGGGGTAGTGGGGCTGGTGGGGGTAGTGG
This sequence comes from Archivesica marissinica, assembly GCA_014843695.1. NCBI lineage: Eukaryota > Metazoa > Mollusca > Bivalvia > Venerida > Vesicomyidae > Archivesica > Archivesica marissinica. Next base: position 72,043,427 of record CM026397.1, read on the forward strand.
GACTGGGGGTGCCAGATGCTGAATCTGCTAGTCGTAAAGCTGCTGAATCTGCTAGTTGTAAAGCTTCTTAACTATGGAAACAACAGAAGTGTCATGCATGTCAAGGCAAGGAAGCTAACCTTAATATATGATAAATAACGTTGTGGAGGAATGTTACATTAACATTTAGTACACTGTAGGCAATGGCATGATTTGGTTTTTCTAGGAAAAATATTAAAACAATTACACATTTGTTATCTGCTCATTTCACCTACAGCCATGCTAAAGGTTAATATCTGATTTCAGCGGGCCATTGCCTCATGCTGATCACTTTCTACGGTTTGATGAGTGTGTAATAAACCTCTAACTTTTATTCGTATTTAAGGGTTTGAAAGAACATGGTTTATTGGTGAGTTTATCTGGATATGTATTTGCATGAACCTAGTAACAGTTTATAATCATTCCGTTTCTGTAGGCAATGACCATTGCAACTGGTAGTAAATGATTTGGGAGAAAACATTTTAGTCCAGCAGAACATTTCTCAATGTTGGTGCTTAAATCTCAGTGGATAGTAAAAAGCTTAACACATTCAACACCAAGTAACTGACATGGACTGGTCCATGATATTTTTAGACCAATAAATTAATCAGAAAATTAAATTTGGACCAGTTCATTTATCAAAATGGGTAATTTTAGTCTAAAAATAGTAATAGTACTGGCAAATGTTCTTATTAATTTACTTGTCATTTACTTGGTGTTGAATGGGTTAATATCATGCACCAGTCCATGTCAGTTACTTGGTGTTGAATGGGTTAATATCATGCACCAGTCCATGTCAGGTACTTGGTGTTGAATAGGTTAATATCATGCACCAGTCCATGTCAGGTACTTGGTGTTGAATAGGTTAATATCATGCACCAGTCCATGTCAGGTACTTGGTGTTGAATGGGTTAATATCATGCACCAGTCCATGTCAGGTACTTGGTGTTGAATAGGTTAATATCATACACCAGTCCATGTCAGGTACTTGGTGTTGAATGGGTTAATATCATACACCAGTCCATGTCAGTTACTTGGTGTTAAATGGGTTAATATCATACACCAGTCCATGTCAGGTACTTGGTGTTGAATGGGTTAATATCATACACCAGTCCATGTCAGTTACTTGGTGTTGAGTGGGTTAATGATAATATGTAATGACTATAATGGTAAATTTCATTGTGATGACCATTTTTCAAATGAAGCATCTTGGTTTTGACTGTTTTAGCATCCCTGTTACACCTACTAAAACAAAGATCTTTATATATCCTTCCTTCTCAGTGTTCAGTGGGGTAGTCAGGGTTGAATAGATATGCCCTATTCCATTAGCATGATGCCGTTGATATGATGCCGATGGTATGATATCAGCGGTATGATGTCGATGGTATGATATCAGTGGTATGATGTCGATGGTATGATATCAGTGGTATGATGTTGACAGTATGATATCAGTGGTATGATATCGACGGTATGATATCAGTGGTATGATGTCGACGGTATGATATCAGTGGTATGATGTCGACGGTATGATATCAGTGGTATGATGTCGACGGTATGATATCAGTGGTATGATGTCGACAGTATGATATCAGTGGTATGATGTCGACGGTATGATATCAGTGGTATGATATTGATTGTATGATATCAGCGGTATGATATCAGTGGTATGATGTTGATTGTATGATATCAGTGGTACGATGTTGACGGTATGATATCAGTGGTATGATGTCGATTGTATGATATCAGTGGTATGATGTCGATGGTATGATATCAGTGGTATGATGTTGATTGTATGATATCAGCGGTATGATGTCGACGGTATGATATCAGTGGTATGATGTCGATGGTATGATATCAGTGGTATGATGTCGACGGTATGATGTCAGTGGTATGATATCAGTGGTATGATGTCGATGGTATGATATCAGTGGTATGATGTCGATGGTATGATATCAGCCGTATGATGTCGACGGTATGATATCAGTGGTATGATGTCGACAGTATGATATCAGCGGTATGATGTCGACAGTATGATATCAGCAGTATGATGTCGACGGTATGATATCAGTGGTATGATGTCGATGGTATGATATCAGTGGTATGATGTTGATTGTATGATATCAGCGGTATGATGTCGATTGTATGGTATCAGCAGTATTATATCAGTGGTATGATGTCGACAGTATGATATCAGTGGTATGATGTTGACGGTATGATGTCGATGGTATGATATCAGTGCTATGATGTCGATGGTATGATATCAGTGGTATGATGTCGACGGTATGATATCAGTGGTATGATGTCGATGGTATGATATCAGTGGTATGATGTTGACGGTATGATGTCGACGGTATGATATCAACGGTATGATATCAGTGGTATGATGTCGATGGTATGATATCAGTGGTATGATGTTGACGGTATGATATCAGTGGTATGATGTTGATTGTATGATATCAGCGGTATGATGTCGACGGTATGATATCAGTGGTATGATGTCGATTGTATGATATCAGTGGTATGATGTCGATGGTATGATATCAGTGGTATGATGTCGACGGTATGATGTCAGTGGTATGATATCAGTGGTATGATGTCGATGGTATGATATCAGTGGTATGATGTCGATGGTATGATATCAGCGGTATGATGTCGACGGTATGATATCAGTGGTATGATGTCGACAGTATGATATCAGCGGTATGATGTCGACAGTATGATATCAGCAGTATGATGTCGACGGTATGATATCAGTGGTATGATGTCGATGGTATGATATCAGTGGTATGATGTTGATTGTATGATATCAGCGGTATGATGTCGATTGTATGGTATCAGCAGTATTATATCAGTGGTATGATGTCGACAGTATGATATCAGTGGTATGATGTTGACGGTATGATGTCGATGGTATGATATCAGTGCTATGATGTCGATGGTATGATATCAGTGGTATGATGTCGACGGTATGATATCAGTGGTATGATGTCGATGGTATGATATCAGTGGTATGATGTTGACGGTATGATGTCGACGGTATGATATCAACGGTATGATATCAGTGGTATGATGTCGATGTATTATATCAGCGGTATGATGTTGACGGTATGATGTCGATGGTATGATATCAGTGGTATGATGTCGATGGTATGATATCAGTGGTATGATGTTGACGGTATGATGTCGATGGTATGATATCAGTGGTATAATGTTGATGGTATGATATCGACAGTATGATATCAGTGGTATGATGTCGACGGTATGATATCGACGGTATGATATCAGTGGTATGATATCAGTGGTATGATTCATATGATATTGACAGTATGATATCAGTGGTATGATGTTGACGGTATGATATCGATGGTATGATATCAGTGGTATGATATCAGTGGTATGATATCAGTGGTATGGTATCAGTGGTATGATATCAGCTGTATGATGTCAATGATATGATATCAGTGGTATGATGTCAGTGGTATGATGTCGACAGTATGATATCAGTGGTATGATGTCGACGGTATGATATCAGTGGTATGATATCAGTGGTATGATATCAGTGGTATGATATACCACATGATATCAGTGGTATGATATCAGCGGTATGATGTTGACGGTATGATATCAATGGTAGGATATCAGTGGTATGATATCAGTGGTATGATATCAGCGGTATGATGCCGACGGTATGATATCAGTGGTATGATATCAGTGGTATGATGTCAGTGGTATGATATCGACGGTATGATATCAGTGGTATGATATCAGTGGTATGATATCAGTGGTATGATATCAGTGGTATGATATCAGCGGTACGATATCAGTGGTATAATATCAGCAGTATGATATCAGTGGTATGATGTTAGCGGTATGATATCAGCGGTACGATATCAGTGGTATAATATCAGTGGTATGATATCAGTGGTATGATGTCAGTGGTATGATGTCGACGGTATGATGTAAGCTGTATGATGTCAACGGTATGATGTAAGCTGTATGATGTCGACGGTATGATGTAAGCTGTATGATGTCGACGGTATGATGTAAGCTGTATGATGTCGACGGTATGATGTAAGCTGTATGATGTCGACGGTATGATGTAAGCTGTATGATGTCGACGGTATGATGCGACGGTATGATGTAAGCTGTATGATGTCGACGGTATGATGTCGACGGTATGAGTAAGCTGTATGATGTCGACGGTATGATGTAAGCTGTATGATGTCGACGGTATGATGTAAGCTGTATGATGTCGACGGTATGATGTAAGCTGTATGATGTCGACGGTATGATGTAAGCTGTATGATGTCGACGGTATGATGTAAGCTGTATGATGTCGACGGTATGATGTAAGCTGTATGATGTCGACGGTATGATGTAAGCTGTATGATGTCGACGGTATGATGTAAGCTGTATGATGTCGACGGTATGATGTAAGCTGTATGATGTCGACGGTATGATGTAAGCTGTATGATGTCGACGGTATGATGTAAGCTGTATGATGTCGACGGTATGATGTAAGCTGTATGATGTCGACGGTATGATGTAAGCTGTATGATGTCGACGGTATGATGTAAGCTGTATGATGTCGACGGGATGTCGACGGTATGATGTAAGCTGTATGATGTCAACGGTATGATGTAAGCTGTATGATGTCGACGGTATGATGTAAGCTGTATGATGTCGACGGTATGATGTAAGCTGTATGATTTTGAGGGCGATGGTATATTGTCTACAGTATCATACAGATTGTATGATGTTGACTGTACTCTAAGAGAATGGCATGATTGTGACGATATGATTACCAGTGACACCTATTTCAACTTCACTTCCTCTTTACTGTGTGCGTGGTGACTGGTGTAAGTCAAATTCTATCAGAGCCTGTAGGGCTGGCTACCTTGATATAGGAAATAAGAACGTGTTCTGTGAAATTGTGAGAAATTAGAAACTAATAATTACTCATCTATGCAACCCAATACAACAAAGTCACTCGTTTCAATCCATGTTTTGTTGTATCAACATTTCACAGTAAAGATATATTGTTGTATCGGGCTGAATAGGGTGAGTTATAGTACAGTTATGTCTGTTTTGTAATCCTCTAATAGGCCTGCTTGATATTGTAAATGAAAACTAAACCTGTAGAGTTATTCTCCAATTGAATGCATGCATTTCATAGTTATATAACTATTAGCCTTAGCTGGGTCCAAATGTGAACTGAGTGGTATTTTAACCCTTAAACTGCTGAAGAAAATTGGAAGGAATGTGCAAACAACATAGATCCTGATTAGATATGGCGTTACGCAGCGTCTGATCAGGATCTATGTTGTTTGCTATTCAGTGTTTTTAGCTCCACTATCAGAATAGCAAACAGTATAGAGCCTGATCATATGACACGTTTTGTGCCATCTGATCTGGCTCTATGCTGTTTGCAAAATCAACTTTAGTTGTGATTAACATTTTAAGTGTTAACTGTAGCCAAATGTCAACTGATCACAATTTTGTACCTAAAAGTGGTATTTTAATATTGTTTCGGTAAGTTTTGTGAGTCATGTATTTATGCATTTATGTGTTTACTTATTTGTTGTGCAGAAAATAAAGAATGTTAGTGAATGTAAATAGAAACTGTGATGAAAATTTTAAAAACAAGATCATACATTATGACTTATTGTAGTGTTATGTGGATAATCTCTTCCATTTCGTGCATAGATTATAGTTTTGTGGCTAATCACCTCCATTTCGTGCATAGATTATAGTTTTGTGGTTAATCTCCTCCATTTTGTGCATAGATTATAATGTTGTGGCTAATCACCTCCATTTTGTGCATAGATTATAGTTTTGTGGTTAATCTCTTCCATTTTGTGCATAGATTATAGTGTTGTGGCTAATCACCTCCATTTTGTGCATAGATTATAGTTTTGTGGTTAATCTCCTCCATTTTGTGCATAGATTATAGTTTTGTGGTTAATCTCTTCCATTTTGTGCATAGATTATAGTGTTGTGGCTAATCACCTCCATTTTGTGCATAGATTATAGTTTTGTGGTTAATCTCCTCCATTTTGTGCATAGATTATAGTTTTGTGGTTAATCTCTTCCATTTTGTGCATAGATTATAGTGTTGTGGCTAATCACCTCCATTTTGTGCATAGATTATAGTTTTGTGGTTAATCTCCTCCATTTTGTGCATAGATTATAGTTTTGTGGTTAATCTCTTCCATTTTGTGCATAGATTATAGTGTTGTGGCTAATCACCTCCATTTTGTGCATAGATTATAGTTTTGTGGTTAATCTCCTCCATTTTGTGCATAGATTATAGTTTTGTGGTTAATCTCCTCCATTTTGTGCATAGATTATAGTTTTGTGGATAATCTCCTCCATTTTGTGCATAGATTATAGTTTTGTGGATAATCTCTCCATTTTGTGCATAGATTATAGTTTTGTGGATAATCTCTCCATTTTGTGCATAGATTATAGTTTTGTGGTTAATCTCCTCCATTTTGTGCATAGATTATAGTTTTGGTTAATCTCCTCCATTTTGTGCATAGATTATAGTTTTGTGGATAATCTCTCCATTTTGTGCATAGATTATAGTTTTGTGGTTAATCTCCTCCATTTTGTGCATAGATTATAGTTTTGTGGATAATCTCCTCCATTTTGTGCATAGATTATAGTTTTGTGGATAATCTCTCCATTTTGTGCATAGATTATAGTTTTGTGGATAATCTCTCCATTTTGTGCATAGATTATAGTTTTGTGGATAATCTCTCCATTTTGTGCATAGATTATAGTTTTGTGGATAATCTCTCCATTTTGTGCATAGATTATAGTTTTGTGGATAATCTCCTCCATTTTGTGCATAGATTATAGTTTTGTGGATAATCTCTCCATTTTGTGCATAGATTATAGTTTTGTGGATAATCTCTCTGGGAATACATTATTGATATTATATTGTTGTTAAATATCATTGTATTATTTTGAGTCTGTACAAACATTATTTTTACAATTCTAATTTTTGATAGATTTCCATTCTGAATAAATAAATGTGGAAGTCGTGATAGCGCAGTGGTAGCGCCGTGGTAGCGCGTTCGCTTCAGGTGCGAAAGGCCCCGAGTTTGAGCCACGCTGGAGCTGTTATGATTGTGCCCTTCGGCAAGGCATTTAAATTCCCCATTGCCTCTTCTCTCCCTCGTGGCGATGGATTCCATCAGGAATGAGGTCTCGAGAGTGATTAATATAAGTTGTAAGAACTTGTTTGCGCAATCGAGCTAAAATAAATTTGTATACACTAATAAATAACAAACATAAAAATGAAATCCTCTCGAAGATTTCTGCTTCTACAGTTGAGTGTACATTTGTATATCATAGGCAGAAGAGATGAGCTTTATTTATTGACAGAAGTGTTATCTGAAGAGGTTGCATTATTTGTTCAGGTCTTTAACTGAGGTGTCAATTTAACCAAGCCTGACTGAGAGCACCTGTGAACCTGTAGATACATAAGACCCAAGACCACACATATGCCATTCCAGTCTCCCAAAACATTATTCCAAGAAATGGGCTAAGAAAACTTTAAACATCTGTTTTGTTATCAGGATTAGTATGATGTTAGAGGAGTGCTTAAATATTTTGGAGATGAAAGTCAAACAAATTAAATGGCTGTTGACATTATCAGAGGTTAGGTCAGACTATTGAAATCTCCATAGGCCACCGTGATAACATACAGTGTCATTATATGTTCCCCAAAAATAGTTTGGCACAAAAGACAGACCTGTTAGCCACAAGAAAATGTCAAATTTCAATAGGGTTGACCAATTGCTTTTTTATATATAAAAGCACCCACCTCCTACTCTGAAGGTATATTGGTGGTGAATGTTGCATTGACACCTGCATTTATAATATGGTGTTTATTTGTCACCAAATAGTATGCAAATATTCTAAAATATTCCTAAATACATCTCATGTAATTAATTTATTGTGTTTTCATTTTTAGAAGTCATTTTCACTATTGGTGACAATACCTACTCAGCCAATCAGTTCATGAATCAATAACTCTTTAGGGCTTCCCTACACTGTTTCAACCAATACAGACGGATCTGTAGTCCAGTGGTAACATGCTGGACTGGTAATCCAGGGATCGCAGGTATGATCCCCCGTCTGACCCTAATAAAATTAACAGTCTTTCAGATGGGACGTTAAACTGAGGTCTCGTGTCGGTGCTTTACACCGTGCCTGTAAAAGAACCAGAGGAGACTCTGGAATGGGTCTCTATCTGTATCATTGCACTATCCTCCAAAAATCTAAAATGACTAATCTCTTCAGTAGGTGTCGCTCATAATTATGGGCAACCGGTAGCGACGATAAATTAATGTAAAACACACACTCTGAAGGTAATTTGGTGGTGAATGTTGCACTGACACCTGCATTTATAATATGGTGTTTATTTATTACCAAATACCGTAGTATGCAAATATTCTAAAATATTCCTAAATGCAGCTCATATAATTGATTGTGTTTTAATTTTTAGAAGTCATTTTCACTATTGGTGACAATACCTACTCAGCCAATCAGTTCATGAATCAATAACTCTTTAAGGGCTTCCCTACACTGTTTCAACCAATCCGAGACGACTATATCAATAACAGTGTCTGACCTTTAACCTGTACGGAATGATCAGCATCAGCAGCCAATGAAAGACAACTCTGTAGCTCAGCATCCCTAGGAGTAACAGTCAATAACCTCCCTTAGGTTGGCTACTGAGGCTGCTTTCAAGGGAGATAATGCTTCAATCACTGTGGTAATAAACAAAAATACTGCCGCCCATAGATCCCAGACATGCACAAGTTACACACATAGATTGAAGTATATTGAGTGGCCCTATAGGAAAACAGATTGGATGAACAAGAAAACACATAACCTATGACCCTGTAATGATAGAATGTTGGGTTCAAATGCATGGATATAATCCAGAATGTTGGGTTCCAGAATGTTGGGTTTAAATTCATGAATATAATCCAGAATGTTGGGTTTAAATTCATGGATATAATCCAGAAAGTTGGGTTTAAATTCATGGATATAATCCAGAAAGTTGGGTTTAAATTCATGGATATAATCCAGAATGTTGGGTTTAAATTCATGGATACAATCCAGAATTATTTCAATGACTAACCAACACCATGCAGTGTACGATCAAATTATAACAAACAGTTTGTATTTTTTATTTTAATCCTGGAAGTGTGTTTTATGATAACAAACAAAGCTTTATTTATGACATAGAAACATAGCATTTAGAGGACGTCATAAATGACCTCTCTGACAGCTTGACTATGAAAGCTTTCAAGTTGATAATATTTCCAACTGCACAGTGGTTGTGAACGATAAGCATAGGGCATGAGAATATAATGTTGTTATTCCACCGGTATTAACATATGAAATAATAGGTTATATTTCACTGAAATCTACGTACAATTCATTGGAAAGGTAAAATAAAGACTTTTATGACTGCAAAGGTCACATAATAAAAGGTTTCTTATTGCAGTGCACCTGTCATTGATATATATGACATGCCCTCTTTAAATCCCTTTATATTATCTAAATGCAGTTAATTGCTCTATTTTCCATTACTTATTTATATTTAAGAGACATTACATCGCAAAAAGCAAATAAAATGCATTTTTTTCACGTATAGATATAGTATTGCTACTACAAATTCTTCCGAATACATTCGAACACTAACATAGAATCAATAAACAATGTTTTTGTGGATTGAAAGTATGATTTCATATAACGGTCATCCATGCTCCTGAATTGACATTTGTTTGTAATCGGAGTCAATATTAAACGCTAGATAATGTCGTTTAAAGATTATTGAACTAAGACATGTCTACAAATAAATAGGCAGAAATGTGAGATATAACGTTAAATGTCTACCATAAATTGTGTTATTCAGGATACACTAGTTGTATTACGCATGGATGTTTACATTATTTTGCTATGTCAACAAACTGCGTATACGACGTTTGTTTATTAGTTGAAATACTCAGTATTTGAGGCAAATATTTAGAAAAAAATGATACCTTATAATAGGAAAATACATTCTGTAGAACTTCACTGATGTAGTGTCGCTTTAAGGGTTTAGAAATAGTATAAAGTTAAGCTTAAAGTATGAATTATATAAAGAAACGTTATTTGGTCCAAAAATACGACAGTTAATTTAAAAGTCGACAGTTAATTTAAAAGTCAGCTCTGAGATTACGAAGTATGTGTGTGTTGTATTTGGCGAATTTCACAGACAATTAACAGAAAAATTGTTGAAAACAAACAACTTATTACTTTATGATTAGATTTTTGTTGACAAAATTATTGAAAGCTTTCTGTTCATATTTGTATTTATAATAATTAATGCCAAATTTATGTTTGTGTAGGACCCATGTTGAGATTGTTGTTTGGGATATAGATTAGTTTCGCTTACATGTGCACCATATAGCCTAAGTGAGAGACACCACTGATTGCAATGGGGGAGGGGGTGGGGATATGTTGATAGAACAAGAACGGAATAGGGAATAGTGGGACGTTCTAAATGTGGAGTTTATGTATTTTAGTGAAACATTTAGTTTATACTAATTTATTTTAGCTCGAATGCGAAGCAAGTTCTTACAACTTATATTAACTCTTTCAACCCCAAGTAACTGACATGGATTGGTGCATGCTATTTTTAGACCAATAAATTAATAAGAAAATTACCTTTGGACCAGTTCATTTATCAAAATGGGTAATTTTATCTAAAAATAGTAATAATTATTACTGGCAAACAAGTGCAGATCCTGCTGAGACGGCTCGTTACGAGCCGGCTCATCTGGATCTACACTTTTCATAAGCCTATTTAGAGGCCTGTGGGGTTGAAAGGGTTGATCACTCTCGAGTGAAACATTTGAAATCTATTGAGAGGCCAAGTCCCTTGTACATACTTATACCTTAAGCTTCGAATCTCCTTTGTACCGGTATTCCATGAACTTTTCCCTCATATACCTTAAGCTTCTCACTAAATGTATACACTACTCTTCTCCCTTTTATTCCTTAATCCTTTCCCATATATACCGTAAGCTTCTCCCATGTATACCTTAACATCTCCCTCATATACCATATTCTCCACCCTCACATACTGTAATATTCTCCCTCATATACTGTAATCTCCTCCCTCATATACCCCAATCTCCTCCCTCCTATACCGTATTCTCCTCCCATTTTGATGGGTCAATCTTAAGCACTGGGTTGAACATTTACATAGTTATTGTTCTTTGAAAGAAAAAGGTTTGTGATCAGTTCCAAAACCTTTGGCCAATGAAATGTGGAGGGGTTGATGAGAATTATGATAAACTTATATGTGCCTGTGTGTTTTTACGTTTATTTATCTTCGCTACCGGTTACCCATATGAGTGACGCCTCCTGAAGAGTAGTCATTAGATTTTTGGAGGATAGTGCAATAATACAGACAGAGACCCATTCCAGAGTCTCCTCTGGTTCTTTTACATGCATGGTGTACAGCACCAACACAAGACCTCGGTTTAAAGTCCCACCTGAAAGACTGTTAATTTTATTAGGGTCAGACAGGGAATCACTGGACTACAGATCCGTCTGTGGAGGGCTTGAAGCATATCTGTGCCTATGTTTGAACTCCACCTGGTGGATGTTTTTATAGAGTTTGATGGAGTAGTGTCCCTTTGAAGATGTTTAAGAACAAAGTTTGTCTGAAATGAGCAAGACATGCAGGAAATGATCAATACAAAGCCTTGTGTGCATGTCTTCTTTGCATTACATTCTGCCAATAATGTGTCTAGTTACAATGATGTTTCTCTGTATATAAAGGCATACTTGAGACTGTACAAACATATACAATGTATATATGTATAAGATATAAGCCGAAAACGATCCAATAAGTAAAATATTGGACTGTGTGAGGCGCGTAGCGCCGAAGACAGTACCAATATTTTACATATTGGATCCATTTGAGGCTTATATCTTAGTTAAAACACTCACTTATACAACAAGATCCTACTAATTAAAATTGTTAATATCGTACATTTACGCGTAGGATTTAATATAATAATCTGGCCTTTTGACAGCAGTCCAATATTTATAATAATGGACTGCAAGTACAAAGATATGACGTCACGGCAGTGTTTTAAATATGGATAGATAGATAGTTTATTTTTAAAGTGCAAAACCTGTATATATAATCAATACAAAACAATACATAGCAACAGCCAGCCTCATGGGCTTATGATGCACTAACATAACATAGTCAGTACAGTGAATGAGCAAAAATAAATCATGATCTGATAATGAACATATAATGAGCAAATGTGTGTGTTTTTACGTTTATTTATTGTCGCTACCGGTTGCCCATATGAGCGACGCCTCCTGAAGAGATTAGTTTTTTTAGATTTTGGAGGATAGTGCATGATACAGACAGAGAACCATTCCAGAATCTCCTCTGGTTCTTTTACGTGCACAGTGTAAAGCACCGACACGATACCTCGGTTTAACGTCCCATCTGAAGGACTGTTAATTTTATTAGGGTCAGACGGGGGATCGAACCTGCGATCCCTGGATTACCAGTCCAGCGTGTTACCACTGGACTACATATCCGTCCATAATGAGCAAATGTAATTCTGGGAATGTATAAATCGGTTATACTGAAATATTTATATATATACAGTCCAACCTCTCTAGAGCAAACACCATCCGGATACATCGAGATTGGTTGTTGTAGAGAGGTTGTTGTTCTAGGGAGGTTCAACTTTTTGAAGTCTGGAAATGCTCAGTTTATAGTCGGTGACTCAAACTGATTTGAATATAGAGTATAAAGAATGTGGTCCTATGTACAATTGTACTTTCGGTAAATATTCAAAAAAATTCTAAAACTGACTCAAAGCATTGAAAATTCAACTTCTTTTTAATACATATAACTATACAGTATACATATATCATACATATAACTATACAGTATACATATAGGCCTATCAATCTGAAACTAAGCACTGATTTTACTCTGAGATCCAGCAGAGGACACAATGTGTTAAAATCCCCAAGATGATGCAAATCTAGACAATTGTGTACATTTAACGATTTATGTTTTCAATACATCAAAGTCAAAACATCTGATAAATTACGCATTTCAATTGTATAAAAAACAAAGAACATATCTGTCGCATCACGGCAATTATCACTTCCATGCTAAATTTCATAAAAGAAGCTCCATAAATAGCGCTAATTGTAAGTTTGTTTTCAAAATATAATTGATCACATAAATGGCTTCCGAATAACCTGGTTCCCATCCGCAATTTGTATATATATATTCAAACACATAACTGTTAGGAAACCAGACGTATACATAGTGTGATTCTATTGTTAGCTATTTTTAGAATTGGGAAATACATTTACAAGATATTTTGGGATTATTGTCTGTTCTTGGGAGGTTTTACGCATCGCTGGGTGCGAAATTGACTGTCGTTGTGCGCTGTAGAGAGGTGTCGTTCGTGAGAGGTGAAATTACATTAAAACCCAACGGGAGGAAATAAATGTGACGTTATAAAGAGGGTGTCGCTCCTGGGAGGTGACGTTTGTGGAGGTTGGACTATAATCAAACTGTTCCTGAAGAATAGTCTCCCTTTAATGTTTAAACGTTATTTATTTTACAACGATTGCGAAGCAAGTTTTAACAACTTATATTAATTACTCTCGTTGGCGCGGATGAAAGCGTAAATGTAGTCATTCGTGTGGGAGGAAACCGGAGTACCCGGAGAAAACCCACCTGTCCGATCTGGTGACCACCGTTCCATCTCACATACTTCCCGGTCCGAGGATCGAACCAGGGTTGCATTGGTGAGAAGCGAGCGCGCTAACCACTGCGCCAATCAGACAGCCTAAATCTAAATAGATATTGTGGGATAGGGGTGGAGATGGGACCTGTCTGGACAATTGTAGCAGTCTATTGCAGCAGGATACAGTGTACAGTGTACTGTTTTATATTCCAAAAGAGGGATTCCTGTTTACAGATGAACAAAGAAGGGATAAATTTGGGACCAAGACATTTGTTTGGTTTGGAGGGAATTCCAGTTTAGAGGGGTTCCGGATATGATGGGTTTCACTGTATTTGGTCATTTGATGATGCAAATATTTATGTGCAAGTTTTCCAAATTCAGTGGGAACCGATATCATTCCCAATTTAAGGAAAAAATCCGAGAGAGTATATAGCACTCTGTTTGTTTGCCAAATTGAGACTTGTGTTCAGGGTGACCCCCTCTTAATACACTTGTGATACAATTGTACAATGTTGCGACATGCGTGTAATTATATTTAGGATATGACTATTTTAACTCATTTCATTCTGGATACATTTAAAGGCTTTTGCAAACAACATAGATCCAGATCAGCTGCAGCGTGACGCTGTGTGCTGATCAGGATCTATGTTGTTTGCTACATAGCCAAGTGTCTTAGCAAGATCATCTGAATAGCAAACAACATAGAGCCTGATCAGACGGAACGTTCCGTGGCGGTTGATCTGGCTCTATGGTCTTTGCAAATACTGTTTAGTTTATACAAATTTAGTTTTAGCTCGATTGCGAAACAAGTTATTTCAACTTATATTAATCACTCTCGAGACCTCATTCCTGATGAAATCCATCGCCACGAGGGAGAGAAAAGAGGCAACGTGGAATTTAAATGCCTTGCCTAAGGGCACAATCATAACCGCTCCAGCGGGCTCGCACCTGAAGCAAACGCGCATCCACTGCGCTATCACGACTTCCACGAAATACTGTTTGAACGGTATCCAGAATGAAATGGGTTAAAGCTTCCCAAAAATAGCATATCTTCGATTGAGGATCAAATGTTCTAATCTCTAATATTCTCTGTACAATTTTTCAAATTTAAGATGACAGGTTTACAATAGAGTAAATACTATCGTAAATACTTTTAATTACATTTTCACCATGTGGTCTGAATTTACCATGGAGGGGGGTTCTTTGTGATATTGACAATTTCCAACTGTGTTACGCTATAAATAACATTTACAGGACTGGTATAGTTTATACAAATTACAATAGCTAGATGTTAACCCTGTATCATTAATTTTATTAATAATTTTTTTTCATTTTTTCAACATTTTTGCTTGTTTCGCAGCCATATGTCAACATATTACTTTTATCACATTTCTGGCCGAGAAAAAGGTTGACTTCTGGCCGGGGTCCGCCTCCATGGTCGAGTGGTTAAGGTCGCTGACTTGTATACCACTGTAACCTATCATCACTGATGGTCACGGGTTCGAGCCCCGCTCAGACCGTGTCTCATTCATATGAAAAAAAGTTGGCAGTTTCTTATGGAGGTTGGTGCACCCAAGTACTGGTTAACAGCTGGAGCCTGCCCAGGAAAGGTGTTGTTAGGTAAACTGCCCGCCGGCGATATAGCCTGATGCCCGAAATATAACAATAAATATAACAATAACTTATGGGCGGGAATATATGGTATCTATAGTTGTGAGAACTTGTTTCACAATCAGACTAAATACATTTGTTTGCACTAATTTGGCCACGATAATCGTAGCCGCCCAGCAGCAGTCTGTTATGTATATTTTTATTTGGCTGTGCTTATCAGCTTAAAGCATCTCTAAAGAGCTTGTAAGATAAAACTCAGGATAAGTTTTGATAATTGGAGAAATTTTATCAATTAATGACTGTAATTGAGTGGCAGGGGACTAGCGGTTGGAAGCTGCGTTCCGATTGGCTGGGAATCTGAGGTAAAAGCATGTGATAGTGATTTCAGATGAGCATAGAATTTATGAAAGGCCAAAGAAAAAAATCTGTTTTTCAATGTATAGAATCAGACCAGAACTGAGACCAGCTTGGTGGCACACATTGAAAACATAATACTGTATAGTGTAGAGTTATTTAGGGTGTGAACACACACTTCTGTACATTGTAGAGTTATTTAGGGTGTGAACACACACTTCTGTACATTGTAGAGTTATTTAGGGTGTGAACACACACTTCTGTACATTGTAGAGTTATTTAGGGTGTGAACACACACTTCTGTACATTGTAGAGTTATTTAGGGTGTGAACATACAATTCTGTACATTGTAGAGTTATTTAGGGTGTGAACACACACTTCTGTACATTGTAGAGTTATTAAATGTTATTAGAATCTGGGCTGTTTTACGGTATGATCCAGAAGCTAACAACTATTATGTTTGTTTCTGCTGGTAATTCTGTGAACAGAGATCATAGAGATATAGCCGAGACTCCCTCATGTTCCATTCACCTCAAGGTTTTTTCCCTCAGAAAAGTAAGGCAAAGGCAGTTAGTACAAATTGTCCCCTAGAAAAATGTCTTAAATCTTCATTGTCTGTAATTGAAGGGAGAGAGTTGATGAATGGCCATGCAGATTAGAAATTGCTGATTCAAATCAATGATGGATTCTAATTCTTGAAAATTCTAATTCTTGGAAATGGATCAAACATTTCTGACATTTTGTTGTTCATAATGTTATGAATTTGTTAAATCAATAAATAATAAAAACATTGCAAGTGAATTTTGTGTTGACTACTTTTATTAAGGTGCCAACATTCAAAACCAAAAGGATTGTAATATTTGAAAGTTCTTCTGTGTGCAAATTTAGCAGCCATTTACCATAATGGTTTAAATAGCAGATTTTTGGCATTTAAATTTATTTTGAAAAATTTGACTTGTCAGACTCAAATATGTTTGCTGATTGTTAATCTGATATTGGAGAAAGATTTTGAAAGTGCAATTAATTACAGTTACAGCATTACCATTGACCTGGTGAACATCCGATCTGTGCAAAACATCCCCCTGCAGCTGGAAATTACAATATCAGGACATCTCTATCTGCTCTTGGAGTCACCTAATCTAGTCATGCTTCAAGGAATAGGAGATATGGAGAGAGATGTCTTGAAGAACAAACATTCAGTCAGGAGAAATTTTAAATTCATGTTGGGACAGTTTTTATTTTTATTTTATAATAAGGCTGGAATTGAATGAGAAGAACGTAAATGATGCACGCTGTTTCTGATACAATTTCTGTGCTTGAAAAACAGTAGTCAGTCTCTAGAATATAATATTCAAGAATATTCTTGGTGCCGAATTGAATTGACACCGTCTTAGTTCTGAGAAAATATTTATTATAATGTAATCATATTTATTTTTCTGTGGAATATAATTATTATACAATGGATGTGGATTTTGCTTACACGTATTTCCAGATATGCAAAAAGTTGAGACAAATTGTGTGATGGTAATAGGATAATTTGCATAAAACCCTGTAAATTGTTCCCAACAGCAGATTAGAATTCAAGATAGTATTTTTTGTGAGTTTTGACAAATAGTTAGATGATTTGTGCATGTGTTGGTACTTTCATTCATAGAACTGTGTAAATAAAACAGTTGTGTTCTTATTAGAGGACCTGTTGAATGTGAAATGAAATACTTATCGTCATGGAGAGATAGATACATGACTTTGTAATAAATTTATGGAAATTAATTCACAAAGTTTTTTTCTGTGGTAGCCGTTTCTGAGGACGTAAACATTTGGTGAATGATTCATGTTGAACTGAAGTGAATGTTTTGTGTAGAACTGCAGATGTTTTCTGTGACAACGGGCTAAAAACAGACAAAAACAGTTTTGAAGAAACTTATATTGAGATTGGAAGACTACAGTGGTCATCCCTAACAGCAGTGTTGCCATGGAATTAACAACGTCGTTTCCTTTCTTATTTTTCATATTTGGTGTTGGATTGTTGGCATATTCAGATACAAAGAGGTAAATATTCTATTTATATACATATACTCATAAACTGTGTGAAACATAATTTGACAATAGTTATAAAATATTCTATTTTATTCAGATTGAGGTAAATGATAGATTTTGTCAAACATATGCTGTCATTAACCCATTCAACCCCAAGTAACTGACATGGACTGGTGCGTGATATTTTCAGACCAATAAATTAATAAGAAAATTACCTTTGGACCAGTTCATTTATCAAAATGGGTAATTTTATCTAAAAATAGTAATAATTATTACTGGCAAAAAAGTGCAGATCCTGATGAGACGGCTCGTTACGAGCCGGCTCATCTGGATCTACACTTTTCATAAGCCTATTTAGAGGCCTGTGGGGTTGAAAGGGTTAATAACAAAATCATTTTCCGATTGGGTAGAATTAAAAAAAATTTCCTTATCTTGATTAATCAACAGTTCTAAGGATTCAGTTTGATAGTAATAACCCCAGCAAAAATCCTTGATCCCTAATGTCAGTTGGTGTTTTTGGAGCAAAGAAAAATCTTGGTTTGATCTGCAGAGACATGTCAGCTGTATATAGCATTGCCCTTTTATACATGGGTATTTACAGCCGGGTCTGTAGTCCAGTGGTAACACGCTGGACTGGTAATCCAGGGATCACAGGTTCGATCCCCCGTCTGACCCTAACAAAATTAACATTCTTTCAGATGGGACATTAAACCGAGGTCTCGTGTCGGTGCTTTACACCGTGCACGCAAAAGAACCAGAGGAGACTCTGGAATGGATCTCTGTCTGTATCATTGCACTATCCTCCAAGAATCTTACATGACTCTTCAGGAGGCGTCGCTCATATGGGCAACCGGTAGCGACGATAAATAAACGTAAAACACAACAAAACTGGGTATTCCTAATCCTACAAGGCATCTGTCTGTCTGATGGTTATAAATGATTGGTGCAATTGTCTTATCATGAAATGCAAGGATAAAATGCTAATGACATATCTGTGAATCCAGACATTGCATGTTCGACCCCCATCTGACATTAATAATATTAACAGTTTTTTTAGACAGCACTATAAGCAGAGGTCTAATGTGTCTGTGCTAGAACCAAGGAACAAAAACTGGTTTCCATGGATATCCTGGGCTTAAAACCAAGGAACAAAAACTGGTTTCCCTTGATATCCTGGGCTTAGAACCAAGGAACAAAAACTGGTTTCCATGGATATCCTGGGCTTAGAACCAAGGAACAAAAACTGGTTTCCTTGGATGTCCTGGGCTTAGAACCAAGGAACAAAAACTGGTTTTCATGGATATCCTGGGCTTAGAATCAAGGAACAAAAACTAGTTTCCCTGGATATCCTGGGCTTAAAACCAAGGAACAAAAACTGGTTTCCATGGATATCCCGGGCTTAGAATCAAGGAACAAAACTGGTTTCCTTGGATGTCCTGGGCTTAGAACCAAGGAACAAAAACTGGTTTTCATGGATATCCTGGGCTTAGAACCAAGGAACAAAAACTGGTTTCCCTGGATATCCTGGGCTTAAAACCAAGGAACAAAAACTGGTTTTCCTTGATATCCTGGGCTGAGAACCAAGGAACAAAAACTGGTTTCCATGGATATCCTGGGCTTAGAATCAAGGAACAAAAACCGGTTTCCCTGGATATCCTGGGCTTAGAATCAAGGAACAAAAACTAGTTTCCCTGGATATCCTGGGCTTAAAACCAAGGAACAAAAACTGGTTTCCATGGATATCCCGGGCTTAGAATCAAGGAACAAAACTGGTTTCCATGGATATCCTGGGCTTAGAACCAAGGAACAAAAACTCATTTCCGTGGATATCCCGGGCTTAGAATCAAGGAACAAAACTGGTTTCCATGGATATCCTGGGCTTAGAACCAAGGAACAAAAACTGGTTTCCATGGATATCCTGGGCTTAGAACCAAGGAACAAAAACTTGTTTCCATGGATATCCTGGGCTTAGAACCAAGGAACAAAAACTGGTTTCCCTGGATATCCTGGGCTTTAGAACCAAGGAACAAAAACTGTTTTCCCTTGATATCCTGGGATTAGAACCAAGGAACAAAAACTGGTTTCCATGGATATCCTGGGCTTAGAACCAAGGAACAAAAACTGGTTTCCATGGATATCCTGGGCTTAGAACCAAGGAACAAAAACTGGTTTCCATGGATATCCCGGACTTAGAACCAAGGAACAAAAACTGGTTTCCATGGATATCCTCCTGGGCTTAGAACCAAGGAACAAAAACTGGTTTCCATGGATATCCTGGGCTTAGAACAAAGGAACAAAAACTTGTTTCCATGGATATCCTGGGCTTAGAACCAAGGAACAGAGTTTCAGCAGCTGATACAAAGAAGTCATTTGTTACAAACTGGGCATATGGCAATCCTGTTATTCATTCAGTAGAAAGTTGATAGTAATAGAGGTGACAGTTCTAGGGAAGATATATAAATATATATTTCCAGAATGTTCATATCTTGTATTTAGATAGGGGAGATGGATCTGTTAGGCATGTGGCTGGGCTTGAACATGGTCAAATAAATGTCAAGTACTGTGTTTAATTCCTAGAATTAATTTGCCACCGGAGACCAGGCCACCCATAATGTGGGAATCATGTTCTAGAAGAAATATATTTACAATGTATTTAAATGTTAGTAATATGTAAGTGTAGAATTTGTTCTGATTTGAGGCAGAAACATACAGAATTATAATAACTAATTTATGATATTTTGTTTATTTATCATAATATTGTTTACTTTATGATAATTGTTATTCAGGGATATTTCTGATTTAATTAATGAATTATTAAGATAAGCCGACATTTACAAGATATCTGTATGGGTTAGGTGAGCTGTTGTGGGCTTACCTGTCCGTTCCTTATTCTTCCATGTGACAGGTATTGCTGGTGTCCGGCAGGTGTCCGCTGACATTTACAAGATATCTGTATGGGTTAGGTGAGCTGTTGTGGGCTTACCTGTCCGTTCCTTATTCTTCCATGTGACAGGTATTGCTGGTGTCCGGCTGGTGTCTGCTGACATTTACAAGATATCTGTATGGGTTAGGTGAGCTGTTGTGGGCTTACCTGTCCGTTCCTTATTCTTCCATGTGACAGGTATTGCTGGTGACCGGCTGAGGTCCGCTGAGGTTGATGGATCAAAAGGCCTCTTTATAAGTACTTGTGCCTATTTATGAAGGTCTTTGCTGGTTAATAATTATCTTGTACACGATCATTTACGCGATTACTCTGTGGCCGAGTGGTTACGGTCGTCGACTTGCCCCTCACCACTGTAGGTTCAAATCCAATTGGGAATCCCACATGTGAGGAAGCTATCCAATTGGCTAGTGGGTGGTCGGTGGTTCTTCCCGGGTGCCGATCCGTGCGTGGTCCTGTACCAACAATAGCTGGAGAGTCGCCACATGACTGAAGCTATTGGTTAGAATACTAAATTTTAATCCCAAAAAACATACAAGCAAAAGACGTCATAATTTTGTCGCTCACAGCTTGAGTCCGAAAAAGTTTGCGTTGATAACATTTCAGAATACAGTGGCTAGGTACCACACATGCAAAGCACTGAAGAACTAAAATATGTTATTCCACTGCTTTCAGCCAGTTGAATAACACACATATTTTATTTCACTGATTTAAATTACTATATTTAAATGTCTGTATATTATGACACGGGCAAGGAAGATTGGGTATGTTCCAATTACGCGGTCTTGAAAAATAAAGTCATTATTATAATTATTAATATTACTATTATTAAAGTTGTCGATGCTGTGAATGGCCTTTCTATAAATGTTCAGCTGCTTCAGCAGATTTGACTTAAATGTCATTGTGGAAGTCGTGATAGCACAGTGATAGCACAGTGGTAGCGCGTTTGCTTCAGGTGCGAAAGGCCCCGAATTCGAGCCCCACTAGAGCCGTTACGATTGTACCATTAGGCAAGGCATTTAAATTCCACATTGCCTCTTCTCTCTCCCTCATGGTGATGGATTCCATCAGGAATGAGGTCTCGAGAGTGATTAATATAAGTTGTAAGAACTTGTTTCGCAATCGAGCTAAAATAAATTTGTATACACTAATTGACTTAAATGTTTATTATAATGTTATGTAATTAAGCATAAAACAAACACCATGTAATAAATACTACATGAACAAACAGATTGGAATGTATCGACAACTGGCTTAAACTTATAGATTTTGATTAAGCCATTCGGTGACATTCCATACATACTTGAGCGTGACAGAATGATTTGCACCTAATTTGCAAAATTTGTTTACAAAACTATATATTATATCGGAGTATAACAGCCAATATTGGCCGTAACTTGCTAATGATGATGGATTGACGGTATCTTTAGTGATATATTTTATAAATATTGTATAGATCTTTGGCTGCATGATGATCTATCATGCATTGACACTGCAATGACATATGGCACAGCTTGTGGTGCAGATGCGGGTGCATCCTGAATGCTTGCCTCAGCAATATTATGATAGCTTTTATTCATATTTAGGAGTTGAAGAATGTGTGCTTCCAATTATGAGAGATGCGATTATTGTTAAAACTGACTTTGTATATTAAGTTCGATCAAATATATGTTTTTGCAAATCGTATGTGTGTTAATCTTCGAGCGGTTCAGTAGCATATCTATAGCTTTCATTTATCTATTTGATAGAGTTGTAATTGAAGAGTTTGTCCAAATACGATATTGAGCATGTGATGAATTGTGTGTATATCGCTGTAATCTATATATAGATTTACAGCAGACGTAAAACAAAATTTCCATTGTGCTCGATAATCCACAAAACATTTTGCAAGTTGCAAGCTATAATTATTATATAACGTCTTTGTTAATATTCTAAATTAAGATTTACAGCAGACATGAAAGGTATTTCAATTGTTTGCGATAAATCTGCCAAACATTAAACTTACACCTGTAACTTCATTAACCCATTCAACACGTGAAAGTCGTGATAGCGCAGTGGATGCGCGTTCGCTTCAGGTGCGAAAGGTCCGGAGTTCGAGCCCCACTGGAGCCGTTACGATTGTGCCCTTAGGCAAGGCATTTAAATTCCACATTGCCTCTTCTCTCTCCCTCGTGGCGATGGATTCCATCAGGAATGAGGTCTCGAGAGTGATTTATATAAGTTGAAATAACTTGTTTCGCAATCGAGCTAAAATAAATTTGTATAAACTATAACACCAAGTAACTGACATGGACTGGTCCATGATATTCTTAGGCTAATAAATTAATATAAGAAAACTACATTTGGACCAGTTTATTTATCAAAATGGGTAATTTTGTCTAAAAATAGTATTATTACTGGCAAAAACCACAGATCCTGCGTGACGTGTCGTCTCATCTGGATCTACACTTTTTGTACACCTATTTAGATGTATGTAGTGTTTAAAGGGTTAACTCTTTAATTGCACGCCTAAGTCATGAAAATAAGTCAAATATTTTGTGCAATTTCATTAGAATTGTGTCGTAACATAATGACATATTTCCAGAGTTATTCAGTTACAAATAAGAAAAACACATGCAGTAATGAATTCGCTCGCCCACATGGTTCACCGGAGGCGAGGGGGGTAAATAAGCTCAATCATCAGTAATGAATTGTTGTGTGTCACAATTATTTTAACTATTTATAGCCTTTATTTTACCCAGTATGCAATGCAAAGAGTTAATACCTTCTTCAGCTGTGACACAAATAACTTATTCATAATTAATATTAAATAAAAAATATAAAATAAAAATATATTCACAAATTCAAGTGATTGAAAAATTAAATTTCATTTACATTAAATTAAATGCATTGAATGAAATTGGTGGGTGAATAAGTAAAAGAATTTAAGGCGCAGTTCTGGTAGCCGATAAAGTATGTATTGTTTTGGTGAATGGAGCATTGTGGGAGTGGTAGTATATTTATACCGTTACAAAAATATCATTGAAGTTGATAGATAAAGTATGTATATATATTATGTAGATGCAGTAACATACTCCATATATTAACTTGATTTCTCTGCAGATCTCATGTGCATACATTGCTCTGCATCGACACTTTGCAGGGGCGTAGCTTGGCTGAAATCGATGTGTAGGCCAACTTAAAACTTAAGATGAGAGGGGGGTCTGGGGGTCGTCCCCAGGAAAACTATTTATAGCGTAAATAATTTAATCCTGGCCTCCCGATTTTTGTTGCAGATTTGGCATTTTTATTTTTTCGATTTTTCGGGGGAAAGTGTAGGCCACACGGCCACGGCCTACACAGCCTATAGGAAGCTACGCCAATGCTTTGCAGCAAAGAGTTCATCAAATCTACCCCCTCCCCCGACCCCTCAATAGCGGGCAATACTTGGGAGACTCTTCACAAGATCCAAACATTCCCAATACATTATAATTATATAGCTCTAGTCCATACTAGAGTGGACAGCTTCAGACTGCTGCTATGAAGCCAGTTCATACTAGAGTGGACAGCTTCAGACTGCTGCTATGAAGCCAAGTCCATAATAGAGTGGACAGCTTCAGACTGCTGCTATGAAGCCAAGTCCATAATAGAGTGGACAGCTTCAGACTGCTGCTATGAAGCCAAGTCCATACTAGAGTGGACAGCTTCAGACTGCTGCTATGAAGCCAAGTCCATAATAGAGTGGACAGCTTCATACTGCTGCTATGAAGCCAAGTCCATACTAGAGTGGACATCTTCAGACTGCTGCTATGAAGCCAAGTCCATAATAGAGTGGACAGCTTCAGACTGCTGCTATGAAGCCAAGTCCATAATAGAGTGGACAGCTTCAGACTGCTGCTATGAAGCCAAGTCCATAATAGAGTGGACAGCTTCAGACTGCTGCTATGAAGCCAAGTCCATAATAGAGTGGACAGCTTCAGACTGCTGCTATGAAGCCAAGTCCATAATAGAGTGGACAGCTTCAGACTGCTGCTATGAAGCCAAGTCCATACTAGAGTGGACAGCTTCAGACTGCTGCTATGAAGCCAGTTCATCAAATCCAATCAAATGCAATATATCTAGTTGCCCTCCCATAGAGTATGCACACTCATAAATAATTCTGATTTATTGAGGTAAATTTGAATTCCTTAGGGTTCTGTGATAGCCCAGTGGTCACTTTATCCGATAAGGAATGCTTTATGACTCCCAGAATAAACAGGTGCTACTTTTCTACAGCTATTTGTTATTAAATCATGCTTGATGTCTACATTGCACCATTAGTGAGACCACATTTATATATACCCCATGATTGAGACCACATTTACATATACCCCATGATTGAGACCACATTTACATATACCCCATGAGTGAGACCACAGTTATATATACCCCATGAGTGAGACCACATTTATATATACCCCATGATTGAGACCACATTTACATATACCCCATGATTGAGACCACATTTATATATACCCCATGATTGAGACCACATTTATATATACCCCATGATTGAGACAACATTTACATAGACTCCATGATTGAGACCACATTTATATATACCCCATGATTGAGACCACATTTATATATACCCCATGATTGAGACAACATTTACATAGACTCCATGATTGAGACCACATTTATATAGACCCCATGATTGAGACCACATTTACATAGACCCCATGATTGAGACCACATTTACATAGACTCCATGATTGAGACCACATTTATATAGACCCCATGATTG
>CM026397.1:72069966-72144004 GCA_014843695.1 Archivesica marissinica
CATTTACATAGACTCCATGATTGAGACCACATTTATATAGACCCCATGATTGAGACCACATTTACATAGACCCCATGATTGAGACAACATTTACATAGAAGTTCATGATTGAGACCACATTTACATAGACCCCATGGTTGAGACCACATTTACATAGACCCCATGATTGAGACCACATTTACATAGACCCCATGATTGAGACCACATTTACATAGACTCCATGATTGAGACCATGTCTACATGGAAGTCCATGATTGAGACCACATTTATATAGACCCCATGATTGAGACCACATTTATATAGACCCCATTATTGAGACCACATTTATATAGAAGTCCATTATTGAGACAACATTTACATAGAAGTTCATGAATGAGACCACATTTACATAGACCCCATGGTTGAGACCACATTTACATAGACCTCATGATTGAGACAACATTTACATATAAGTCCATGATTGAGACCACATCTTACATAGAAGCCCATGATTGAGACCACATCTTACATAGAAGCCCATGATTGAGACAACATTTACATAGAAGCCCATGATTGAGACCACGTCTTACATAGAAGCCCATGATTGAGACCATGTCTTACATAGAAGCCCATGATTGAGACCACATCTTACATAGAAGCCCATGATTGAGACCACATCTTACATAGAAGCCCATGATTGAGACCACGTCTTACATAGAAGCCCATGATTGAGACCACGTCTTACATAGAAGCCCATGATTGAGACCATGTCTTACATAGAAGCCCATGATTGAGACCACGTCTTACATAGAAGCCCATGATTGAGACCATGTCTTACATAGAAGCCCATGATTGAGACCACATCTTACATAGAAGCCCATGATTGAGACCACATCTTACATAGAAGCCCATGATTGAGACCATGTCTTACATAGAAGCCCATGATTGAGACCACATCTTACATAGAAGCCCATGATTGAGACCACGTCTTACATAGAAGCCCATGATTGAGACCACATCTTACATAGAAGCCCATGATTGAGACCATGTCTTACATAGAAGCCCATGATTGAGACCACATCTTACATAGAAGCCCATGATTGAGACCATGTCTTACATAGAAGCCCATGATTGAGACCATGTCTTACATAGAAGCCCATGATTGAGACCATGTCTACACAGATTGTCATGATTGAGACCACATCTTACATAGAAGCCCATGATTGAGACCACGTCTTACATAGAAGCCCATGATTGAGACCACATCTTACATAGAAGCCCATGATTGAGACCATGTCTTACATAGAAGCCCATGATTGAGACCACGTCTTACATAGAAGCCCATGATTGAGACCACATCTTACATAGAAGCCCATGATTGAGACCACGTCTTACATAGAAGCCCATGATTGAGACCATGTCTACACAGATTGTCATGATTGAGACCACGTCTTACATAGAAGCCCATGATTGAGACCACGTCTTACATAGAAGCCCATGATTGAGACCACGTCTTACATAGAAGCCCATGATTGAGACCATGTCTTACATAGAAGCCCATGATTGAGACCATGTCTACACAGATTGTCATGATTGAGACCACATCTTACATAGAAGCCCATGATTGAGACCATGTCTTACATAGAAGCCCATGATTGAGACCACATCTTACATAGAAGCCCATGATTGAGACCACATCTTACATAGAAGCCCATGATTGAGACCATGTCTTACATAGAAGCCCATGATTGAGACCATGTCTACACAGATTGTCATGATTGAGACCACATCTTACATAGAAGCCCATGATTGAGACCACGTCTTACATAGAAGCCCATGATTGAGACCACATCTTACATAGAAGCCCATGATTGAGACCACGTCTTACATAGAAGCCCATGATTGAGACCATGTCTACACATATTCTCATGATTCACTAATTCCACTCGCAGAGGCAGTACAGCAGCAGGGGACCACAATGGCAAGCTGGGTGCAGGTTGTATGGCACTATAGTGTGACAGGTGAAATAGTGACTGGTCTAGTGGGAAATCACATCTGAGGTGTTCTGGTTTTTTAAAATATATTTGGGGAGAACCCCAAATCCTCCAGCCGATATGCATTAAGTTTTGCGCATCATTGACCAGTTTTTACGAGCTGACTGCTCGCTCAGCTGCCTTCCAACCCACCTGAGTCTTTAAGCAGTGCAACATACTGACCATTAGCTTCCACCATGCTTGTGATTTACTGTAATATAAATAAGGTCTAGTGGCAGCGCACAGCTTTCCTTGATTCATGTTTATGACCTGTGTGGCCATTCATGTCTCCATTAATGGTTCATAAAGATAAAGTTATGTGTATGAACTACTAGTTAATATCTCTGGACATGGTCAATTTAGGAAATTGATGTTAAAATAAACGTACCCTCCTTTATTGAAGAGCTGTATGTCTTTTGTAGAAAGAGTAGAAAGAAATAGAGAACTGGCTGAGATACAACTGTTTATTTAATGTTTACCTTTCATTTTGATTGGATAATAGATTCATAATATGTACAGTAATGATGCTCCCCCCCCCCCCCTGATTCCACACCTCGAGATCTGCAGAGAGATATTTGATCTCGGCCCTGTATGTTTCATCAGTCACAATGTTTTCACAGCCGTGTAGGCTTCAAGTAATCATGGAGCTCAGTTTTAGATTTACACCACAGATGTTCGAGACTTAGCTTGGAGCCCGGCTTCAGTCTGTCATTGACACTGTGATGTTCTAGGTTTAACTTGGAGCCAGGCTTCAGTCTGTCATTGGCAATGCAGATATTCTGGGCTTTGCTAAATGGAGCCCGGTTTCAGTATACCATCATGACACCACAGATGTTCGAGGCTTAACTTGGAGCCCGGCTTCAGTCTACCATCATGACACCGCAGATGTTCCAGGAAAGCTGGGTTCAGAATATGGTTCATCTCTATAATTGAAATATTATGCCAAGCTTAGTACTTCTTTATTACTTCATCTGTAGTTACTTTAATTAATAATGGTGATGATGCTATCAAAGAAACATAATATATATACTTATATATTACAGTTTATTTCATTATTTACATTATTGCACGAATAAATGATGTAGTCATGCATCTTGATACGTATCATTGACAATACTGCAAGCTTCAATTAAGTTTTATTGTATTGACTTGATTATCTAAAGTTGTCCGTTAGAGCAGGCGTATTTTCTTGGAATTAAAAATTCCCAGGAAAAACATTGCAATTTCAATGACTTGAGATGGAACATTCCCAGCCGATTTTGTAAGAAAGCATAATTGATATACATACCTTGTATCTTTGCATATCTTGGAGTATTTCAAAAATGGTTTGTATCTATAAAATCGTCAGATTGAACAGTTACCGTATATTTCATTGCATAGCACGCTATTGTGTATTGCTCCCCAACTAAGGTGTATTAGAAAGTATTTACTTGTATTTTATTAAATATGGGCGCGCATTATACTTAGAAAATAACGGTACCTATTAATTAATATTCTAAGCACTAGACAAAACTTTTATTTCCCTAAATAAAGTTATGAAATCGTAGCTGTAGTAGGGTGTGAACCCATTTACCATGAAAGCACTGCTACACATGTGGGATAGATAGGAGGGGTTGATAAAATAAGTTGGCTCCCTATTTCAATAATTGGTTGCATATTATATATTGTATTATATAAACTCAACCAGAACAAAGTCTAGCAACAACTGGCAAGATGCCAACATACTAATCAGAAGCTCCTTCCGCATGTTGTATGCACAATTATTGCAAGTAATGTTTTGTAATCCAGTGTTAGGTTTATGTACAAAGTAGTCCCGCCCCGTTCCCTAAACTTGAGTGAATTTTCTTCTTACACATTTTGAAAAATTTATATTCCCATTCCAAATTATGTGTTATCCTCCACCAGTTATTTTATATTTTTAAGTTTATTTAACGTCGATATCGGTTGCCCATTTGAGCGACGGGGGTTTACCTAATAAACCTTTCCTGGGCAGGCTCCAACAGTTTGCCAGTACTTGGTGCACCAACATCCGTAAGAAACTGCCAACTTTTTCATATAAAGAGACACTGTCTCTGCGAGGCTCGAACCTGTGACCTGTGTGATGATAGGTTACAGTCCCTCCACCGTGCAACGCTCTTCCAACCACAGCTCTACTGGTTTGGAGGGCGGGTGGGGGTGACTTAGCATGGTAGTCGATGCGAGAGGGGGGAAGAGAGATACTGATGGATTCTTGCATCATTGAGACAGGTAATTGAGAAGGTAATTACTTCTGGCAGCATAAATCTAAACAAGATTTGATATTAACAGATAATGCCAACTTTGAAATTATGAAATTATACTGGATAGGTCTTTTAACATTCCATTGCATATTGTTCATGCAGATATATATTTTTTTCTTTCTGTGTAGGACTGTTAACCCTTACTGTGCTGGAAACGAATGAGTATATTCATTTTTGGAAACAGCATAGAGCCAGATCAGATGACACAGAACGTGCCATCTGATCAAGCTCTATGCAGTTTGTTATTCGTATAGTGGAGCTATACTTGTTTGAAATAGCAAACAACATAGATCCTGATCAGACGTGGTGCTAAGCCACAGCTGCCTGGATCTATGTTGTTTGCACATTCCTTCCAATTTATTCAGCATTTTATGGGTTAAGTATATTGACAAGAATATAATGTCCACAAGCATTTACATCAACTGCATTTTATGAGCTTTATGCTTTTGTCAATCATTTTCGTGGACGATATTTATTATTTATAAAAGAAAGAATGCTACAAAGAAGTTATAATGAGGACACGGGGTACATGTATATGGAATGTCAAAGTTTGTACAATTGTGCTGGAGATTGTGTGTATCAGGGGCAGCGTGAGTTTGGTTCCCATTTAATATTGACCACAGTTATATATTGACACTCATTCGTCTTATCCCCCTCCCCCTCCCCCTCAACATCCCCTCTCCCCCTCACCCCTCATAATCCTCCTCCCCCTCCCCTCAATATCCCCCACCTGCCCAACATGGCTCATGATTTATGTTCTTTAACCTTTTCAACACCACAGATCTCTAAATAGGCTATAAAAAGTGTAGATCCAGATCTGTCTAATCAGGATCTGCACTTTTTGCCAGTAATATTACTATTTTCAGACAAAATTACCCATTTTGATAAATGAACTTGTCCAAATGTAATTTTCTTATTAATTTATTGGTCTAAAAATATCATGGACCAGTCCATCCATGTCTGTTACTTGGTGTTGAATGGGTTAAATTTAGTGGTGGCTGTGTGTGTGTTTTACGTTTATTTATCGTCGCTACCGGTTGCCCATATGAGCGACGCCTCCTAAAGAGATTAGTCATTTTAGATTTTTGGAGGATAGTACAATGATACAGAGAGAGACCCATTCCAGAGTCTCCTCTGGTTCTTTTACATGCACGGTGTAAAGCACGACACGAGACCTCGGTTTAACATCCCATCTGAAAGGCTGTTAATTTTATTAGGGTCAGACGGGGGATCGAACCTGCGATCCCTGGATTACCAGTCCAGCGTGTTACCACTGGACTACATATCCGGCTGTAAATGGTGGCTGAAATTCAGAAGTTGATATGTAACATGAATTGACAGAATATTTGATAACTCTCCTTAAACTGTTAATTACATGGTGTAGAAGAAGAGAATCCACATTGATAAGGTGTCAGTAGCAACCATTCCCATGACAGCTTCCAGTAGAAGGCTGCCAGAGATTTACTCTCAAAAATGATTTGGGTCAATTACCTCACAACATAAGCATGAAAACCTTTGAGTCATTTAAAGTACAGAGGGTGTTTTGCAGGTGTTTGTAGATTATTTGTAAATATTTTTCAAGTTTGGTCATCATTATTGAATGTATGAGTCAAAGCAATGAAGGCGATGTCTTCCTTTTTCAACCATTACGTAATATACAAGTTACAGCCTGAGTGATTAACCCATTCAACACCAAGTAATGGACATGAACTGGTGCAAGATATTTTAGAGCAATAAATTAAATTTTTGACCAGTTCATTTATCAAAATGGGTAATTTTGTCACAAAATAGTAATATTACTGTCAAAAACTGCAGATCCTGATGAGACGGCTCATCACGAGCTGGCTCATCTGCATCTACACTATTTGCAAGCCTATTTAGAGGTCTGTAGTGTTGAAAGGGTTAAGATATGAAATGCAAGACACTTATATTCACTTTGCCTCTTCTCTCTCTCTCTCATGGAATGGATTCCATCAGGAATGAGGTCTCAAGAGCGATTAATTGTTGTAAAAATTTGTTTAGCAATTTAATCAGGCATAAATAAACTTGTATAAACCATAATTTTTAATAATTATATATAATGTTCTGCTCTCCTAGGAATATTGGAGGAAATATAATGTTATGCTCTCCTATATTGGAGGAAATTAATGTTCTGCTCTCCTATATTGGAGGAAATATAATGTTCTGCTCTCCTATATTGGAGGAAATTAATGTTCTGCTCTCCTATATTGGAGGAAATATAATGTTCTGCTCTCCTATATTGGAGGAAATATAATGTTATGCTCTCCTATATTGGAGGAAATATAATGTTCTGCTCCCCTATATTGGTGGAAATATAATGTTCTGCTCTCCTATATTGGAGGAAATATAATGTTCTGCTCTCCTATATTGGAGGAAATATAATGTTATGCTCTCCTATATTGGAGGAAATATAATGTTATGCTCTCCTATATTGGAGGAAATATAATGTTCTGCTCTCCTATATTGGTGGACATATAATGTTCTGCTCTCCTATATTGGAGGAAATATAATGTTCTGCTCCTATATTGGAGGAAATAAAATCATAAATCTAGTGTAATGAAATATTCCGCCATAGTAATTTCAGACTATATTATGAACTATTAGAGGAAGTGAAATTAATTCGATTAAAGGGTCATAACTTGACCTTGAAAGTGAAGGACAATGACACTTCAACATTGTGGGAATCCTTCCTCCTATTGACCTTTGTCAAAAATAACATTTTAATGAGATTTCAAACTATATATCATAAAAATAGCAGTTGATAATAATCTTGGCACCTGCTCTGAGATGTGAGCTGTAAATCAGAGTGGCTTAAGTGGTCAACACTTGAGAAATACATAGATAAGTTGTTTATTGACTGGATGATTAATTTGTTATTTGATTTATTAATGTGTGTCGGTCAGTGTTTGATGATGTTTTTTTTGGAGGATTTTTTTCTGCAGCATATTATTGTACATCATTTTTATAGTCAGTTTGTGCTGATTCTGTACACTGACCATCTCATGACCTGTGTATAACAAGGTAATTAATTAACTATGATTAATGAGGCTCCAGGCTTTCAAGGGGAATTGCCAATTACAGGAAAGGTGATAATGCTTCCTGCTCTCCTGGTGTTGTAGCACGATGACCTGTCACAGCCAATCAGTGTCAACTGGGCTTATCACTGCCTATAGTCTATCTAGGCTTCTCAGTGCTCAGCTTAAACATGGGCTTATCGGTGTCCAGTCTAACTTATCAGTGACCAACCTAAATGGGCTTATCAGTACCCAACCTAACTGGGCTTATCAGTACCCACACTCACTGGGCTAATATCAGCTAGTATGACTGTGTGGTAGACACTATTTTGACAAAATAGAAAAGTCATGCATATTTGGTTATTACATTGTACATCATGATGTTGTCAGGAATATACATGATAATGGCCACTTCTATTCATTCAATTTCTTCATCATCAGAATCTTAGACTGTTTATTTAACCCTTTCTCCCCCATTAACCCTTTCTCCCCCATTAACCCTTTCATTAACCCTTTCTCCCCCATTAACCCTTTCTCCCCCATTAACCCTTTCTCCCCCATTAACCCTTTCCCTCATAGAAGCACCTCTTGACGCCTTTACCAATACGACATACATTACCCTTTCCCTCATAGAAGCACCTCTTGATGCCTTTACCAATACGACATACATTAACCCTTTCCCTCATAGAAGCACCTCTTGACGCCTTTACCAATACGACATACATTAACCCTTTCCCTCATAGAAGCACCTCTTGACGCCTTTACCAATACGACATACATTAACCCTTTCCCTCATAGAAGCACCTCTTGACGCCATTACCAATACGACATACATTGACCCTTTCCCTCATAGAAGCACCTCTTGACGCCTTTACCAATACGACATACATTAACCCTTTCCCTCATAGAAGCACCTCTTGACGCTTACCAATACGACATACATTAACCCTTTCCCTCATAGAAGCACCTCTTGACGCCTTTACCAATACGACATACATTAACCCTTTCCCTCATAGAAGCACCTCTTGACACCATTACCAATATGACATACATTAACCCTTTCCCTCATAGAAGCACCTCTTGACGCCTTTACCAATACGACATACATTGACCCTTTCCCTCATAGAAGCACCTCTTGACGCCTTTACCAATACAACATACATTGACCCTTTCCCTCATAGAAGCACCTCTTGACGCCTTTACCAATATGACATGCATTAACCCTTTCCCTCATAGAAGCACCTCTTGACACCATTACCAATACGACATACATTGACCCTTTCCCTCATAGAAGCACCTCTTGACGCCTTTACCAATAAGACATACATTGACAATGTAGTATCCAAACCAATGTTCATAATAAAGGTCAGAGTCTCGTGTTAAATTGCTTTGGCAACTTATGACCATATAAATGTTGTTATAGTTGTTACGTTCTTTAATATGAAAAATTCCAACATTATTAATCCTATTGATATCGAGATATTAAATTGCAACACGTTACCGATGCTTTGCGTCATTTTCCGTCGATTGTTTACCCCACTGCGCGCTAAAATTATAATTAGCGGTAGTTGCCGTTACGCTAAATCATGACCGCGCCATTGACTGAAAAATTTGAACATCATCATCTATGCGCACAATTTTGGACGCGGTAATTCAAATACACGTACAGTATTACCAATAAGGGCTAATAGAAACTGTTCTACGTTCGTTAACTTCAAATCACTTGCCCCTTCACCACTGTATGTTCAAATACCACAGGGTATGTCAAATTGTTTCATGTGATGAAGCTGGGTTGCGAGAGGTCAGCTGTTCTACCCAGGTGTCCATTTGTCCCCAGGGGTCTTCCCTCACCAATAATTGCTGGAGGGTCCATATGACCTAAGCTGTTGGCGCAATGTTAAACCCCCCAAAAAAAGTATTTCTTGTGTCTTAATTAATTTCAAATGCTTTCTTCTGTTTGATTCTTCTGCGCTATAAATTGAATGTACTGATTTGGAAAATAGATTTTTCGATTGCTTGAATGTTGTACTCTCTCTTTACATTAATTGATCTGTGTGATATGTACCCCACTGTGTTATGTTTGGTTGATGGGCAGTTGCAATGGATGTTTAGTCTGAGACAGATAAATAACCCAAGTCTTTGCATCTCTTTCCGCTTTTTCCATTTTTGTAATTTCAACACTTCTCTTTGTGCAAAGATTTGGTGAAAGTTCACTTGATTGTTGCATAGATAACCTATGCAAGCATATTTCTTAGTTCACTTTTCTTCAAGGTATGTATGTGATCGCTCTGCATTTATGTTAAGGTTCGGTATTTCTTCAAGGTATGTATGTGATCGCTCTGCATTTATGTTAAGGTTCGGTATTTCTTCAAGGTATGTATGTGATCGCTCTGCATTTATGTTAAGGTTCGGTATTTCTTCAAGGTATGTATGTGATCGCTCTGCATTTATGTTAAGGTTCGGTATTTCTTCAAGGTATGTATGTGATCGCTCTGCATTTATGTTAAGGTTCGGTATTTCTTCAAGGTATGTATGTGATCGCTCTGCATTTATGTTAAGGTTCGGTATTTCTTCAAGGTATGTATGTGATCGCTCTGCATTTATGTTAAGGTTCGGTATTTCTTCAAGGTATGTATGTGATCGCTCTGCATTTATGTTAAGGTTCGGTATTTCTTCAAGGTATGTATGTGATCGCTCTGCATTTATGTTAAGGTTCGGTATTTCTTCAAGGTATGTATGTGATCGCTCTGCATTTATGTTAAGGTTCGGTATTTCTTCAAGGTATGTATGTGATCGCTCTGCATTTATGTTAAGGTTCGGTATTTCTTCAAGGTATGTATGTGATCGCTCTGCATTTATGTTAAGGTTTGGGCATACCAAGTGTTATATGGGTCACAATGGCTGGAAATATAAATGTTTTCATTAAGTAAAGCATACTGATGTCGTGGAAGTTGTGATGGCGCAGTGGTAGCGCATTCGCTTCAGGTGCCAAAGGCCTGGAGTTCGAGCCCCGCTGGAGCCGTTACGATTGTACCCTTAGTCAAGGCCTCATTCCTGATGGAATCCATCGCCACGAGGGAGAGAAAAGAGACAATGTGGCCTTTCGTACCGGAAGTGAGCGTGCTACCACTGCACTATTACGACTTAGTTGTAAAGACAATTGTCGATTATATAGCTTTATGTTGTACATTGAAGTTAGTAGCAGATGTATACATATTGCCCATTTGTTTCCTTTACTGGCCAAATAGATACCACATCTTTGAATGTATGACACTTACACACTCAAATCAGGGCCATAAATGCCTGTCATATGACGTTGGTGTTGTCCTAGGGTGTCATCTGTTGATATATTTAGGGCATTGTGTCACCATCTACCTTAACACAGAGCCAGTAGTTCAGGTTATTGTGGCTCATGTAACCCTGGAGTTTATAAAACCTTTCTCCGATCTCAAGCTCAGTCTCATGCCTCTGATTGGCTGCAGTGGTTAGCGCGCTCACTTCTCACCAATGCAACCCGGGTTCGATCCTCGGACCGGGAAGTATGCGAGATGGTACGGTTGTCACCAGATCGGACAGGTGGGTTTTCTCCAGGTACTCCGGTTTCCTACCACACAAATGACCACATTTACACTTTCATCCGCGCCAACGAGAGTGATATAAGTTGTTAAAACTTGCTTCACAATCGTTGTAAAATAAAAAAGTTTTTAAATTTATTTACTTTCTGATTGGTTAATCAGAGAACTCGGAATCAACCAATCAAATCACTTGAGCTTGAGTTTGATAAAAGTTTTATAACCTCGAGGTTAGATGATGTCGCCATATACCTTAAACTGTGTGAACCCGAAAAATGGAAGAACCATCATATAAAAATTGTTCCCTATAGATCCCTATCAAAACATCATTGCAAAAGTGCCTCGTTGATAGCATCAAATGTTGAAATGTTTTTTGCAGAGAACAGATAAAACCTGCTTTTCTGCTGTTAGGTAGTACTTATCAGTAAATCAACTCTCTGCTTATCTGTATACTTAATATTGAGTGAAGCAAATTGAATGGGAAAACAAGTGTTGTTTGTTTAACGTTCTGTGTAGAATAAAAACAAGTCAAAGATAAGGTACAGGTCACATGGTAATACAATAATGAAAACTTTATTAACCCTTTCAACCCCACAGGCCTCTAAATAGGCTTACAAAAAGTGTAGATCCAGATGAGCCGGCTCGTGACGAGCCGTCTCATCAGGATCTGCACTTTTTGCCAGTGATATGACTATTTTTAGACATAATTACCCATTTTGATAAATGAACTTGTCCAAATGTGATTTTCTGATTCATTTATTGGTTTATGAATATCATGGACCACAGTCCATGTGAGTTACTTGGTGTTGAATGGGTTAACCACCCTTATTACAACCTACCCAACAGCCGGGTGTTTACATTCTTGATGATAAATAAATAAATAATACTCTAGATTAATTAGTAAACAAGATGCATTATTTCAGCTGTTTATTTTTATGCATGTATTCAATTCACAGACATCTTAACCCATTCAACACCAAGTAACTGACATGGACTGGTGCATGATATTTTCAGACCAATAAATTAATACGGAAATTACATTTGGACCAGTTCATTTATCAAAATAGGTAATTTTTGTATAAAAATAGTAATATTACTGGCAAAAAGTGCAGATCCTGATGAGACGGCTCGTCACGAGCTGGCTCATCTGGATCTACACTTTTTTGTAAGCCAATTTAGAGGTATGTGGTGTTGAAAGGGTTAATTAGTAAACAAGATGCATTATTTCAGCTGTTTATTTTTATGCATGTATTCAATTCACAGACATCTTAACCCATTCAACACCAAGTAACTGACATGGACTGGTGCATGATATTTTCAGACCAATAAATTAATACGGAAATTACATTTGGACCAGTTCATTTATCAAAATAGGTAATTTTTGTCTAAAAATAGTAATATTACTGGCAAAAAGTGCAGATCCTGATGAGACGGCTCGTCACGAGCCGGCTCATCTGGATCTACACTTTTTTGTAAGCCAATTTAGAGGTCTGTGGTGTTGAAAGGGTTAATTAGTAAACAAGAACTTGTATTGATCACTGTCATTGGTTGAATGTAAGTGTGAATGTAGTCTCTTGCGATGTAGGAATACGGGGTGAAAATCTGGTGAAATCCCATCTGTCTGGTAACCATAATACCATCGCTCGTCTGTCGATCAAACCTGGGTTGTATTGGTGAGAATTGAGTGTGCTAGCTAACCACTGTGCTAATCAGGTCACTATTGTCGGTACCAACACAGACATGTAGGTAGCCCTTTGTGTATCTTCTTGCTATCTCCACCCGGGTGTATTCTCCTTGCTACCACCACCCGGGTGTATTCTCCTTGCTACCTCCACCCGGGTGTATTCTCCTTGCTACCTCCACCCGGGTGTATTCTGCTTGCTACCTCCACCTGGGTGTATTCTCCTTGCTACCTCCACCCGGGTGTATTCTCCTTGCTACCTCCACCCAGGTGTATTCTCCTTGCTACCTCCACCCGGGTGTATTCTCCTTGCTACCTCCACCCAGGTGTATTCTCCTTGCTATCTCCACCCGGGTGTATTCTCCTTGCTACCTCCACCCGGGTGTATTCTCCTTGCTACCTCCACCTGGGTGTATTCTCCTTGCTACCTCCACCTGTGTGTATTCTCCTTGCTACCTCCACCCGGGTGTATTCTCCTTGCTACCTCCACCCAGGTGTATTCTCCTTGCTACCTCCACTCGGGTGTATTCTCCTTGCTATCTCCACCCAGGTGTATTCTCCTTGCTACCTCCACCCAGGTGTATTCTCCTTGCTACCTCCACCCAGGTTTATTCTCCTTGCTACCTCCACCCAGGTGTATTCTCCTTGCTACCTCCACCCGGTGTATTCTCCTTGCTATCTCCACCCAGGTGTATTCTCCTTGCTACCTCCACCCAGGTGTATTCTCCTTGCTACCTCCACCCAGGTGTATTCTCCTTGCTACCTCCACCCGGTGTATTCTCCTTGCTACCTCCACCCAGGTGTATTCTCCTTGCTATCTCCACCTGCGTGTATTCTCCTTGCTACCTCCACCCGGGTGTATTCTCCTTGCTACCTCCACCCGGGTGTATTCTCCTTGCTATCTCCACCTGTGTGTATTCTCCTTGCTACCTCCACCCGGGTGTATTCTCCTTGCTACCTCCACCCGGGTGTATTCTCCTTGCTACCTCCACCCGGTGTATTCTCCTTGCTACCTCCACCCAGGTGTATTCTCCTTGCTACCTCCACCTGTGTGTATTCTCCTTGCTACCTCCACCCGGGTGTATTCTCCTTGCTACCTCCACCCGGGTGTATTTCTCCTTGCTACCTCCACCCGGGTGTATTCTCCTTGTTACCTCCACCCGGGTGTATTCCCCTTGCTACCTCCACCCGGGTGTATTCTCCTTGCTACCTCCACCTGTGTGTATTCTCCTTGCTACCTCCACCTGTGTGTATTCTCCTTGCTACCTCCACCTGTGTGTATTCTCCTTGCTACCTCCACCCAGGTGTATTCTCCTTGCTACCTCCACCCGGGTGTATTCTCCTTGCTACCTCCACCCAGGTGTATTCTCCTTGCTATCTCCACCCGGGTGTATTCTCCTTGCTACCTCCACCTGTGTGTATTCTCCTTGCTACCTCCACCCAGCTGTATTCTCCTTGCTATCTCCACCTGGGTGTATTCTGTTTGCTACCTCCACCCGGGTGTGTTCTCAAGATCTGATGCAGACATTTATGCATCCGCCTCCGTGGTCGAGTGTTTACGGTCACCGACTTGCATACCACTGTAACCTATCATCACTGATGGTCACGAGTTCGAACCCCGTTCAAATCATGTCTCTTTATATGAAAAAGTTGGCAGTTTCTTACAGAAGTTGGTGCACCAAGTACTGGTTAACTGCTGGAGCCTGCCCAGGAAAGGTGTTGTTAGGTAAACTGCCCGTCGCTCAAATAGGCAATTGGTAGCGACGTTAAATAAACTTAAATAACAAAAAAAAGTTACGCGTCCTGAAGCAATTAACACCTCATTAGTTCTGGGGTTACAGTTTGTATAGAAATGTTTTTATAATAGTTGATGTAAATTATGATGTATATTCTCAATATTTGCATCATTCTATGGATTCCTTATGGCCTACCGGTCATACATCACAGAAGATACCACTATCTGTATTTACATCGGAGATGCAAACATATACAATGGGCGATGGGGTTAGTGCCAATGTTATGATTACGGAACATAATTTTCCTTTCAAAGTTCTTGTACAATCTGTGAAAGCATCATGTTGCGCTTACTCTGATATAGTCTAAGAAGTGTTTGCTTAGAATGTGCTGCACACTGAGATAGATATTCTAAAGAGTGTTTGCTTAGAATGTGCTGCAAACTGAGATAGATATTCTAAAGAGTGTTTGCTTAGAATGTGCTGCACACTGAGATAGATATTCTAAAGAGTGTTTGCTTAGAATGTGCTGCACACTGAGATAGATATTCTAAAGAGTGTTTGCTTAGAATGTGCTGTACACTGAGATAGATATTCTAAAGAGCATTTACTTAGAATGTGCTGCACACTGAGATAGATATTCTAAGAAGTGTTTACTTAGAATGTGCTGCACACTGAGATAGATATTCTAAGAAGTGTTTACTTAGAATGTGCTGCACACTGAGATAGATATTCTAAAGAGCATTTACTTAGAATGTGCTGCACACCGAGATAGATATTCTAAAGAGCATTTACTTAGAATGTGCTGTACACTGAGATATTGTAAGGAGCATTTACTTAGAATGTGCTGTACACTGAGATATTGTAAGGAGTGTTTACTTAGAATGTGCTGTACACTGAGATATTGTAAGGAACATTTACTTAGAATGTGCTGCACACTGAGATATTGTAAGGAGTGTTTACTTAGAATGTGCTGCACACTGAGATATTGTAAGGAACATTTACTTAGAATGTGCTGCACACTGAGATATTGTAAGGAGTGTTTGCTTAGAATGTGCTGCACACTGAGATATTGTAAGGAGTGTTTACTTAGAATGTGCTGCACACTGAGATATTGTAAGGAGTGTTTACTTAGAATGTGCTGCACACTGAGATATTGTAAGGAACATTTACTTAGAATGTGCTGCACACTGAGATATTGTAAGGAGTGTTTACTTAGAATGTGCTGCACACTGAGATATTGTAAGGAGTGTTTGCTTAGAATGTGCTGCACACTGAGATATTGTAAGGAGTGTTTACTTAGAATGTGCTGCACACTGAGATATTGTAAGGAGTGTTTGCTTAGAATGTGCTGCACACTGAGATATTGTAAGGAGTGTTTACTTAGAATGTGCTGTACACTGAGATATTGTAAGGAACATTTACTTAGAATGTGCTGCACACTGAGATATTGTAAGGAGTGTTTACTTAGAATGTGCTGCACACTGAGATATTGTAAGGAGTGTTTCTTAGATGTGCTGAACTGAGATATTGTATGTTTATTAGAATGTGCTGTATTGTAGGAGTGTTTACTTAGAATGTGCTGTACACTGAGATATTGTAAGGAGTGTTTACTTAGAATGTGCTGCACACTGAGATATTGTAAGGAACATTTACTTAGAATGTGCTACACACTGAGATATTGTAAGGAGTGTTTACTTAGAATGTGCTGCACACTGAGATATTGTAAGGAGTGTTTGCTTAGAATGTGCTGCACACTGAGATATTGTAAGGAGTGTTTGCTTAGAATGTGCTGTACACTGAGATATTGTAAGGAGTGTTTACTTAGAATGTGCTGCACACTGAGATATTGTAAGGAGTGTTTACTTAGAATGTGCTGTACACTGAGATATTGTAAGGAGTGTTTACTTAGAATGTGCTGCACACTGAGATATTGTAAGGAACATTTACTTAGAATGTGCTACACACTGAGATATTGTAAGGAGTGTTTACTTAGAATGTGCTGCACACTGAGATATTGTAAGGAGTGTTTGCTTAGAATGTGCTGCACACTGAGATATTGTAAGGAGTGTTTGCTTAGAATGTGCTGTACACTGAGATATTGTAAGGAGTGTTTACTTAGAATGTGCTGCACACTGAGATATTGTAAGGAGTGTTTACTTAGAATGTGCTGTACACTGAGATATTGTAAGGAGTGTTTACTTAGAATGTGCTGCACACTGAGATATTGTAAGGAACATTTACTTAGAATGTGCTACACACTGAGATATTGTAAGGAACATTTACTTAGAATGTGCTGTACACTGAGATATTGTAAGGAGTGTTTACTTAGAATGTGCTGCACACTGAGATATTGTAAGGAGTGTTTGCTTAGAATGTGCTGTACACTGAGATATTGTAAGGAGTGTTTACTTAGAATGTGCTGCACTCTGAGATATTGTAAGGAGTGTTTACTTAGAATGTGCTGTACACTGAGATATTGTAAGGAGTGTTTACTTAGAATGTGCTGTACATTTTAATGTCCATTTCTCAATAATAATTATTACCGTAATTGTTTATATATAAGACGCAGGTTTTTCATCCATAACTGTGTCCATAAGTCTGCTGCGTCTTATTGTTCAGGAATCAAGGTTAACAAATGGCATATTACAACAAAGGGAAATAAACCGCTAATAATGATTATATAAATCCCGGTACGATTCTATTCTGTTTCTAGACACAAAGTGACATACGTAAATTTGGAAATCATGCAAAATTAAAAATATTATTTATTTTACGATAAAGCAAAATACAAAATGATGCATCATTTCAAAATAAAAATCACCGTTAGCAATTTTGAGAACATCCAATTAGCGACATTCATTTTAGCCAAATGTTCTGAATGTGTTGAGACTGAGTAGGTGTTGACATATTAAGACAATTAAGTCACTTTAAATTCTAGGTTTTAATTTACGCAACATGCAGAGTGCTGACACATGTCATACACACTTATTTTAGTAGTCTTATACCCAAATGTTATTATGACGTTTTCGTAATGCTTACGAATCGCCACATAGATCACTGTATATCCCGTTATTTTTGCATTTGATCATATATCAGATGCGTTATATATATATATAGAGTGGTGGAACCTATGCTCGGCGTATTCCTATGCTCGGCGTATTTTTTCCATTTACATCCGTATTTTAAATATTTAAATAGTTTTAACCTATTTTCGCTGACAGAGGTGAAGCATGGTTCAATAACATTCCGTTTTGCGTACCGGTAGCCTAATGCAACTGTCACCTGACTGGTTCAGTAGCCGAATATAAACAGATAACATGTTGGAAACTTTTTTTTCCACCGAAATGTGCGGTTTATGAGCATTTCAGGTGGCTATCCGGATTGGGGAAAACATGTACAAATAACCAGAAAAAAGTGTCTTATGAGTTGTAATATTGTTATTGATGTTACTAAGTCAAAATAATATATTCAGCATTTACCCATGCATAAATAAAAACATTCATGTACGCCGTTATAGATGCCCTAAAGTATCTAGTTCCCCATGGAAACAGGTGCCGTTACGATAGCTGTATTGAGGCGCATGGTCAAGTAATGAAGCTAACATTTTCAACAACAATTTTATGAAAGTTGTGTTCACGACTTAAGAAAATAATAATATACGGCAAGTGCATTTAACTTTTTTTATAGGCCATGATGAGTAGGATTTACGCCGAGCATAGGTTCCACCACTCTATGAAAATAATCTTTATTCTTTTATTTTCATTGTGTTTTTTTATGCGCCTTATACTCCATAGCATCCTAGATACAAAGGATTGTGTTATTCAGATTTAAGAAAAGGAACTGTTTTTTTTATTTCTTGTAGATTACCGCCAATTATTCATTTACAAAATCGCCAATAACTTTGTAAATGGTTGTTTGCTGAAGTTAATGCTAGGATAATCTGCCATTTGAAGAAAAAAACAACCCCTACATTCTTAAAACAGTAATATTGATGGTTTTGCGCTAGCTTGAATAATGGTTAACGCAGTTTGCAACCAAACTAATTTATTACCTTAACAGCCAGTCTCCCAGAAGTCATCGTATTAAAATTATCAATCTGCTAATGCAATTGT
Organism: Archivesica marissinica; assembly: GCA_014843695.1. Classification (NCBI taxonomy): domain Eukaryota; kingdom Metazoa; phylum Mollusca; class Bivalvia; order Venerida; family Vesicomyidae; genus Archivesica; species Archivesica marissinica. The sequence continues at coordinate 72,088,394 of CM026397.1, forward strand.
CTTCCTAGAATTTATTTAATTAATATGATCATTGTGTTCCAAGAATCTCTTGGAGGTATAATAGGAATGGATTGATGAATTTATTCTGCAATAAAACAATCTTGCCTCCACAATGTCTTCTCTTAAGATCTCGATGCCTTCTGTCACTCTCACATTTACGAAAATCCCTCTGGAATGGATTTGGAATAGTTTATACAAATTTCATTTAGCTGGATTGCACAACACGTTCTTAGAATATTGGTTTATTCGCTCGTTGACTTGAGACCTCTGATGATTCCCGATGGAATGAATATCGTCACCAGAGAGAGAGAGAAGACAGTATGTGGGTTTGAATGCCTAGCCTTATGACACTGCCACTATTGCTTTGGTGTCTAAAACTTACAACCCTTTGGCATGAGGTGGATACCTGATCCATTGCACCACATAGTCTCCGTAGAATAGACGAGAGTTGTTAGTATTTGTATTCTAGTCTTTGTACATGAATGCCACTATCTTCAGCAAAAGTATAGTGTAGTTCTTTCAACATTCACTTTCAGGAAATTGTCTTGTTTAATTTGTATTTTATCTATAAAAACAGCTTTGGCATTAGTCTTTTCCTACTGATGCCTTGGTTTAAGCATATTTATTCATTCATAATGTACAGTACATATCTATTGTATACAGAATGAAAATGGATTTAATCGAAAGCTTAAAGCTTATTGAGATTATCTCCATTTACTGGTGCCTTGTCGGTATACAGTAGTCTTCTTCATCATCAAACTGACAAAACCAGTCCGTGGCAGACATTTTACCAAGATTAAGCTTTCCACAGACAGTTTGCATATGTTAATTTGTAGCATGTTTACATCTTGTAACATCTCTGTTGCATTCTTAGTTTGTTGTTTTTCATCTATGATTTCATACTTTCTAACTGGATTCTGTTCCACAGCTCATTCCAGCAAGTGTGGTCTCTCCTCATTTGATTCATTTTCCAGATCTATGATTTTCAGATCAGTCTTGCATTGACTCATAAGTTTACTTGTATTGTGGGTGTTACTATGGTTATAATAAGGAAATAAAATAAGACAGATCTGTTTTACCATGCTTATGGTGAGCACATTGATGTGTTTTCCTCACATTCTACTCGGCATCCACTTGGAGAAAACATGTCTTGTTGTGTTGTCTTTGTACTATGAGTGATGTTTATTCCATTCCATGTTTTCATCCATGTTATTCTCTGATAGCATCAGACTGTGTCACCTGTATAACCATGTCAAAATGATAACAATCTGAGAAAATATAGAACCAGTCTCTTATCATTGTGTAGACAGGAAATACTCCTGATTTTTTCACTAATGAACACCATTTGTAGAAGTTGTTGTCCAAGTTAGATAGTCATGGTTTGTGCTAATGCTGTCTTCTAGATGTTTAGATGGGAGAATCCAATTTGATTGGGATAGACATTTTGGTTTGGCATTCTCGACAATGTTCCCTGCTTCAGTATGTTCAGTATGTTCAGTATGTTCAGCATAATATCTTTACATAGCATTTCAGACTTTGTAAGCTTATTTTTAAAACCAATTGTGTGTTTTTGTTTTGGTCTTATGAAACTGTTAGGACTGGTCCAACGTGATATGTGAAATATGTATATAAACAGAAAACCAATAAAATAAACATCATACAGGTGATCCAGGTAGTTGGTATCGACCAGGTATAATGAGATACAATCACTTAGTCAAAATAAAAGCGTGTTTCATTACATCTTAGTGTAATGGTATCGTCCTCAATATCGCGTTGCATTTATAACAGATCCTGTAATCACATTGGTTGCATGGTCAGTCAAAAGAGATCGTTGGTTGAGGCCATTAAAAAGAGGTCATTGGTTGCATTGACCATAAAAAACGAATGTTTGCGTCATATACGGTTTACTAGTATAGCAGAAGTCAGCAGCCATTTGTTAACAAAGGTTACATCAGACCTTAAAGCGACACTACATCAGTAAAAACGTAAATTTCTACAGAATGTAATTTCCTATTATATGGTATTATTTTTTCCCAAATATGTTCCTCAAAAACTGAGCATTTCAACTAATAAACAAGCGTCGTATACGCGATTTGTTGACATAACAAAATAATGTAAACAGGGTCGACATACATGCGTAATACAACCTGCGTATCCCGAATAACGAGATATATGGTACATATTTACCGTTATATCTCACATTTGTGCATATGTATATTTATTTGTAGACTAATCTTAGTTAAATTATCTCTAAACGTCAATTCAGGAACATGTATGACCAATATATGATAATCCTATTTTCAATTTTGAAAGTTTGTAGACCACAAAAACACTGTTTATTAATTCAATGTTAGTGTTCGAATATGTTCGGAATATTTTGTAGTAGCAATGAATTTATACGTGAAAAAATGCATTTTATTTGCTTTTTGCGATGTAATGTCGCTTTAACAAATTAATCAGCAGATGGTATTTGGCAAATGTCAGCAGACAGCTTTTAGCAGATTAGTGGCAGCATTTGCAGTTTTCAAATAATTCAGACAGCAATAGCAGCAAGGGATATTCATATAGAATAAAGCCTCCATTCTCTTTATTGATTTTAATATTGTATTTTCAGGATTGCCGGTAGCTGTCATCCATACAATGGTACCCGGTGTGCATCAGTGCTGGGAACCAGTAATGTTTTCTTGAATCTCTCACAACCAAATCCGTTCGAAGACCAGGAGAACATGGCCGCTGAGCTTCTAGATAAGATGTTTAGTGTTGACACCACGCCAATGATCCGAGAGCGTTGTAATGGGCATGGAGAAAAACTTATCTGTAATTACGCGTTCCCACCTTGCGAAAACTACCTCAACCCAAAACCAGTTCCTTTATGCAGGTAGGTTGATGCAGAAAGCCGTAATAATAATTATTTTATGCTATTGCAGCGCAGGTAGGTTGATGCCAAAAGCTGTAATGATTACAAATCTGGTTAAAAAGTTGTGTGCTTAGTCTAGTTATAATCAGATCAATATAAATTATGTGATTGATGAGAGAGAGTAATTGATTGATACTTCACACAAGGTTGCATAATTTGTGAGTATTTATCGTCGCTATTGGTTACATACATTAACGACAGTGACCCCATGAAGAGATAAGTGCATTTAGGTTTTAGAGGAAAGTGCAGTGATATAGGATATCAGTCATATTACCATGGTGCAGCTGGGTATTGAACCTGCGAACCCGGCATTTGCAGTATGACATACTGGACCAATATGATCCACTCAACACAAATCATACCAAGCCTGGAGGTTATAAAGCTGTTCTCCAATCTCAAAACTCAGTCTCAAGCGTCTGGTTGGTTCAGTTGATAGTAACACTCAGAATCAACCAATCAGATCATTTGAGCTTGAGTTTGAGATCTGAGAAACGTTTTATAACCTCGGGCTCTGGTCATCGGACCTGCTCAATTAATCAAGTTAATTTGTTGCAAGTTATGGCACGTGTTTGTTTTGAGTGTGAATCCTACACAACTACTTACCATAGGCAGTGTGTCTTTGATTAGTTTGCAATTTAAGTGGCATTGCGGAGTGCTTAAAGTCTTTTTATGTGTTTTTTCTGTTGACATTGGGAAATACAAGTTATCAGTGATTTTGTAATAAATATTCATAAAGGGCAGTAATCTACATATATTACTTTTACTAAAAGCAGTTCATTTGTGGACAGATCTTTAATACTCTACTAAAATCATAAACTATTGTTGAAAAAAATATAACACAATAAATAAATTTCTAATCATCCACTCCTTACAATATCTCAGTGTGCAGCACATTCTAATCATCCACTCCTTACAATATCTCAGTGTGCAGCACATTCTAATCATCCACTCCTTACAATATCTCAGTGTGCAGCACATTCTAATCATCCACTCCTTACAATATCTCAGTGTGCAGCACATTCTAATCATCCACTCCTTACAATATCTCAGTGTGCAGCACATTCTAATCATCCACTCCTTACAATATCTCAGTGTGCAGCACATTCTAATCATCCACTCCTTACAATATCTCAGTGTGCAGCACATTCTAATCATCCACTCCTTACAATATCTCAGTGTGCAGCACATTCTAATCATCCACTCCTTACAATATCTCAGTGTGCAGCACATTCTAATCATCCACTCCTTACAATATCTCAGTGTGCAGCACATTCTAATCATCCACTCCTTACAATATCTCAGTGTGCAGCACATTCTAATCATCCACTCCTTACAATATCTCAGTGTGCAGTACATTCTAATCATCCAGTCCATACAATATCTCGGTGTACAGCACATTCTAATCATCCACTCCTTACAATATCTCAGTGTACAGCACATTCTAATCATCCACTCCTTACAATATCTCAGTGTGCAGTACATTCTAATCATCCAGTCCATACAATATCTCGGTGTACAGCACATTCTAATCATCCACTCCTTACAATATCTCAGTGTACAGCACATTCTAATCATCCACTCCTTACAATATCTCAGTGTGCAGCACATTCTAATCATCCACTCCTTACAATATCTCAGTGTGCAGTACATTCTAATCATCCACTCCTTACAATATCTCAGTGTGCAGCACATTCTAATCATCCACTCCTTACAATATCTCTGTGTGCATGTCTTAACCCATTTCATTCTGGATACCATTCAAACAGTATTTGCAAAGAACATAGAGCCAGATCAACCGCCACGGAACGTGCCGTCTGATCAGGCTCTATGCTGTTTGCTATTCAGATGATCTTGCTAAGACACTTGGTTATGTAGCAAACAACATAGATTCTGATCAGCATGTAGCGTCACGCTGCGGCTGATCTGGATCTATGTTGTTTGCAAAAGCCTTTAAATGTATCCAGAATGAAATGGGTTAATACTTTTGTGACCGCATAGTAACAACAATAAGCTTTCCCGTGAGACGCTGTGGATGATTGGGCCATGGCAAGCATCAATACATGCAACCGAAGAAATAAGTGCAACCTTAGGAATCGTAGGACTGGTGTGCTGTACTTGTTCTTTCTTTCCTAAACACCTCGCCGCAACTTTGTTCTTTCTTTCCTAAACACTTCACTGCAACGTTGTTCTTTCTTTCCTAAACACCTTACTGCAGCTTTGTTCTTTCTTTCCTAAACACCTCACTGCAACGTTGTTCTTTCTTTCCTAAACAACTCACTGCACCTTTGTTCCTTCTTTCCTAAACACCTCACTGCAACTTTGTTCTTTCTTTCCTAAACACCTCACTGCAACAACAAATCAACTAGAAGTTCTGACTTATTTTGTAAAGAAGAAATTCAAGACACCAAAAGATTAGACGTAGATCTCTGTGGGAAATAGAAATATAGTTTTGTCATGATGTTGAATTTGATAGGGTAACGTTGTCACAATTCTAAATTGGATATCCACTTAATGATAATTAAACATGTAATTAATATATACCTTTAGTCGTAAAAACAATTAACAGCTTAAAATGTATTGAAGACGTACTCAATATTATCTTTTATTCCTTTATTGTTATAATGTCGCAATATATTCTGCCCTAGTATTTTTGGTATATTTATGCGAGCGTGCACTAGACCGTGACAACTAGAGTGATTACATGTAAAGAATGTAATCTACGGTTTAAACAAATATCGCAGAAAAATGGCAAATATACATACTGGAGCTATTGTTTTATGAACATTTGTCGTAGATAGAATACTATGAACTCTTCAGATTAGAATTTGACCATTGTATTGCATACTATGTGTGTAAACTATCAAATATTTCAATTATTGGCTGCAAAAGGAACTTGTGAACTTTCTTCACCTTTCTGCAGACATTGATACGTTACTGTGTTTAACCCATTCAACCCCAAGTAACTGACATGGACTGGTGCGTGATATTTTCAGACCAATAAATTAATAAGAAAATTACCTTTGGACCAGTTCATTTATCAAAATGGGTAATTTTATCTAAAAATAGTAATAATTATTACTGGCAAAAAAGTGCAGATCCTGATGAGACGGCTCGTCACGAACCGGCTCATCTGGATCTACACTTTTCATAAGCCTATTTAGAGGCCTGTGGGGTTGAAAGGGTTATGGTGTAAATTAATCTTGCAATTTTTGTGACATAACACATAAATTAATGTTCCTTCTATAATAATAATAACAATTATACAATAATAATAGCAATACAATACTAGCAATTATACAATAATAATAGCAATACAATACTAGCAATTATACAATAATAATAGCAATACAATACTAGCAATTATACAATAATAGCAATACAATACTAGCAATTATACAATAATAATAGCATACAATACTAGCAATTATACAATAATAGCAATACAATACTAGCAATTATACATAATAATAGCAATACAATACTAGCAATTATACAATAATAGCAATACAATACTAGCAATTATACAATAATAGCAATACAATACTAGCAATTATACAATAATAATAGCAATACAATACTAGCAATTATACAATAATAGCAATACAATACTAGCAATTATACAATAATAATAGCAATACAATACTAGCAATTATACAATAATAATAGCAATACAATACTAGCAATTATACAATAATAATAGCAATACAATACTAGCAATTATACAATAATAATAGCAATACAATACTAGCAATTATACAATAATAATAGCAATACAATACTAGCAATTATACAATAATAGCAATACAATACTAGCAATTATACAATAATAGCAATACAATACTAGCAATTATACAATAATAATAGCAATACAATACTAGCAATTATACAATAATAGCAATACAATACTAGCAATTATACAATAATAATAGCAATACAATACTAGCAATTATACAATAATAGCAATACAATACTAGCAATTATACAATAATAATAGCAATACAATACTAGCAATTATACAATAATAATAGCAATACAATACTAGCAATTATACAATAATAATAGCAATACAATACTAGCAATTATACAATAATAATAGCAATACAATACTAGCAATTATACAATAATAGCAATACAATACTAGCAATTATACAATAATAATAGCAATACAATACTAGCAATTATACAATAATAGCAATACAATACTAGCAATTATACAATAATAATAGCAATACAATACTAGCAATTATACAATAATAGCAATACAATACTAGCAATTATACAATAATAATAGCAATACAATACTAGCAATTATACAATAATAGCAATACAATACTAGCAATTATACAATAATAATAGCAATACAATACTAGCAATTATACAATAATAGCAATACAATACTAGCAATTATACAATAATAGCAATACAATACTAGCAATTATACAATAATAATAGCAATACAATACTAGCAATTATACAATAATAGCAATACAATACTAGCAATTATACAATAATAATAGCAATACAATACTAGCAATTATACAATAATAGCAATACAATACTAGCAATTATACAATAATAGCAATACAATACTAGCAATTATACAATAATAATAGCAATACAATACTAGCAATTATACAATAATAGCAATACAATACTAGCAATTATACAATAATAATAGCAATACAATACTAGCAATTATACAATAATAGCAATACAATACTAGCAATTATACAATAATAATAGCAATACAATACTAGCAATTATACAATAATAGCAATACAATACTAGCAATTATACAATAATATGCAATACAATACTAGCAATTATACAATAATAGCAATACAATACTAGCAATTATACAATAATAGCAATACAATACTAGCAATTATACAATAATAATAGCAATACAATACTAGCAATTATACAATAATAGCAATACAATACTAGCAATTATACAATAATAGCAATACAATACTAGCAATTATACAATAATAATAGCAATACAATACTAGCAATTATACAATAATAGCAATACAATACTAGCAATTATACAATAATAATAGCAATACAATACTAGCAATTATACAATAATAGCAATACAATACTAGCAATTATACAATAATAATAGCAATACAATACTAGCAATTATACAATAATAATAGCAATACAATACTAGCAATTATACAAAACGTTTTAAATGTTATTTATTTTACAATGATTGCGAAACAAGCTTTAACAACTTATATTAATCGCTCTTGTTGGCTCGGATGAAAGCATAAATTAATGTGGTTATTCGTGTGGGAGTACCCGGGAAAAACCCACCTGTCCGATCTGGCGACCACCGTACCATCTCACATACTTCCCCGGTTCGAGGATCGAACCTGGGTCGCATTGGTGAGAAGCGAGCGCTCTAACCACTGTGCTAATTGGACAGCCTATATATAATAATGACAATAATAACAATAGCAATAATAATAACAGCAATAATAACACAATAACAGCAATAATAACACAATAACAACAATAATAACAATAATAACAACAATAATAACAATAATAACAATAACAGCAATAATTTTAAAGACATTTTATAATAATACGTGTATATGAATAATGAGATAGCACTGGAAGTCTGGTGTCTCTCTATGCATGTTTTACGTCTCTCAAAATGGAAAATTAAAACTGTAAATTGCGTGTCCATGGATTTGCATTAACAAACCTATTTACACATTTGTAAAGATTTACATAAAGGGACGTAATTTACAATAAAAATTTAATAAAAAACATTTCATTAAATTGTGTAGACAGGTATTCAAAGTGTTGCTTGAAATCTGAATAAATTATTGTTGAGTGATGAGCCGTCTCATCAGGATCTGCACTTTTTGTCAGTAATAATTATTACTATTTTTAGATAAAATTACCCATTTTGATAAATGAACTGGTCCAAATGTAATTTTCTTTTTAATTTATTTGTCTAAAAATTGCATGCACCAGTCCATGTCAGTTACTTGGGGTTGAATGGGTTAATTTATGAGAATAGTCACAATTTGAAATCGTACATGCCTCAAAATATCGTAGTGTAGCACTTTCTCAGTAAACACTTGATGTGACTTTAAAACTGGTATTCTTACCATTAATTCACAGTGTATCAGCATGCAGCGTTTATTAAAATAATATAAAAATGCATTCAATTTTGAGCTCGATTTATGGAGGAATGAATTTTATTATTCATAGCAGCATTACACCATTATGTGAACAGTATCAACTCACATCACATCTAACCATCCACACATGCATAGGCATATCTATATCACCCGTATTACAAAACCATGACTGATAAGCCATTTGCTATATTGAGAATTATGGGGAAATGTCTTGGATGCTGGTTTCAAATTACTGCCACTACATGAACAGAGGATGTTCAATATAATTTTAACACTAAAATAAAAATATTTTTTATGAGCCACTTGTGTCCAGATCACTTTGATGTAAGTTAATGTGGAATCAGTCAATGAAATTTTATGGTAAATTTAATCAATCAGATCATCATATAAATAATTATGTGAACAAACTTGGTGTATAGAGAAACTTGTAAAATAAGATTTTACGAACTAACCTCTAATGTATGTTTAAAATGTGTTTTTAATGCTGGCGCCAATTGAATAATCGCCAATGGTTTACATAGAATTGATCCCTTTTCCACAATGATATATACAAACCCTTCTCGATGTCTTTTAGCAATATTCACATATATTGATATAGTAGCTGGTAGTCCGGCAATCTGAAACACTCGGAATATAACATAATAACTACTCCCAGTAATCTCTATGCAGATTGAGTAGAATTTAAAGCTCATATTAGAAGCATGTATTTATGGAATTTAAAACTCATACATTGTATATTGGTTGCCTGTGTTTGCAAATTTAAAGCTCATATTGGTTGCATGTATTTATGGAATTTAAAACTCATACATTGTATATTGGTTGCCTGTGTTTGCAAATTTAAAGCTCATATTGGTTGCATGTATTTATGGAATTTAAAACTCATACATTGTATATGGGTTGCCTGTGTTTGCAAATTTAAAGCTCATATTGGTTGCATGTATTTATGGAATTTAAAACTCATACATTGTATATTGGTTGCCTGTGTTTGCAAATTTAAAGCTCATATTGGTTGCATGTATTTATGGAATTTAATACTTATACATTGTATATGGGTTGCCTGTGTTTGCAAATTTAAAGCTCATATTAGAAGCATGTATTTATGGGAATAAAGCTAATATTCATGCAGGTTGTCTGTATTTGTGAACTTAAAGGTCATGTGGGTTGGCTGTATATGGGAATAAAGCTGTTATAGATTGCATGTATTTGGGAATAAAGCTCATTGGCTGCCAGTATTTGAAACTCAGAATGGTATGTGTGTGTTTTACGTTTATATTTATCGTCGCTACCGGTTGCCCATATGAGCGACGTATCCTGAAGAGATTAGTCATTTTAGATTTTGGAGGATTGTGAAATGATACAGACAGAGACCCATTCCAGAGTCTCCTCTGGATCTTTAATGTGCATGGTGTAAAGCACCGACACGAGACCTTGGCTTAACATCCCATCTGAAAGACTGTGATATTATACTTTCGTTTAGTGGGAGATCGAACCTGCCACTCCTGGGTTACAAGTTCAGCATTATTTATTTTATTAAGCTTATAACGTCGTTACCGGTTGCTCATATGAGCGACAGGCAGTTTTCCTAGCAACACCTTTAATCCTGGACAAGCTGCAGTGGTTAACCAGTACTTGGTGCACCAACCCCCGTACAAAAAACTGCCATCTTTTTCATATAAAGAGATACGGTTTGAGCGGGGCTCGAACCTGTGACCATCAGTGATGATAGGCTACAGTGGTATAAAAGTCAGCGACCTTATAACCACTCGACCACAGAGGCGGAGTACACAAGGCTGTACTTATTTAATTTAAAACTTGCACCTGATAACATTGTAATGGTTGTTCCATTTTCCTATTGTTAAATTAAAACAAGTTTATTATTTTAACCACATCAACTACTATGATAAGATTACGGTATTAAAAGTAGTACACAAGTATATATATATATATTGTAAATAATTTAATATTAAAATAACTGGTAATACTATAAAAATGAAAATAAAATACATTTTTAAAAGTCAACTATTGAATACCATCCAATTTTCACAAAATACATTTCTATCTGATACATGTGTGTCTTTATGATTTTGGTCAAGATTTTACGATAACATTATAATTTGAATAAGGTTATTCGGTACTGCGAACTCGGATTTCATGTAGAAGCACTAAGAACACACAAAAATAAAGCTTTTGAACAAAAAATGTAGGTCCAGCCTGGATGGCACTCAATTAGCTGTAGGTCCAGCCTGGATGGCACTTAATTAGCTGTAGGTCCAGCCTGGATGGCACTTAAATAGCTGTAGGTCCAGCCTGGATGGCACTTAATTAGCTGTAGGTCCAGCCTGGATGGCACTTAATTAGCTGTAGGTCCAGCCTGGAGGGCACTCACTTAGCTGTAGGTCCAGCCTGGAGGGCACTCAATTAGCTGTAGGTCCAGCCTGGAGGGCACTCAATTAGCTGTAGGTCCAGCCTGGAGGGCACTCATTAGCTGTAGGTCCAGCCTGGAGGGCACTCAATTAGCTGTAAGTCTAGCCTGGAGGGCACTCAATTAGCTGTAGGTCCAGCCTGAAGGACACGCAATTAGCTGTAGTCCAGTCTGGAGGGCACTCAATTAGCTGTAGGTCCAGCCTGGAGGGCACTCAATTAGCTGTAGGTCCAGCGTGGAGGGCACTCAATTAGCTGTAGGATCAGCCTGGAGGGCACTCAATTAGCTGTAAGTCTAGCCTGTAGGGCACTCAATTAGCTGTAGGTCCAGCCTGGAGGGCACTCAATAGCTGTAGGCCCAGCCTGGAGGGCACTCAATTAGCTGTAGGTCCAGCCTGGAGGGCACTCAATTAGCTGTAGGTCCAGTCTGGAGGGCACTCGATTAGCTGTAGGTCCAGCATGGAGGGCACTCAATTAGCTGTAGGTCCAGTCTGGAGGGCACTCGATTAGCTGTAGGTCCAGCATGGAGGGCACTCAATTAGCTGTAGGTCCAGCCGGAGGGCACTCAATTAGCTGTAGGCCCAGCCTGGGGGCCACTCAATTAGCTGTATATCCAGCCTGGAGGGCACTCAATTAGCTGTAGTCCAGCCTGGAGGGCACTCAATTAGCTGTAGGTCCAGCCTGGGGGCCACTCAATTAGCTGTATATCCAGCCTGGAGGGCACTCAATTAGCTGTAGGTCCAGCTTGGAGGGCACTCAATTAACTGTAGGTCCAGCCTGAAGGCACTCAATTAGCTGTATGTCCAACATGGAGGGCACTCAATTAGCTGTAGGTCCAGCCTGGGGCCACTCAATTAGCTGTATGTCCAGCATGGAGGGCACTCAATTAACTGTAGGTCCAGCCTGAAGGGCACTCAATTAGCTCTAGGTCCAACCTGGAGGGCACTCAATTAGCTGTAGGTCCAGCATGGAGGGCACTCAATTAGCTGTAGGTCCAGCATGGAGGGCACTCAATTAACTGTAGGTCCAGCCTGAAGGGCACTCAATTAGCTGTAGGTCCAGCATGGAGGGCACTCAATTAGCTGTAGGTCCAACCTGGAGGGCACTCAATTAGCTGTAGGTCCAGCCTGGAGGGTACTCAATTAGCTGTAGGTCCAGCATGGAGGGCACTCAATTAGCTGTAGGTCCAGCCTGTAGGGCACTCAATTAGCTGTAGGTCCAGCATGGAGGGCACTCAATTAACTGTAGGTCCAGCCTGAAGGGCACTCAATTAGCTCTAGGTCCAACCTGGAGGGCACTCAATTAGCTGTAGGTCCAGCCTGAAGGGCACTCAATTAGCTGTAGGTCCAGCATGGAGGGCACTCAATTAGCTGTAGGTCCAACCTGGAGGGCACTCAATTAGCTGTAGGTCCAGCATGGAGGGCACTCAATTAGCTGTAGGTCCAGCCTGGAGGGTACTCAATTAGCTGTAGGTCCAGCATGGAGGGCACTCAATTAGCTGTAGGTCCAGCATGGAGGGCACTCAATTAACTGTAGGTCCAGCCTGAAGGGCACTCAATTAGCTGTAGGTCCAGCATGGAGGGCACTCAATTAGCTGTAGGTCCAACCTGGAGGGCACTCAATTAGCTGTAGGTCCAGCCTGGAGGGTACTCAATTAGCTGTAGGTCCAGCATGGAGGGCACTCAATTAGCTGTAGGTCCAGCCTGTAGGGCACTCAATTAGCTGTAGGTCCAGCATGGAGGGCACTCAATTAACTGTAGGTCCAGCCTGAAGGGCACTCAATTAGCTGTAGGTCCAGCCTGAGGGCACTCAATTAGCTGTAGGTCCAGCATGGAGGGCACTCAATTACTGTAGGTCCAGCCTGAGGGCACTCAATTAGCTGTAGGTCCAGCATGGAGGGCACTCAATTAACTGTAGGTCCAGCCTGAAGGGCACTCAATTAGCTCTAGGTCTAACCTGGAGGGCACTCAATTAGCTGTAGGTCCAGCCTGAAGGGCACTCAATTAGCTGTAGGTCCAGCATGGAGGACACGCAATTAGCTGTAGGTCCAGTCTGGAGGGCACTCAATTAGCTGTAGGTCCAGCATGGAGGGCACTCAATTAGCTGTAGGTCCAGTCTGGAGGGTACTCAATTAGCTGTAGGTCCAGCCTGGAGGGTACTCAATTAGCTGTAGGTCCAGCATGGAGGGTACTCAATTAGCTGTAGGTCCAGCATGGAGGGTACACAATTAGCTGTAGGTCCAGCCTGGAGGGCACTCAATTAGCTGCAGGTCCAGCATGGAGGGTACTCAATTAGCTGTAGGTCCAGCCTGGAGGACACACAATTAGCTGTAGGTCCAGCATGGAGGGCACTCAATTAGCTGCAGGTCCAGCCTGGAGGGTACTCAATTAGCTGTAGGTCCAACATGGAGGACACTCAATTAGCTGTAGGTCCAGCCTGGAGGGCACTCAATTAGCTGTAAGTCCAGCCTGGAGGGCACTCACTCAATTAGCTGTAGATCCAGCCTGGAGGGCACTCAATTAGCTGTAGGTCCAGCCTGGAGGGCACTCAATTAGCTGTAGGTCCAGCCTGGAGGACACGCAATTAGCTGTAGGTCCAGCCTGGAGGACACGCAATTAGCTGTAGGTCCAGCCTGGAGGACACGCAATTAGCTGTAGGTCCAGCCTGGAGGACACGCAATTAGCTGTAGGTCCAGCCTGGAGGACACGCAATTAGCTGTAGGTCCAGCATGGAGGGTACTCAATTAGCTGCAGGTCCAGCATGGAGGGCACTCAATTAGCTGCAGGTCCAGCCTGGAGGGCACTCAATTAGCTGCAGGTCCAGTCTGGAGGGTACTCAATTAGCTGTAGGTCCAGCATGGAGGGCACTCAATTAGCTGCAGGTCCAGCATAAAGGGCACTCAATTAGCTGTAGGTCCAGCATGGAGGGTACTCAATTAGCTGTAGGTCCAGCCTGGAGGGTACTCAATTAGCTGCAGGTCCAGCATGGAGGGCACAATTTGAATAAGATCAAAGCGAAACCTAATTACAAAGCTCCCATTTCATAAACTGAACATATTTTCTCTTCAGTCATTTTGTGTGTGAAAGGATAGGCTTCGTCTATGCTTCGTCTATGCTAATGATGTCATATAGATAGGGATTAACAACCCAGGATAATAGAAACTCAATGGGTGTTAATACGGGGTAGATATATGGAGCGGGATATATATATTTATCACAGAGCTTTGCCTGTATTCAGTGTAATAACACCATCTCATCATTTCTTACATGTACACACGTGTAATAACGCCATCTCATCATTTCTTACATGTACACACGTGTAATAACGCCATCTCATCATTTCTTACATGTACACACGTGTAATAACACCATCTCATCATTTCTTACATGTACACACGTGTAATAACGCCATCTCATCATTTCTTACATGTACACACGTGTAATAACGCCATCTCATCATTTCTTACATGTACACACGTGTAATAACGCAGCAGAGGATTCTTATTGGTTGAGAGAATAATCCTTATAAGTTTAAAGTATGCATATTTCTATTTGAATTGGTACATAACGTTAATGGTAAGACACACTACGATTTAAAAGAAGTCTCGCCGCAATTATAACGCTGTTTAAAACATAAATATAACGCTGCTTTGCGTAATGACGTCATGACAATTTAGTGGCGTCATGACAATTTGCGCTGACACTTGGCGCCAAAATGTAAGTGGCAACGTTATTTATTAAAATGCATATTTTATAAAGCTCGTAATAAGCTCACCAAAAGGCTCACTTAACCCATTTCATTCTGGATACATTTAAAGGCTTTTGCAAACAACATAGATCCAGATCAGCCGCAGCGTGACGCTGTGTGCTGATCAGGATCTATGTTGTTTGCTACATAGCCAAGTGTCTTAGCAAGATCATATGAATAGCAACCAACATAGAACCTGATCAGACGGCACATTCCGTGGCGGCCGATCTGGCTCTATGTTCTTTGCAAATACTGTTTGAACGGTATCCAGAATGAAATGGGTTAATTCCAAAACGTGTTTCATAAAATATGGTATGAAATGAGCACTGTGGTAAGACATCTTTAGATTGATTGATATTAATGAGTATGTGGGGGAATCTATTATGTTAAATGCATGTGAATGACATAAATATAGTTTGATCCATGAAGCGGGCTTAATCTCTTCATCAGTGTACATACATAATGCCTGAGAATAATCTCATGTCACTTTCATATGTAAAGATCTTCAATAAATTGTTGTAAAGAATTAACCTAGTTAGTAAGTGAGTCATTTCAGCAAAACCTTTTCGGTGACTGTCTCTGTCTTCAGCGCAGTGACTGTCTCTGTCTTCAGCGCGTAAAACACACACTTATATTATAACAAGATCCTATTAATTAAAATTGTTAATTTCATACAATCCCATGTAAGAGTAGGATTTAATATAATACTCTGGCCTTTTGACAGCAGTCCATTATTAATAATAATTATTATTAATAATGACAGTCCATTAATACTATTATTATTAATTGATTTATTAATAATAATGGCAGTCCATTAATACTATTATTAATATTGGCAGTCCATTAATACTGTTATTAATTAATTAATAATAATGGCAGTCCATTAATACTATTATTAATAATAATAATGGCAGTCCATTAATACTATAATTAATTAATAATAATGACAGTCCATTAATACTATTATTATTTATTAATTATTATTAATAATGGCAGTCCATAATACTATTATTATTAATTAATTAATAATAATGGCAGTCCATTAATATTATTAATTAATTAATAATAATGGCAGTCCATTAATACTATTATTTATTAATTAATAATAATGGCAGTCCATTAATATTATTATTATTAATTAATTATTATTAATAATGGCAGTCCATTAATACTATTATTATTAATAATAATGGACTGCAAGTACAGTCATGACATCACTCGACAGTATCTTAAAATTTGCATGATATTATTTCTTTCTCAATGTAAACTAGCATTGTGTCATGTTTGATAAGTTTACCCTGCATGATATGCTGTTCCTAAAATAGTGGTAGTAAAAGCCAATTAATGATATGATATCAAAGTAAAGGTTTGGTAGACTAATAGGCATAACAACTTGTAATTCCACATCTGTTGCATATATTCATAACTTAATTAATGATGAAAAAAAGGGAATTTAATTTTGTTTAACAAATTATGTTTGTAAATGTAAGATTTAGCGATAAATTTCAATTTTATGAGATTTTTATTTACCAAAGATGATTATTTTAGTGTAAAATTATCAAAAATTAATTGTTTGCAGTAAAATGCTGTAAATACTACACCATTAAACTCTATTCAATTGTGTAATTCTGTGTTGTTTGCAGTAAATTGCTGTAAAAATTACACCATTAAACCATATTTAATTTTGTAATTCTGTGTTATTGTCGAGCTGATTAAAAGTGATGAAGGAAATGGCTGAAGGAAGGAAGGAAGGGAATGGCTGAAGGAAGGGAATGGCTGAAGGAAGGGAATGGCTGAAGGAAGGAAATGGCTGAAGGAAGGAATGGCTGAAGGAAGGAAATGGCTGATGGATGGGAATGGCTGAAGGAAGTAAGGGAATGGCTGAAGGAAGGAAATGGCTGAAGGGAGGAAGGGAATGGCTAACGGAAGGAAGGGAATGGCTGAAGGAAGGAAGGGAATGGCTGAAGGATGGAAGGGAATGGCTGAAGGAAGGAAATGGCTGAAGGAAGGAAGGGAATGGCTGAAGGATGGAAGGGAATGGCTGAAGGATGGAAGGGAATGGCTGAAGGAAGGAAGGGAATGGCTAAAGGAAGGAAATGGCTAAAGGAAGGAAATGGCTGAAGGAAGGAAGGGAATGGCTGAAGGAAGGGAATGGCTGAAGGAAGGGAATGGCTGAAGGAAGGAAATGGCTGAAGGAAGGAAATGGCTGAAGGATGGAAGGGAATGGCTAAAGGAAGGAAATGGCTGAAGGAAGGAAGGGAATGACTGAATGATGGAATGGCTGAAGGAAGGAAGGAAGGGAATGGCTGAAGGATGGAAGAGAATGGCTGAAGGAAGGAAGGGAATGGCTGAAGGAAGGGAATGACTGAAGGAAGGAAGGGAATGGCTGAAGGAAGGGAATGGCTGAAGGATGGAAATGGCGGAAGGAAGGGAATGGCTGAAGGAAGGAATGGCTGAAGGATGGAAATGGCTGAAGGAAGGGAATGGCTGAAGGAAGGAAATGGCTGAAGGAAGGAAGGGAATTGCTGAAGGATGGAAATGGCTGAAGGAAGGAAGGGAATGGCTGAAGGATGGAAGGGAATGGCTGAAGGATGGAAGGGAATGGCTGAAGGATGGAAGGGAATGGCTGAAGGATGGAATGGAATGGCTGAAGGAAGGAAATGGCTGAAGGAAGGAAGGGAATGGCTGAAGGAAGGGAAATGGCTGAAGGAAGGGAATGGCTGAAGGAAGGAAATGGCTGAAGGAAGGGAATGGCTGAAGGAAGGAAATGGCTGAAGGAAGGAAGGGAGTGGCTAAAGGAAGGAAATGGCTTAAGGAAGGAAGGAAATGGCTGAAGGAAGGAAAGGAGTGGCTAATGGAAGGAAATGGCTGAAGGAAGGAAGGGAATGGCTGAAGGAAGGAAGGGAATGGCTGAAGGAAGGAAGGGAATGGCTGAAGGAAGGAAAGGAATGGCTGAAGGAAGGAAATGGCTGAAGGAAGGAAGGGAATGGCTGAAGGAAGGAAGGGAATGGCTGAAGGAAGGGAATGGCTGAAGGAAGGAAGGGAATGGCTGAAGGAAGGATGGAAATGGCCGAAGGAAGGAAGGGAATGGCTGAAGGAAGGAAATGGCTGAAGGAAGGAAATCAGTTAAAGTTGTAATGGAATACAGCAATTTATGTTAAGTGTTATTTATATAAAGAGAGTACTTTGCAATTTCTTACACAATATATTAAGATTGATATACATTTTTAAGTACTATTTTGAGTTATTGCAAATTAAAGTGATGACTCAGGTAACGTGATGTTAGAAGCTAGCTTTGCCATTTCTACAGTGGAACAGTTTTTATGTGTGTTTTAATTAATTGGGTGTATTCAATTTTCGTTGCTCACAACATTGTCTAAATTTGAAGGTCATAAAAATGTACTCCAATCTCCAGCTTTTTGATTGGTTGAGATGAGTAGTGCAAATCTGTGACTTATCCAATCAAATTTCAGGATTTTGAGTTTGAAATCTGAGCAACTATGATAGCCCCAGCCCTGGTGTAGCTGATTGATACAAACATATCTGTAGTCCAGTGGTTAACACGTTGGACTGGTAATCACAGGTTCGATCCCCTGTCTGACCCTAATAAAATTAACAGTCTGAATGATGGTCTTGTGTCGGTGCTTTACACTGTGCACGTAAAAGAACCAGAGGAGACTCTGGAATTGGTCTCTGTATCATTGCACTATCCTCCAAAAATCTAAAATGACTAATCTCGCTCATATAGGCAACCGGTAGCGACAATAAATAAACGTAACACACACACTGATTGATAGTAGGTTCAAATGTACACGCCAGTGTTGTTAAATGCTAGTATCTGTTATGTTCCTTGTTTACCAATGCTTTGTTGCTAGCTGATTCCCAGAACTGTCTGGTTGATAAATCTGACAGACCCATTAGATATAGGAGAGATTATCTCACCATATAGACTGCCATATACCGTGGCACTGAACTACAGGGAGACAAAATAGCAAGCAAATGCAAGTCCATCCAGATAAGAAAATGTATAATCTAAATTAATGGTGTATCGGTATTAACAATAAATTACCATGTTCTTATGTTTTGTGTACATTTGCCGGCATTGGTTTGTAGTGTTTGTGTTTTACTATAATTATCGTACTGCTGGTTGCCCATAATTATGAGCGACATTTCTTGAAGATTGAAATTCCTTTCATGTAAGCTGTAACTCTTAATTTAGAGTGTGTGTGTTTTACGTTTATTTATCGTCACTACTGGTTGCCTATATGAGCGAGATTAGTCATTTTATATTTTGGAGGATAGTGCAATGATACAGACAGAGATCCATTCCAGAATCTCCTCTGGTTCTTTTACGTGCACTGTGTAAAGCACCGACAGAAGACCTCCGTTTTAAAACCCATCTGATAGACTGTTAATATTATTACGGCTAGACGGGGGATCGAACCTGCAATGCCTGGATCAGTTGGTAGGTTGATATTCAATGCTTAACACTTTCAACACCACAGACCTCTAAATAGGCTTACAAAAAGTGTAGATCCAGATGAGCCGGCTCGTGACGAGCCGTCTCATCAGGATCTGCACTTTTTGCCAGTGATATGACTATTTTTAGACATAATTACCCATTTTGATAAATGAACTTGTCCAAATGTGATTTTCTGATTCATTTATTGGTTTATGAATATCATGGACCAGTCCATGTGAGATACTTGGTGTTGAATGGGTTATATAGTTCAGCTACAGCTGGAACCCGAGGGCAATTTGTGAGAAGAGGTCCCCAACATTGTTGAAGTCATTGACACATTGCACTGAACAAAACAATAATTGTTTGCATATGTAAATCTTCAGATTGTTAAACATTACTAAGATGTGCGTGCACGCATTATTCCACACATGATATGAAACAGCACCACATGCAACTTCAGCTTGGCACTGATCCCCCCTCCATAACAACGCGATTAAATTAAAAAATATACCAGTTCAAAATCCCGGATGATATTGTAATTATGGTGAAGATGAAATTGTCATAAATACTCTTGAGTAAGTTTGGAGCTAATGGATCCTGTAGTGCATTACACCGTCACTATCATCACTACCAATACGCCTGTACTGCATTACACCATCACTACCATCACTACCATCACTACCAATACGCCTGTACTGCATTACACCATCACTACCATCACTACCAATACGCCTGTACTGCATTACACCGTCACTACCATCACTACAATACACCTGTACTGCATTACACCGTCACTACCAATACACCTGTACTGCATTACACCGTCACTACCTATACGCCTGTACTGTATTACACCATCACTACCATCACTACCAATACGCCTGTACTGCATTACACCGTCACTACCATCACTACAAATACGCCTGTACTGCATTACACTGTCACTACCATCACTACCAATACGCCTGTACTGCATTACACCGTCACTACCAATACGCCTGTACTGCATTACACCGTCACTACCATCACTACCAATACGCCTGTACTGCATTACACCGTCACTACCAATACGCCTGTACTGCATTACACCATCACTACCATCACTACCAATACGCCTGTACTGCATTACACCGTCACTACCGATACACATGTACTGCATTACACCGTTACATGACTAAGTGTATTATATAGATGTATGCTAAGTGTATTCTATAGATTTATGCTAAGTGTATTCTATAGATGTATGCTAAGTGTATTATATAGATGTATGCTAAGTGTATTATATAGATGTATGCTAAGTGTATTATATAGATGTATGCTAAGTGTATTATATAGATGTATGCTAAGTGTATTATATAGATGTATGATAAGTGTATTATATAGATGTATGCTAAGTGTATTATATAGATGTATGCTAAGTGTATTATATAGATGTATGCTAAGTGTATTATATAGATGTATGCTAAGTGTATTATATAGATGTATGCTAAGTGTATTATATAGATGTATGCTAAGTGTATTATATAGATGTATGACTTAAGTGTATCTCTATAGATTTATGCTAAGTGTATTATATAGATGTATGCTAAGTGTATTATATGGATGTATGCTAAGTGTATTATATAGATGTATGCTAAGTGTATTATATAGATTTATGACTAAGTGTATTATATAGATGTATGCTAAGTGTATTCTATAGATTTATGCTAAGTGTATTCTATAGATGTATGCTAAGTGTATTATATAGATGTATGCTAAGTGTATTATATAGATGTATGCTAAGTGTATTATATAGATGTATGCTAAGTGTATTATATAGATGTATGCTAAGTGTATTATATAGATGTATGCTAAGTGTATTATATAGATGTATGATAAGTGTATTATATAGATGTATGCTAAGTGTATTATATGGATGTATGACTAAGTGTATTATATGGATGTATGACTAAGTGTATTATATGGATGTGTGAATAAGTGTATTATATGGATGTGTGAATAAGTGTATTATATGGATGTGTGAATAAGTGTATTATATGGATGTGTGAATAAGTGTATTATATGGATGTATGACTAAGTGTATTATATGGATGTGTGAATAAGTGTATTATATGGATGTATGACTAAGTGTATTATATGGATGTATGACTAAGTGTATTATATGGATGTGTGAATAAGTGTATTATATGGATGTGTGAATAAGTGTATTATATGGATGTGTGAATAAGTGTATTATATGGATGTGTGAATAAGTGTATTATATGGATGTATGACTAAGTGTATTATATGGATGTGTGAATAAGTGTATTATATGGATGTATGACTAAGTGTATTATATGGATGTATGACTAAGTGTATTATATGGATGTGTGAATAAGTGTATTATATGGATGTGTGAATAAGTGTATTATATGGATGTGTGAATAAGTGTATTATATGGATGTATGACTAAGTGTATTATATGGATGTATGGTACAGAATGTAGTGAGTGACATTAATGATTCATGAATTAGCAATGATGTAGTACACAACCATTGATGGCTAAATATATGAATTAGATCAATGGCTGGATCACCCATGTTTTATGCCATGAAGAGATTTCAACAAGATTAAAGCTTTCAACTCAATTAATCCACTTGTCAGTGTACATTTGTATATTTAGTAGAAAATGTATCACTGTTGTGTAAATGATATGATGAATAAATATGTCTAATAAGCTATTAAATGAATGACTGGAATTGAATGTTTTCAATGTTGTTAATGATTTTATGTAGATTAATTGTAATTAATATCAGGTAAATTGTAACAGGTTAAACACATTACAGGAAAATTAATAAACGATGTCTCTTGCTTCACCCCAAAAAAAAGGAGAAATGTCTGGTCCTTTCATGAGGGATGTCACTATATGAAACTGGCACTTTGCTGCACAATATTTTGACAGTAATTTGTCAATTAATGAAATTGTTACTTAATTCTTGCAGTAAGTAGATATTTTATGAAATTATAATTTGTTCAAAAGTAACATTTTTTCATCTGTGGTGGTAATCGTGTGGAAGTCGTGATAGCGCAGTGGTAGCGTGTTCGCTTCTAGTGTGAAAGGCCCCGAGTTTGAGCCCCGCTGGAGTCGTTATGATTGTGCCCTTAGGCAAGGCATTTCAATTCCACATTGCCTCTTCTCTACCTCATGGCGATGGATTCGAGAGTATAAATATAAGTTGTAAGAACTTGTTTCGCAATCGAGCTAAAATAAATTTGTATACACTAATCATAATATTTCCAGGTATACATCCATATCATGTGCAGATATACAGAATTACTTAATCAAATTCCTTCAGATTTATATTACTTTCAAACTATGATATGATATGAAGTGATGGCCAGAGGCATGCAGTTATATAGCCGAGTTTCCAAGTAAATCTGTAAGATAAAATTCTTGGTGGGGAAATATCAGATTATCTTCCTTGACACAACTTTGTAAATCTTGATGAATAATTTTTTATCTGAAAAAGAAATCATTCAATTTTCCCAGGGATAGAAATGCCCCCAAGTCATGGGCATAAGGTTATATGATAATATTGCAATGAATTCTGGGTACATTATGAATCTTGATTTGTTTTTGGAGTTTAATGTAACAGTTTCATGCATGGACGGGCACCTGGGTAGAACCACCAACCTTCTGTAAGCCAGCTGCATAGTTTCCCCACATGGAATAATTCAAGACCCCGAGTGGGATTCGAACCAGCAGCAGTGAGTGGCAAATGATTTGCAAATACATTGAGATCTGGACACCAATAATGATCAGTGCCGATTTTGCAATAAAATATATTCTGTTCTGTTCCGAGGATTGAGCTTATTTACCCGCCCCACTGCGCAATTAACCATTTCGGCGAGTATGTATCTGGCTGTCACTTTACAACATTATAAAGTTATAAATTAAAAGATTTAACATTGTCCAATAGAAAGCCCACAAAATAATTTGAACATTTAGGATGGAGATTAGAGTATTATTTTCACTGGCCATTCAGTATAAAATATAATGCTTTGCAGAGACCAATGAGAAATGATTACCGGAGGAGTGGGTGGGGCTTAATAGTGAAATACTATGCATGTATGTATGTAACAGCCAAACGTAACCCTTTCCTTCATAGAGATTTAGGTTAATATACTATTATATCTCCATACAAACGACAGCCATTTAACCCATTCCTTCATAGAGATTTAGGTTAATATAATATTATATCTCCATACAAACGACAGCCATTTAACCCTTTCCTTCATAGAGATTTAGGTTAATGTACTATTATATCTCCATACAAACGACAGCCATTTAACCCTTTCCTTCATAGAGATTTAGGTTAATATACTATTATATCGCCATACAAACAACAGCCATTTAACCCTTTCCTTCATAGAGATTGAGGGTTAATATAATATTATATCTCCATACAAATGACAGCCATTTAACCCTTTCCTTTATAGAGATTTAGGTTAATATACTATTATATCTCCATACAAACGACAGCCATTTAGCCCTTTCCTTCATAGAGATTTAGGTTAATATACTATTATATCTCCATACAAACGACAGCCATTTAGCCCTTTCCTTCATAGAGATTTAGGTTAATATACTATTATATCTCCATACAAACGACAGCCATTTAACCCTTTCCTTCATAGAGATTTAGGTTAATATACTATTATATCTCCATACAAACGACAGCCATTTAACCCTTTCCTTCATAGAGATTTAGGTTAATATACTATTATATCTCCATACAAACGACAGCCATTTAGCCCTTTCCTTCATAGAGATTTAGGTTAATATACTATTATATCTCCATACAAACGACAGCCATTTAGCCCTTTCCTTCATAGAGATTTAGGTTAATATACTATTATATCTCCATACAAACGACAGCCATTTAGCTATCATGCAGTGGATAAGTAGTCACCATATCTATCCCACCTCCATAGATATTACTGGGACTACATAGAGATTTAGGTTAATATACTATTATATCTCCATACAAACGACAGCCATTTAGCTATCACACAGTGGATAAGTAGTCACCATATCTATCCCACTTCCATAGATATTACTGGGACTACATGAGATTCTGGCCTTTAATGAACATTGGTTTGGCTACTACATTGTCAATGTATGTGGTATTGGTAATGGCGTCGAGAGGTGCTTCTATGAGGGAAAGGGTTAATGTATGTGGTATTGGTAATGGCGTCGAGAGGTGCTTCTCTGAGGGAAAGAGTTAATGTATGTCGTATTGGTAATGGCGTCGAGAGGTGCTTCTATGAAGGAAAGGGTTAATGTATGTCGTATTGGTAATGGCGTCGAGAGGTGCTTCTATGAGTGAAAGGGTTAATGTATGTCGTATTGGTAATGGCGTCGAGAGGTGCTTCTATGAGGGAAGGGTTAATGTATGTGGTATTGGTAATGGCGTCGAGAGGTGCTTCTATGAGGGAAAGGGTTAATGTATGTCGTATTGGTAATGGCGTCGAGAGGTGCTTCTATGAGGGAAAGGGTTAATGTATGTGGTATTGGCGTCGAGAGGTGCTTCTATGAGGGAAAGGGTTAATGTATGTCGTATTGGTAATGGCGTCGAGAGGTGCTTCTATGAGGGAAAGGGTTAATGTATGTCCTATTGGTAATGGCGTCGAGAGGTGCTTCTATGAGGGAAAGGGTTAATGTATGTCGTATTGGTAATGGCGTCGAGAGGTGCTTCTATGAGGGAAAGGGTTAATGTATGTTGTATTGGTAATGGCGTCAAGAGGTACTTCTATGGGGGAAGGGTTAATGTATGTCGTATTGGTAATGGCGTCAAGAGGTGCTTCTATGAAGGAAAGGGTTAATAAGCATATGAGAAGAGAACTGGTGACTGGTGATGGCGAAATTATAGTAGGGGTTTTAATTGTTTTTTTTGTTTTTGTTGTTTTTAATGTGCGTATGTCACTTTTAAAATTTAGCATATTTTATTAATATTACTGGCATAAAAACATGAGACTCGCATACATTGCAATTCCGTCGCTTTGAACCGGAATATAACGTTAAGCATATGTTACAATTATAATTGTTTTATTGTATTAAGATCTACACCTATTTCTAATATATTTTACCTACCGTATTTAGCTATGTATAGTGCGCTACCGTGTATAGTGCGCACCCACGATCTGGCACGAAAATCGGCGGAAAAACTGAGTTCCTCAAGAATCGCTAAAAATTGTGCTCCGTGCCGTGATTTTTACAACTTATATTAATCACTCGAGATATACCTCATCGAGTAACGGTAACGCACTCAGGCACACCTGCTCAAATTTCTCGACACGTTCTCAAACATCTCAACACGTTCTCAAACATGTCAGCAGATGCTCAAACTTCTCAACACGTGAAGCCTACCTAATTAACTGGGACCCATTGTGAAAGGTTTGTCGAAATTAATTATCGCTACAATCAATTGAAATACTGCAATTTTTTATGTAATGCATTGTACGGCGAAGTACGCGAAAAGTACGGGAAATATTACATACGATAAAACCACGTGATGTTATCAAATCGCCATTTTTTATGCATTTACTAATTTCAATTAAATTCTTCAGTTTGCCAAAATAAACGAAATATATGCTAATTTTGTGGTCTTATTCATTTGATTTATTTATATAGACTATCGGCAACTGGTTTTAATAGCTAGTTTAACGATTGTCGAATGTAACAACTTATAGAATGACTGTGGGCCGTTCGGGTCGAATTTCAGTTTTTTCACGAAATATTGGTCAATTTTGGTCCGGAAAAAAATGTCCTGATGTCTGTACTGGTGTATAATGCGCAGTAGATAAAATGGATGAGGATTTCAGTAAGAAATGTGCGCACTATACATAGCTAAATACGGTACTTAAACATTGGAATCAAACCTACTTAAGCTCTGTATGAAAGCTTTTAATGAATGTTATTGCAAATTCAATGGACTCAACATCATGCTGTGAAAAGCTCTCAAAACATGTGAAACTCTCCACTCATATCCCTGCTGGATAGCTTCTAGCTTTCTGGGCAGTTTCCATGAGTTATTATGGTGGCAAGAAGATTTAATTGTATATGTAAAATATTTATGAATGTAAAATTTCGGATGTCAGGTCGGTTTGCAAGAGATCAGTCTGCAACTATGGATTAAATGGAAGGACAATTTCATATCGTGTTTCTGAAAGCTAAATTCTCAAATCCTTTCAAATGTCAACAATATAATCACCAGTATATGGAAACTTTCTGTTTTAAAATTTCCCCAAAAATATTCATTTTGTACATCTATTTCAGGCCCGTAGCCACACTGAAGCACACGAGGCAGTTGCCTCGGTTAAAATTTCCAAAGCAAACAAAGAAATAAATGAAATATATAAAATGCAAACAATATCTCTTTGCTGTATAAAATGTTGACTGCTAGAGAGCTGAAAGTCTAAATCTACGTCTAAAATCAGAAAATGCAGGAAATTAGTAAGGGGGAACATGCCCCCGGACCCCCCTAGATTGTCCTCAGTTGAAGTATGCTTCTGGCTATGGTACTGTATTTACATATAACTCTATTGAATTTGTTGCAAATGCAAAGTTTGGCCAGCATGTTCAGAAAATTGTGTTGAAGAAGCCGACGTATGTCTAGATCTGTACCGCTCAGATGAGCCATTTATTCGAGTTTTTCTACATACACCAGAATTAGTATAATTATAATCCACATCTTTAATATTCATAATAATGATAAAATAAAATTCAAACAGCTGTACCCTGTTTACACAATAAATCTACATGGGGCATAAATCGTGCATATCCTATTCAGGAGCCTTAAATATTGCATATATCCTTGTGTTACCGTGTATCTGTATGAGGTAGTTGCTATCTCTGTGCTGCATCCACCTCACGGTAAATCATTCCTCTGACACCTTTATGATTGGAATAAAAAGAATAGAAATCACCCAGGAAATTGTTTATGGGCGAAGCACATGTTTCTCAGGTGAATTTATGATTGCCAGGATCCAATATGTCTGGTCATTCAATTTCCATTTCAATTAAAAATAGCCTGTTCAAGATGTTACAGTGTTTTATGTATTAGAATGTCCAGCTTGTCTCTAAGCCTGTTCAAGATGTTACAGTGTTTTATGTATTAGAATGTCCAGCTTGTCTCTAAGCCTATTCAAGATGTTACAGTGTTTTATGTATTAGAATGTCCAGCTTGTCTCTAAGCCTGTTCAAGATGTTACAGTGTTTTATGTATTAGAATGTCCAGCTTGTCTCTAAGCCTGTTCAAGATGTTACAGTGCTTTATGTATTAGAATGTCCAGCTTGTCTCTAAGCCTGTTCAAGATGTTACAGTGTTTTATGTTTTAGAATGTCCAGCTACACATGCTTGTCTCTAAGCCGATACATGTATTCATGACAAAAGAAGTCTCTAAACCCGATACAGTTCTACCCGGGTGCCCGTACATGCCTGAAATACTGCTCGGAGGTGCGCACGGGCATGGACGTGCACCCGGGGTCTTCCACCACCAATCGAGAGTCATTATTTGACATAAGCTGTACGTGAGAAATTAAACCAAAAACAAACAAAGGAACCCATACCAATGCAATAGCCAATGGGCGAAGGTCACCATTGAATGTGTAATGGATGTGTTCACTATCACGGTATAGCTAGCTATGAACCTGACTGATGCCAATTTCTTCACTATTGAATGTGTCGTGGATGAGTTCACTATCACGGTATAGCTAGCTATGAACCTGAGACTGATGCCAATTTCTTCACTATTGAATGTGTCGTGGATGAGTTCACTATCACGGTATAGCTAGCTATGAACTTGACTGATGCCAATTTCTTCACTATTGAATGTGTCGTGGATGAGTTCACTATCACGGTATAGCTAGCTATGAACCTGACTGATGCCAATTTCTTCACTATTGAATGTGTCGTGGATGAGTTCACTATCACGATATAGCTAGCTATGAACCTGACTGATGCCAATTTCTTCACTATTGAATGTGTCGTGGATGAGTTCACTATCACGGTATAGCTAGCTATGAACCTGACTGATGCCAATTTCTTCACTATTGAATGTGTCGTGGATGAGTTCACTATCACGGTATAGCTAGCTATGAACCTGACTGATGCCAATTTCTTCACTATTGAATGTGTCGTGGATGAGTTCACTATCACGGTATAGCTAGCTATGAACCTGACTGATGCCAATTTCTTCACCATTGAATGTGTAATGGATGAGTTCACTATCACAGTATAGCTAACTATGAATCTGACTGATGCCAATTTCTTCAAACTGCATAATATGCACAGAAGTGTTTTCCACAAGCAAGAATCACATTCATACATAAAAAGGTCACGGTCACATTTATCGGTCAAATCATTTTTTTTTGGAAACAGAGCTGAATGTGATTTGGGGGAAAACATATGGCTGCATGATTCACTTTGACATCTAGTAACACCATGTACGTTGGGTGATCAGATGAGTTGTACTTGATTCAATATTATCATAACATATAATTCCACTTCAAGGCAAATATTTTTTGTGTGTGATAAAGTTGCTATGATGTTCTTCATAATTATGGAATAGTTTGCTATGAAAGAAGCACCTGTCGTACTGATATAGGTCAGACAATCTAAGAACATATAGCTTAATACTGAACTACCAGTATATCCATCTGGTGAGATCTAGACACCTGCCAATCGAAAAATAAATATCAAACAGTACAATAGATTTAAAGTACAAGAAGATACAAGGTTGAATGAAAGAGGGACAGACGGTCTGCGGTACATGACATTGATATTTTGTGACATCTTACTCCAGTGTACACCAGCTACCGTGGCCTAGTAGTTATTGCATCCGCCTACAGAGCGAGAGGTGAAAGGTTCAAATCTCGCCAGGGGTGCATTCTATGGCCAGTTGGTTGGTGAGCCGCCAGATGGTTAAATAATGTTAGTTGTTACTGATTGCATATCAGCCTGGCATGCAGGGATAGGATTCGGGATGTACTGACTTCCATAAGTCAGTATAATAAACACTATAACACTATAATAAACAAGCACACACATTTACCGGTACTTCTCCGGTATATGCCTGTGCAGTGATCAGCTCTGTCCGAGAATAAGACGTTACTAAATACTGCAACCCAATACTACAAACTGCATTAACCTGTAACCTGCCAATCACGACTGAAGTCGATTTTGCAAACAACATAAGAGCCAGATCAGACGGAACTGAACATGCCGCGTCACAGAACATGCTGTCTGATCAGGCTCTATTCTGTTTGCTATTCGGATAATGGAGCTAAAACACTCATCTAAATAGCAAACAACATAGATCCTGATCTGACAGCTGTTGTTTTATTATATAGTTGCCCTTTATTAAGCAACCACCTGCACTAAGCAGCCACTTTATATGATTCCCTTGGCTGGCTGCTTAGGACAGGTTTGACTGTATTTGCAGATAAATTCTGATTTATCTCTAATATGTATATTGGTCCTTTTAGTTGGAATTCTTTGTTTTTATTGTTGTTCCATAACCAGATGTTGTGGTATGATTAATGTGATTGTATCCGAATCATGTTAACCCATTTCATTCTGAATACATTTAAAGGCTATTGCAAACAACATAGATCCAGATCAGCCGCAGCGTGATGCTGCGTGCTGATCAGGACCTATGTTGTTTGCTACATAGCCACGTCTCTTAGCAAGATCATCTGAATAGCAAACAGCATAGAGCCTGATCAGACGGCACATTCCGTGGCGGTTGATCTGGCTCTATGTTCGTTGCAAATACTGTTTGAACGGTATCCAGAATGAAATGTGTTAATTGATCAAAAATTTACATTAAGATATTCACAGAGATACTGGAAGACATCTGTAATTTAATAATTATCGGATGAGAAAACGAATGAAAATATGTACGGGTAATGGAAATAGCGATAAAAACGGAGGAAACACATTGAAAGTACCGTAAACTTTATTTATTTTACAACGATTGCGAAGCAAGTTCTAACAACTTATATTAATCAATCTCGTTGGCACTTTTATGTGGTCATTCATGTGGGAGGAAACCGGAGTACCCGGAGAAAACCCACATGTCCAATCTGGCGACCATATTACCATCTCACATACTTCCCTGTCCGAGGATCGAACCCGGGTTGCATTGGTATGAAGCGAGCGTGCTAACAACTGCGCTAATCCTCAGTACTCAGGGGGAATAACTGAGAAATGTTATTATTTTGTGCATAGACTGTGGATACTATTAATTTAATGTTATATAATTGCAGAGAGAGTTGCACAGCGGTTCAGGATCTTTTGTGTTATGTACATTGGCCGGTTATCCAGAACAGCAATATCCAAGTGAAGTTACCCACGTGTGACAGCACGTTGCCGTCCAAGTGGGACCAGGAGCAGTTGTGCACAGATGCCAGACTCTTTGACAGGGACGAAAATGAAGTAACTTGTAAGTGGGACAGTAACTTGTAACAGTATGATGTATGGTCAAACAGGTCTGTGAAGACCACCCACAACATTATCATGTTTGTTAGTTTGTACCTCATAATTATCATGAGGACTGGCGTGGATTGCAATGCCATGGTATACGGAAGTCACTACTAATCCTACATCACCCCCCCATTACTCTCTCAAGCGCTCTCTCATACCCCTCCTGCCCCCATTACTCTCTCAAGCGCTCTCTCATACCCCTCCTGCCCCCATTACTCTCTCAAGCTCTCTCTCACCCCCTCCTGCCCCCATTACTCTCTCAAGCTCTCTTTCACCCCCCCCTGACCCCATTACTCTCTCAAGCTCTCTCACCCCCTCCTGCCCCCATTACTCTCTCAAGCTCTCTCACCCCCTCCTGCCCCCATTATCTCTCACTCTCTCTCTCACCACCCCTCCTGCCCCCATTACTCTCTCAAGCTCTCTCATCCCATCCTGCCCCCATTACTCTAAGCTATCTCACCCCCTCCCGCCCCCATTGCTATCTCAAGCTCTCTCATACCCCTCCTGCCCCCAGTACTCTCTCAAGCTCTCTCTCACCCCCTTCCTGCCCCCCATTACTCTCTCAAGCTCTGTCTCACTCCCATCCTGTCCCCACTATTATCTCAAGCTCTCTGTCATTGCCCTCCTGCCTCCATTACTCAAGCTCTCTCACCCCCTCCTGTCCCCATTACTCTCTCAGCTCTGTCTCACTCTCTCATCCTGTCCCCACTATTATCTCAAGCTCTTTCACTGCCCTCCTGCCCCATTACCCTCTCAAGTGCTCACCCCCCTCCTGCCCCCATTACCCTCTCAAGCTCTCTTCACCCCCTCCTGCCCCCATTAACCCTCTCAAGCTCTCTCACCCCCCTCCTGCCCCCATTACCCTCTCAAGCACTCACCCCCTCCTGCCCCCATTACCCTCTCAAGCGCTCACCCCCTCCTGCCCCCATTACCCTCTCAAGCTCTCTCACCCCCTCCTGCCCCCATTACCCTCTCAAGCTCTCTCACCCCCTCCTGCCCCCATTACCCTCTCAAGCTCTCACCCCCTCCTGCCCCCATTACCCTCTCAAGCGCTCACCCCCTCCTGCCCCCATTACTCTCACAAGCGCTCTCTCACGCCATCCCACCCAATTTACTCTCTCAAGCGCTCTCTCATACCCCTCCCGCCCCCATTACTCTCAAGCTCTCTCTTAAAAGCACTCTCCGTCTCACTCTCTATCACTCTTTCTTATAATGTATAATTAATTCTGTATATACCCCATTGTGTGCTGATATGTATATGAAGAATATATATATATAAATTATTATGAGGACTGGTGTCGGCAAAGGGAACTTCCCTGTCATCTTAATGTCTAGAATGATGGTGTTACGTTAAGGGCCTGCACATATTTTATTTCAATCTGGATATGCTTTTTAACTTTTTGGATTACCTTCTCTAAAGCTTTAACCCTTAACCTGCCAATCATGACCAAAGTCTCTTTTGCAAACAGCTCAGAGCTCTATGCTGTTTGCTATTCGAATAGTTGAGCTAATACACATGTCTGTTGTCTGCCTCTGTGGTTGAGTGGTTACAGTCGCTGACTTGTATACCACTGTAACCTATCATCACTGATGGTCACGGGTTCGAGGCCCGCTCAGACCGTGTCTCATTTATATGAAAAAGTTGGCAGTTTCTTACGGAGGTTGGTGCACCCAAGTACTGGTTAACCGTTGGAGCCTGCCCAGGAAAGGTGTTGTTAGGTAAACTGCCCGCCGGCGATATAGCCCAAAATGGTGCTGATGCAGGCGGAAAACCCGAAATATAACATATAACACATGTCTGTATAGCAAACAACATAGATCATGATCAGATGCTGCATTACGTAGCGGCAGCTCTGGATCTATGTTGTTTGCACATTCCATCCAATTTATTATTCGGCAGGTTAAGGGTTAATTAGTGATTGACTCATCTCAATGAAGCTGTTACATTCTTCCACACGTCTCAATGAAGCTGTTACATTCTTCCACACACCTCAATGAAGCTGTTACATTCTTCCACACATCTCAATGAAGCTGTTACATTCTTCCACACATCTCAATGAAGCTGTTACATTCTTCCACTCATCTCAATGAAGCTGTTACATTCTTCCACTCATCTCAATGAAGCTGTTACATTCTTCCACACATCTCAATGAAGCTGTTATATTCTTCCACACATCTCAATGAAGCTGTTACATTCTTCCACACATCTCAATGAAGCTGTTACATTCTTCCACTCATCTCAATGAAGCTGTTACATTCTTCCACTTCCATACATCTCAATGAAGCTGTTACATTCTTCCACACATCTCAATGAAGCTGTTACATTCTTCCACACATCTCAATGAAGCTGTTACATTCTTCCACACATCTCAATGAAGCTGTTACATTCTTCCACACTTCTCAATGAAGCTGTTACGTTCTTCCACACATCTCAATGAAGCTGTTACATTCTTCCACACAACTCAATGAAGCTGTTACATTCTTCCACACATCTCAATGAAGCTGTTACATTCTTCCACACATCTCAATGAAGCTGTTACATTCTTCCACTCATCTCAATGAAGCTGTTACATTCTTCCACACATCTCAATGAAGCTGTTACATTCTTCCACACATATTCCTCTCTGTGTGAACATTATAATTTATGAGCTACCAATTTGTCTTAATATGTGATGCATAAAATTTACTGTACATCCATTTTGGAACATTCATCTTGCATTTTCTACATATCATTTTGATCAATTACAAAATATTCTTTTGATGTCATTATGGATGTAATGTTGCTTGTTATCATGAACACAATTTGTCAGTTCACAATCCATTTAAACAGTCATCTTTTTAATTAATCGTTCACGCTCCATTAAAAAAAATATATAGGTCATTCAGTAAATGTGGTGTGTATTCACAGCATGTGTTTTATGGTCTGGTGCATGAAAGGCATCATGAGGACTTCAAGTTATTTTATTCATAATTTTTTATAGGAAAGTTCATGAGTCATAAGTATTTATTTTTACATTTATTTATCGTCACTACTGGTTACCCATATGAGCAACGGGCAGTTTACCTAAGAACACCTATCCTGGGCAAGCTCCAGCAGTTAACCAGTACTTGGTGAACCAACCTCCGTTAAAAAAACTGCCAACTTTTTCATATAAAGAGACACGGTCTGAGCGGGGCTTGAACCTGTGACCGTCAGTAATGATAGCTTACAGTGGTATACAAGTCTGTAATGACCATAACCACTCGACCACGGAAGCAGACTAATTACTTATGCTGTGAGGGGAGGGGAGGGGGGGGGGTCATTATAATTTATCTGCTATGATCTGTAAGTCAGGGGACGAAACTCTACTACCATAACCATTTACAGTTGACACATTCTTATCCTTGCACAATAACATTGTCACAAACTACTTAAGAAATAATAAGTATCAACCGTGGTATATCTCAGAATAACCCTCGTTTATAACATAACGGTGGTTGCTAATCACAATATACCTAACAATAACGGTGGTTGCAAACACAATATACCTAGCAATAACGGTGGTTGCAAACACAATATACCTAGCAATAATGGTGGTTTCTAAGCACAATATACCTAGCAATAATGGTGGTTGCTAAGCACAATATACCTAGCAATAATGGTGGTTGCTAAACACAATATACCTAACAATAATGGTTGTTGCTAAACACAATATACCTAACAATAACGGTGGTTGCTAAGCACAATATACCTAGCAATAATGGTGGTTTCTAAGCACAATATACCTAACAATAATGGTGGTTGCTAAGCACAATATACCTAGCAATAATGGTGGTTGCTAAACACAATATACCTAACAATAATCGTTGTTGCTAAACACAATATACCTAACAATAACGGTGGTTGCTAAACACAATATACCTAACAATAACGGTGGTTGCTAAACACAATATACCTAACAATAACGGTGGTTGCTAAGCACAATATACCTAACAATAACGGTGGTTGCTAAACACAATATACCTAACAATAACGGTGGTTGCTAAGCACAATATACCTAACAATAATGGTGGTTGCTAAGCACAATATACCTAACAATAACGGTGGTTGCTAAGCACAATATACCTAACAATAACGGTGGTTGCTAAACACAATGTACCTAACAATAACGGTGGTTGCTAAGCACAATATACCTAACAATAACGGTGGTTGCTAAGCACAATATACCTAACAATAACGGTGGTTGCTAATCACAATATACCTAACAATAACGGTGGTTGCTAATCACAATATACCTAACAATAACGGTGGTTGCTAAGCACAATATACCTAACAATAATGGTGGTTGCTAAACACAATATACCTAACAATAACGGTGGTTGCTAATCTTTACTTCAGCTCAGTGCTATACAGATCAGGGTAGATGGTACAACGGAACCGTGAATATGACACAATCGGGTAAACCGTGCCAGCACTGGTCACTGAACCAACCACAGAAACACAAACGTCCGCCGGAGGTGTATGAAGAGCTTGAAGATTCGTATAATTACTGCCGGAATCCCGGCGCTGAAGAACCATCACCGTGGTGCTATATCAACTCTGATGTCCCGGGTGAGCGATGGGAGCTGTGCGATGTACCAGCTTGTGGTTAGTATTATAGTCATAAAATCAGATACGTTGTATTCTTTTGAAACCATCATAAAATCTTCCAATACAAAAGAAATCGTCCCCAGGATGAGTGAATAAACCATGTTGTGGTCTCATCCATGGCAACACAGACGGATCTGTAGTCCAGTGGTTAACACACTGGATTGGTAATCCAGGGATCGCAGGTTCGATCCCCTGTCTGACCCTAATCAAATTAACAGTCTTTCAGATGGGATGTTAAACCAAGGTCTTGTGTCGGTGCTTTACACCGTGCACGTAAAAGAAATAGAGGAGATTCTGGAATGGGTCTCTGTCTGTATCATTGCACTATCCTCCAAAATCTAAAATGACTTAATCTCTTCAGGAGGCGTCGCTCATATGGGCAACCGGTAGCGACGATCCATGGATTCGCAATCCAACGTGTTAACCACTTAGACTACTGACCCGTCTGCAACCCTCTGTTCTTCAGGGTGTTCACAAAAACTGTTTTAATTTTTTCATTGGGTTCGCCTCCGTGGTCGAGTGGTTACAGTCGCTGACTGGTATACCACTGTAACATCATCATTGATGGTCACTGGTTCGAGACCCGCTGAGGTCGTGTCTCATTTATATGAAAAAGTTGACAGATTCTTACCGAGGTTGGTGCACCAAGTACTTATTAACAGCCGGAGCCTAACCCAAGAAAGGTGTTGTTCAGTAAATTGCCCACCGGCAATATAACCAAAATGGTGCTGATGCAGGCGTAAAACCTGAACAAACAAACACTGTTCTCATTGGCCAATTTATAATTGAGAAAAGAAAGTGACAGGCCAGGAAGCACAATCATATCCATCACCAATAATGATAACATCTCCATAGGATGATGGGTAATTTCATGTGCCTAGTGTTTGTTGTTGTTTTATGAGAGAGAAATTGGTGAAGTTGTTAAACATTGCAGGTAATTAATCATTGTTAGAGAAAGCAGGAAATCAGAAATCCAGATTTTGTGTCAGAACATGTCAGTAACTGTACATAAGAGTGTGAAGAATGGTCCCCGTATATTATACGAGGAGTTTTTAATATGGAGCCAGAGAGTAGAGCCAATGATATTCCACCCGCGTGGTCAGATTATGTCCGTCAGAAACGAGGCTCTATCCCACGTCAGAGAGTATCCTTCGTATGTACTTGAGTGGGACGATGATATTCCACCAGAGTTGTCAGATTATGTCCAACAGAAGCGAGGCTCTATCCCACGTCAGAGAGTATCCTTCGTATGTACTTGAGTGGGACGATGACCAAGTTGTCAGATTATGTCCATCAGAAACGAGGCTCTATCCCATGTCAGAGAGTATCCTTCGTATGTACTTGAGTGGGACGATGATATTCCACCAGAGTTGTCAGATTATGTCCAACAGAAGCGAGGCTCTATCCCACGTCAGAGAGTATCCTTCGTATGTACTTGAGTGGGACGATGATATTCCACCCGAGTTGTCAGATTATGTCCATCAGAAACGAGGCTATCCCACATCAGTGCATACTAATGGATACTTTTTTCTAACAATGCTACTGGCCAGGACAAAGTCACGATTTTATTGCGTTAATCTTTGAATCATAGGGAAATTTCAACTTTCATCGTGCTGGACCAATCTTTGTTTCATTGATTTCATTGAATCGGCAGTGCTCTCCAATGGGTGTAAACAAAGTTTTCATCGGAAATATACACTCTAGCTAGTCTACATGTACACTCACGTATTTCTGGATAACTTTAATATGCCCGTGTTACTATGAAAACGTATATCGGACACAGACACTTTAATGAATCGGTTGGATGATGTAATGATGCAAGTCAATTATCTCATCCGACCCATTCACGCGTGTGCGTATGTATAAAATAGACCAATTGTCGAGAGAGGTATACATGTTGAAAATAGACCATATGTTCGAGAGAGAGAGAGAGAGAGAGAGGTATACATGTTGAAAATAGACAATATGTTCTCGAGAGAGAGAGAGAGGTATACATGTTGAAAATAGACAATATGTTCTCGAGAGAGAGAGAGAGAGGTATACATGTTGAAAATAGACAATATGTTCTCGAGAGAGAGAGAGGTATACATGTTGAAAATAGATTAAATAAATTTCAGTTTTTGATTTTAGCAAAAAGAATGACTCCAATACACTATCATTATTAAAAACACTAATATCACTACACCACTACAAGAGTTAGACAAATGTCACGTGGAGTAAAGGATAACGAAATACCGCATGGGTGGAACCAGTAGGTGTGTGAGAATTCTATGTCTTTAATTTTAGCTGAGGCTATACCCAGCCGAGACTTAAACACAGAATGATCTTTGATTTACTACAGAATTATTTTTTTAAAAATGTATCCCTGTGTTACAGCAAAATGGAATGGTACATAACATGATATAAAAACCATACATTTGTTGAATTTGTTACAGTACTCCGGTTAAGGAGGAATGTTGTAAAGCAGAAGAACATGGTAACATGGTATGTGTATATTTATAGGTGCTGAGGAAGTCGTGCCCGAGGACACAATGTCAATGTCATGGACAACCATTTTCATCATTACAATCGTCGGTTCTGTCAGTGTTTTTACGCTAGGCCTTGTGGCTGTTCTATGCTACCATCTGATGTCAAGCAAGCGCAGGTATAAGAACACACCACAGGACGACCTCGAGATAGATATTCAGAAATTACCGGCAAACATGTCTTATCACGTGATGGAGGAACCAATCAGATTGAATCCGAAACTACAAGCGTACGAATATCCAAGAAATGACATCATTTATATCAAAGATATTGGTCAAGGTGCTTTTGGACGTGTATTTAAAGCGAAAGCACCCTCTATCGGATGTCTATCAAAGCATGATGAAGACATGTTTGTTGCTGTAAAAATGCTGAAAGAAGACGCTTCGAACGACCTGCAATCTGATTTTGAGCGGGAAGCGTCGCTGATGGCGGAATTTAACCATGCAAATATAGTGAAATTTTTAGGGGTTTGTGCAATAGGAAAACCTATGTGTTTATTATTTGAATTTATGAGTAAAGGAGATTTAAACGATTACTTACGAATGTGTAGTCCAGAAATGTATATAAATGTCAGAAAACATCGCACTATTCAGTTATGTGAAGGCGAGTCGTTGACATTGGATATGATAGATCAGATGGATATATCGCGTCAAATAGCGGCGGGAATGGTCTATTTATCCGAGAAGTGTTACGTTCACAGAGATTTAGCAACAAGAAATTGTCTAATTAGTGATAATCTCACAGTTAAAATCTCAGACTTTGGTCTGGCTCGAAGTGTGCATAGACTGGAGTATTATAAGGGTAGCGACAACGATGCAATTCCGATCCGATGGATGCCACTCGAATCGATTCTCTACAATAAATTCTCCGTCGAATCTGACGTTTGGTCCTATGGTGTAATTTTATGGGAAATATTCTCGTTTGCTCTACAGCCATATTATGGCATGACACACGAAGAAGTTGTGGAATATTTAAAAGAGGGAAAAAACTTGGTGTGTCCGGAAAAAACGCCGAAACAAGTTTATGATCTGATGGTAAAATGCTGGAGAAGAAAACCATTAAACCGACCAAAATTTCAAATGTTACACAATGCAGTCAGTGCTCTACATGACGAATTGACTAAAAACAGAACAAAAGATGTTAGTGAAGTGTGAAGTGACTGAAAAGAATTCGTAAAACTAAATCATAAATATATGTCATTCATTCATACCACAGAAGTTGTTACTGATCTGTTGTAATATGGAAGCGCCGAGTCAGTAATATATATATATCAGTACTAGTATTCATCTTGGTTGTTTCTTGCAATATACAGTATGTACATGTATTTAAAGCCTGTCCCGCATTATCCGGTGAACCTCATTTTTGAGATACATATATATATATAAGTAATGCTCCTGTATTGTCTTAACCCTTTCCCTCATAGAAGCACCTCTTGACGCCATTACCAATATGACATACATTGACCCTTTCCCTCATAGAAGCACCTCTTGATGCCATTACCAATACGACATACATTGACAATGTAGTAGCCAAACCAATGTTCATAACCCTTTCCCTCATGGAAGCACCTCTTGACGCCATTACCAATACGACATACATTGACAAACCAATGTTCATAATAAAGGCAAGAATCTGATGTAGTCCCAGTAATATCTATGGAGGTGGGATAGATATGGCGACTACTTAAATCACTGCAATATAACTAAATGGCTGTCATTTGTATGGAGATATAATAGTATATTAACCTAAATCTCTATGAATTCCCAGTAATATCTATGGAGGTGGGATAGATATGGCAACTACTTATCCACTGCATGATAGCTAAATTGCTGTCGTTTGTATGGAGATATAATAGTATATTACCCTAAATCTCTATGAATTCCCAGTAATATCTATGGAGGTGGGATAGATATGGCAACTACTTATCCACTGCATGATAGCTAAATTGCTGTCGTTTGTATGGAGATATAATAGTATATTACCCTAAATCTCTATGAATTCCCAGTAATATCTATGGAGGTGGGATAGATATGGTGACTACTTATCCACTGCATGATAGCTAGATGGCTGTCGTTTGTATGGAGATACAATAGTATATTAACCTAAATCTCTATGAAGGAAAGGGTTAAATCAGAAGAAGCAAGCCATTTTAAATTTTCTATTTTGGATTATCAGAAGTTGTACATTTTTGTTAACTTGCAACCATGATTTCACTTATACCATTTTAATGGGATTAACAGTTTCATGTCACTTCACCCTTTGAAGGAACTAACAAAGTTACAATTTTGATGTCATGTCATTTTCCAGGTTTCCTTCAAACAAGATATATCGAATACATAATAAACAAGATATATCGAATACATAATAAACAAGATATATTGAATACAGAATAAACAAGATATATTGAATACATAAACAGGATATATTGAATACATAAACAAGATATATTGAATACATAATAAACAAGATATATTGAATACATAAACAGGATATATTGAATACATAAACAAGATATATTGAATACATAAACAAGATATATCGAATACATCGAATACATAATAAAAACAAGATATAGAAAATACATAATAAAAACAATATATTGAATACAAGATATATCGAATACAGAATAAACAAGATATATCGAATACATAATAAACAGGATATAGAAAATACATAATAAAACAATATATTGAATACAGAATAAACAAGATATATTGAATACAGAATAAACAAGATATATCGAATACATAATAAAGGTTGCAGTCATGATGATTTTTAAAGATATTTAAGTTTATATGTATTTTAAAAATGGTGTTTCATGGATATTTGATACAGACTGTAGTAGTCTCGTTGCTATGGTAACCCTGTGTGTGATGTGATCGAGGAAAATATAACTTAATTATGTTGCAAAGTTTATTGTCAAGAAAGTGTTTGCTGAAAATTGACTAACACCAAGGCAGTTAATGTAGATCTGGGTCAAGGGCACTTGACACTGGTGGACCGTCATAAGCCAGCCATACTCACCTAAATGGTGATCTTGCTTACATAACACCCCCAACCTTGGTCTTACATTGGAGGTATTTTTTACCTACACTCACAAAAGAAACCATTCTAGTAAAAACTAAAAAAATGAAAATGTTCCGTTTCTCAACCGACCAGGAATTCCTCAGGGGAGAGTTTTGTCAGCTGTTGCATTGGATGTGAAATTATTGTGTATAGAGGTATAGGATATAAGCCGAAAACGATCCAATATGTAAAATATTGGATTGTGTGAGGCGCGTAGCGCCGAAGACAGTTCCAATATTTTACATATTGGATCCGTTTGAGGTTTATATCTTACTTAAAACACACACTTATATAGCAAGATACTACTAATTAAAATTGTTAATTTCGTACATGTACGCTTAGGATTTAATATAGTACTCTGGCCTTTTAACAGCATGACGCTACAATAGTTCCACATTTTGCTTGGGGAAATGCAACTATACATTTTAAAGGAAGCCTAACCTATTGAATATGCAAAGTTCTGCAATTTGGTTATTAGTTAAACGCTCTCCCGTCCACCTCCGTGGTCGAGTGGTTAAGGTCGCTGACTTGTATACCACTAACCTATCATCACTGATGGTCACAGGTTCGAGCCCCGCTCAGGCGTGTCTCATTTATATGAAAAAGTTGGCAGTTTCTTACGGAGGTTGGTGCACCCAATACTGGTTAACCGCTGGAGCCTGCCCAGGAAAGGTGTTGTTAAGTAAACTGCCCGCCGGCGATATAGCCCGAAATGATGCTGATGCAGGCGTAAAACCCGAAATATAACAATATTAAACGCTCTCTATGGCTCGGATGAAAGTGTAAGAGTGGTCCAACAGAAGTACCCGGAGAAAACCCATCTCTCGAAGCCGGCGACCTAGCTATGCTTAGCCGGTCGAGGATTGAACCCGGGATGCATTGGTGAGAAGCCAGTGTACTAACTCGCCAATCTATCATTGCAAATACATGTACTAGACCGATAATTAAAACAATGTTATAGACAGGTATATGCAATTCCTGGGGCCAAGACTAAACACATATGTAAGCAATCTCCTACACATGTGTAGATAATCTCTGACACATGCTGGGCATTGTGTACATCAGGAGTGTACCGGGCTGAATTACTTCTGTTCAGGAATATGTTATTAAAGCTCAAAACATTTG
Source organism: Archivesica marissinica (assembly GCA_014843695.1). NCBI lineage: Eukaryota > Metazoa > Mollusca > Bivalvia > Venerida > Vesicomyidae > Archivesica > Archivesica marissinica. The sequence continues at coordinate 72,130,980 of CM026397.1, forward strand.
TGATGCATATTTTTATCATTTTGTCTCATTTTGTGTTCCATATTTTGTTCTTGTCCATTGTGTCACATAATTGTGTTGAGTTACATTCATTATAATGCTCATTTTAAATTTGTAAATAATGTAACTTGTATTATATATTGACAGCTGTGTGTAGTATTTATCGTGGACTAGAATTTGTTTAGATTTAGTCACTTTGTGATTTTCGTTGTTTTAGAAATGGTGTAAAAATGTATTAACTGGAATATGTTTTGTATGTGTTAAGATTTTGTTGGGGGTGAGTGATTGGGCAGGGAGAGTATCTATGAATGTTATATGAATTCAATTGGCTGTTAACCCATTTCATTCTGGATACATTTAAAGGCTTTTGCAAACAACATAGATCCAGATCAGCCGCAGCGTAACGCTGCATGCTGATCAGGATCTATATTGTTTGCTACATAGCCAAGTGTCTTAGCAAGATCATCTGAATAGCAAACAGCATAGCGCCTGATCAGATGGCACGTTCCGTGGCGGTTGATCTGGCTCTATGTTCTTTGCAAATACTGTTTGAACGGTATCCAGAATGAAATGGGTTAATAGGAAAAGACAAATAAACCTATACAATACAAATGGGGCAAGTCCAAGATGGCCGCTCACATAATTTTCTCTACGATATATTCAACCTGTCAGAAGTTCTTTCACCACATTTGTTATGTTTTAGTTAGGTTTATTTTACAAGATTAACATACATTAGCGCGCTCGCTTCTCACCAATGCAAACCGGGTTCGAATCTCAAACTGGGAAGTATGTGAGTTGGTATGTTGGTCGCCAGATCGGACAGATGGGTTTTCTCCGGGTACTAGGGTTTTCTCCTACACGGATGACCACAAATATACTTCCATCCGCGCCAACAAGAGTGATTAATACAAGTTGTTACCGCTTCTTTAACAATCGTTGTAAAATAAATAAAGTTTATTCTTTGTGGTTTTCCGTTAACGGTTCTTTCTGAATTCAGGGTGTAGTAATATTACATGTTTGTAAATTTAATTGGAGCAGCATCTTTTCGTGTGGATAAAATCAACAGGAAATGATAAATATGAAAAATCCACATGAACCAACATGTGATTATCTGTGTAACTGTAACCCTGTATGGGACCTTCTAATGAAATAGATAAAACAAGTGATAAGATTAGATGATTTAGCTAGATTTGTGTACAAGACATTAGCTAATACAACCAGCTGGAATAGTTTCGATAAGAACTTACTTTGGTGGGGGTGATTCCCTGGAGTAGATGATAATATGGGGGTGTACTAATATCTAGAACCACATGGGGAGTGCTAGATAAGAAACTATTAGGGGGACTTGTGCCATGTGGGGGAGTAGCTTGTTAGATAAGGATTATTTACTGGAACCTAAGCGTGTGGGAAGTTGAAGCGAACGCGCTGCCACTGTGCTATCACGACTTCCACAGTACATTGTACTATCGAATATCACACCAAAATAACAACAGAATGCATGTAGGGATATAATTTCTTTAACCCGTAAAATGCTAATAATAACTAGTACCTTTTGCAAACAGCGTTCTGTGCCATCAGATCAGGCTGTTTGCTATTCAGTTAGCGGAGCTAAAACACTTGGCTGATTAGCAAACAACATAGATCCTGATGAAGCACGTTTGCTTCATGTACAATAGGCCTAAAGTTCGAACCTCACTGTAGCCATTACGATTGTGCCCTTAGGCAAGGCATTTAAATTCCACATTGCCTCTTCTCTCTCCTTCATGGCGATGGATTCCATCAGGAATGAGGTCCCGAGAGTGATTAATATAAGTTGAAAGAACTTGTTTCGCAATCGAGCTAAAATAAATTTGTATAAACTAAGGGTTAAATGCACTTTTCCTATGAAAATGCTACCAAAATGTTCCTAAAGGAACACATTTAAATCGCAAACTGAACCATATAAACAGCACAACTTGCCAGTTTAGGCAAGCGGATATGGCTTCTAACTTCTTTCTTCCACCTTTATCAGACTGTCCAGCCATATAGCACAACTTGTCAGTTTAGGCAAGCGGATACGGCTTCTAACTTCTAACTTCCACCCTTATCAGACTGTCTAGCCATAGCAACAGCACAACTTGCCAGTTTAGGCAAGCGGATACGGCTTCTAACTTCTTTCTTCCACCCTTATCAGACTGTCTAGCCGTAGAAACAGCACAACTTGCCAGTTTAGGCAAGCGGATACGGCTTCTAACTTCCACCCTTATCAGACTGTCTAGCCATAGGAACAGCACAATTTGCCAGTTTAGGCAAGAGGATACAGCTTCTAACTTCTTTCTGCCACCATCATCAGACTGTCTAACAAATGTTTGGTGTATGAGCATTTGAATTGGGCAACTCATGCAGGATAGGGAAAACTGTAAAAGGGAACGTTTTGTATTTTGATGGAAACCTGTACTTAGTGCATTGGCCCCTGAATGGAATACCTCGAATACATGCTGTTATTTTCATTTCAGCATCCTATAAGCAAGGAACCATTTGACAACAATCCCAAGTTATCCTTTGATCATGCAGATTTCTCTGTAGATGCATACTTACTGTACTGTGCGTTATGTAGCAAAATGAACAGATCAAAAGAGATATGAAATAAAATAAATATCCAGTTGCTAGTTATGCCCCTTTTAAATAAATAAAAATGTGTCTGCTTACGTAAGAATGTTGCAGGAAGGTGGTTCAAACAAGTATTCAATTTCTGTAAAATATGTTTCATTATTCCAAGGTATGTTAGCCATGTCTGCAGAATTACAGATTAACATTTAGCATGACTGCCGGCGAATTGAGCAGACAACAAATGTGTAATATATTTTCTTATTTTCCCCAGAAAGTAGGGCTTGTGTCATTTCATTCAAATCGTCCCATCGGGATAGCGGAAACAAATATTTTCTTGTGAAATTTTGAAATCTAGTAAAATTGTTTTGGCTGTCCGATTAGCGCAGTGGTTAGCTTGCTCGCTTCTTACCAATGCAACCCGGGTTCGATCCTCGGACCGGGAAGTATGCAAGATGGTACGGTGGTCGCCAGATTGGACAGGTGGGTTTTCTTTTAGTAAATAAATGAACGTTTATATACTTGGTATGTATTTTGTTCAAAACAACTTTTAAAGTAACAGTAAAAATATAATGTAACTGTGAAGATATAAAAATGTCTGCATAATATTTTTAACAGAAGTGTTACAGCAAAATGGAATGGTACATAACGCGAAATAAAAAACCCATACATCTGTAGAATTATTGCGGTATCTGTTTTCCTTGTGATGTTTAATAAAGAAGGTGGTATGCTAGAAGGTAGGAAATAAAATTGTGGACCCCTACAGATTATTACGATGGTTAGATAAGGGCCGTAGACACACTTCTATGATGTTGATACTTTATTTAAATGATAAGGGAAGTATTCATCTAACTCACAGATGTTTTATATAGATTAGTGCAAAAGAGGTTTTTTTTTGATAAGGCAAGTGTATTTGGAAGATGAAAGACAGTTTTGTTTGGGAAAAATATAGGTATACCCAGTACCTTCCAAAAAATGCAGCTTAGAAATAAATTGTAAGATTTTAAATGCAATTTGTCATTTTCTTGTTTGTTTAAATGTCTTGCTATCACACACGTTTCCCTATTTTTTATATTAAATTCATGATATATAAATCGTGCAGCGTGAGAATTTACTTTTCAATTTTTTTTATATTTTACAGAAATCGTAAATTGAGGAAAATTTGAAAACTTAAATTTTTTGTTGAGATCTAAGCTGAATTACATCTTGATATACTAGCTTGTATTAACCCTTTCCCTCATAGAAGCACCTCTTGATGCCATTACCAATACCACATACATTGACAATGTAGTAGCCAAACCAATGTTCATAATTAAGGCCAGAATCCCATGTAGTCCCAGTAATATCTATGGAGGTGGGATAGGTATGTCGACTATATCCACTGCATGATAGCTAAATAGCTGTCGTTTGTATGGAGATATAATTGTATATTAAAGAACTATGAACGTAATGGCACGGTGTAAAGTAGAGGGCTATATGGGAGACATAGTTACACACTTTAAGATGGGGCATAAAATGTGAAATGGTTTCCTTTGGTTGTATATTTTGATTAAGGATACATGATCTATCATACCAAAAAGTAAGGTAGCCATTATTTTTTTTAATACATTTTACAAAATTCATACGCTTGGAAGTGTCATTAATTTTGTAGTTTTATTTTATGCAATCAATGTTATTGCAACTCATTTGTGTACAGGTGCCTGATAGAACACCATTAGTCTGTCATACACAGCATACACAATTCTATATAACACCTGGTGCCTGATAGAACACCGTGTGTCATACACAGCATACACAATTCTATATAACACCTGGTGCCTGATAGAACACCATTAGTCTGTCATACACAGCATACACAATTCTATATAACATCTGGTGCCTGATAGAACACCGTCTGTCATACACAGCATACACAATTCTATATAACACCTGGTGCCTGATAGAACACCATTAGTCTGTCATACACAGCATACACAATTCTATATAACACCTGGTGCCTGATAGAACACCATTAGTCTGTCATACACAGCATACACAATTCTATATAACACGGGCATACACAATTCTATATAACACGGGCATACACAATTCTATATAACACGGGCATACACAATTCTATATAACACGGGCATACACAATTCTATATAACACGGGCATACACAATTCTATATAACACGGGCATACACAATTCTATATAACACTGGCATACACAATTCTATATAACACAGGCATTCATAATTCTATATAACACATGCATACACAATTCTATATAACACGGACATACACAATTCTATATAACACAGCATACACAATTCTATATAACACAGGCATTCACAATTCTATATAACACAGGCATTCACAATTCTATATAACACATGCATACACAATTCTATATAACACGGGCATACACAATTCTATATAACACGGGCATACACAATTCTATATAACACGGGCATACACAATTCTATGCATACAAATTGGTTACATTAAAATGAAAGTAATCAATTTCCATGTAAACATTTACCAGATTTTAAGAATGTTTAAAGCTTAAATGATACAATCGACCATAGGGTTGACAGGTGTATGTATATTTACATGTGTCACCCCTACAGGGTGGCGATTTAGGACTTGCCCATCAACTACAATATCAACTACAATAGTGTAGCTGTGGGTGGTGTGCCAGGCGTTATTGTGAGTGCATTGATTATGTACATGTTTAGTACAGTGCTAGGTTTGTATGATTGTTTATATGTCTCAATATTTATTTGAATATATGGAATAATTGCTGTATGATATTTTTGTATACACTGTACAGAACTCGAGAGAGTAAAATTATTTACAAAAATGAACCTTGGTAACGTGTTTCAAGTATTTCATATGAGGTTTGGTCTAGTTTGGTCCATTATATATCCACAACACTGTGGGTAATCAAACCCATAAAACAGAGGAAATTGTCACCAAAATGTGAAACATCCAAGATTTCAAATAATTGTTTTCAAGAGACTATTCACATCTGCATCATGGAGTTGGCGGTATGCGCGACTGTGGATATATATGGTGATATGTGGATATATATGGTGGTATGTGGATATATATGGTGGTGTGTGGATATATATGGTGGTATGTGGATATATATGTTGTGTATGTGGATATATATGGTGATATGTGGATATATATGGTGGTGTGTGGATATATATGGTGGTATGTGTGACTGTGGATATATATGGTGGTGTGTGTGACTGTGGATATATATGGTGGTGTGTGGATATATATGGTGGTATGTGTGACTGTGGATATATATGGTGGTGTGTGGATATATATGGTGGTATGTGGATATATATGGTGATATGTGGATATATATGGTGGTGTGTGGATATATATGGTGGTATGTGTGACTGTGGATATATATGGTGGTGTGTGTGACTGTGGATATATATGGTGGAATGTGGATATATATGGTGGTATGTGTGACTGTGGATATATATGGTGGTATGTGTGACTGTGGATATATATGGTGGTGTGTGGATATATATGGTGGTGTGTGGATATATATGGTGGTGTGTGTGACTGTGGATATATATGGTGGTATGTGTGACTGTGGATATATATGGTGGTGTGTGTGACTGTGGATATATATGGTGGTGTGTGTGACTGTGGATATATATGGTGGTGTGTGGATATATATGGTGGTATGTGTGACTGTGGATATATATGGTGGTGTGTGGATATATATGGTGGTGTGTGGATATATATGGTGGTGTGTGTGACTGTGGATATATATGGTGGTGTGTGGATATATATGGTGGTATGTGTGACTGTGGATATATATGGTGGTGTGTGTGACTGTGGATATATATGGTGGTGTGTGTGACTGTGGATATATATGGGTGTGTGTGTGACTGTGGATATATATGGTGGTATGTGTGACTGTGGATATATATGGTGGTATGTGTGACTGTGGATATATATGGTGGTGTGTGTGACTGTGGATATATATGGTGGTGTGTGTGACTGTGGATATATATGGTGGTGTGTGTGACTGTGGATATACATGGTGGTATGTGTGACTGTGGATATATATGGTGGTGTGTATGACTGTGGATATATATGGTGGAATGTGTGACTGTGGATATATATGGTGGAATGTGTGTCTGTGGATATATATGGTGGTGTGTATGACTGTGGATATATATGGTGGAATGTGTGACTGTGGATATATATGGTGGTGTGTATGACTGTGGATATATATGGTGGAATGTGTGACTGTGGATATATATGGTGGAATGTGTGACTGTGGATATATATGGTGGTATGTGTGACTGTGGATATATATGGTGGAATGTGTAACTGTGGATATATATGGTGGTGTGTGGATATATATGGTGGAATGTGGATATATATGGTGGTGTGTGTGACTGTGGATATATATGGTGGTATGTGTGACTGTGGATATATATGGTGGTATGTGTGACTGTGGATATATATGGTGGTATGTGTGACTGTGGATATATATGGTGGAATGTGTGACTGTGGATATATATGGTGGTATGTGGATATATATGGTGGTGTGTGTGACTGTGGATATATATGGTGGAATGTGTGACTGTGGATATATATGGTGGTATGTGGATATATATGGTGGTGTGTGTGACTGTGGATATATATGGTGGTGTGTGGATATATATGGTGGTATGTGGATATATATGGTGGTGTGTGTGACTGTGGATATATATGGTGGAATGTGGATATATATGGTGGTGTGTGTGACTGTGGATATATATGGTGGAATGTGTGACTGTGGATATATATGGTGGTATGTGTGACTGTGGATATATATGGTGGTATGTGTGACTGTGGATATATATGGTGGAATGTGTGACTGTGGATATATATGGTGGTATGTGCGACTGGATATATTTCACAATGCTGTGACTTGTATTTCACAATGCTGTGACTTGTATTTCATAATGCTGTGACTTGTATTTCACAATGCTGCGACTTGTATTTCGCAATGCTGTGACTTGTATTTCACAATGCTGCGACTTGTATTTCACAATGCTGTGACTTGTATTTCACAATGCTGTGAGTTGTACTTTGGAAATATTATATAATGGGTGACTATCCGAAGCATCAGACAGGGTGTCAAATCTTATGATGATGTTTGAGATGATTTACCCTCGCCTCCCCTCCCCTCCCACCGGCGAACCATATGGGTGAGCAATGCATTACTTTTGAATTATATACTACAATGTATGCGTCAGAAGCCTGCAGGAGACATCTGTATTCTCAGATATAATGCATTAACAATTGTTGTACTTGAAGAGGAACACTTTTACAAAGTGGAATCTACCCATTACTACAACAATTACAACACTTCTCACCTAACAACAGTCATCAATGCTGCCAGACAGAGGCATACTACAAACTATGGAGTGGAAGAACTGACAAGTCATGGAGACAGAGGCATACTACAAACTATGGAGTGGAAGAACTGACAAGTCATGAAGACAGTGGAAGAACTGACAAGTCATGGAGACAGAGGCATACTACAAACTATGGAGTGGAAGAACTGACAAGTCATGGAGACAGAGGCATACTACAAACTATGGAGTGGAAGAACTGACAAGTCATGGAGACAGAGGCATACTACAAATGATAGAGTGGAAGAACTGACAAGTCATGGATACAGTGGAAGAACTGACAAGTCATGGAGACAGTGGAAGAACTGACAAGTCATGGAGACACAGGCATACTACAAACTATGGAGTGGAAGAACTGACAAGTCATGTAGACAGAGGAAGAACTGACAAGTCATGGAGACAAAGACATACTACAAACTATGGAGTGAAAGAACTGACAAGTCATGAAGACAGTGGAAGAACTGACAGGTCATGGAGACAGAGGCATACTACAAACTATGGAGTGGAAGAACTGACAAGTCATGGAGACAGAGGCATACTACAAATTATAGAGTGGAAGAACTGACAAGTCATGAAGCGGAAGAACTGACAAGTCATGAAGACAGTGGAAGAACTCACAAGTCATGGAGACACAGGCATACTACAAACTATGGAGTGGAAGAACTGACAAGTCATGGAGACACAGACATACTACAAACTATGGAGTGGAAGAACTGACAAGTCATGGAGACAGAGGAAGAACTGACAAGTCATGGAGACAGTGGAAGAACTGGCAAGTCATGGAGACAGTGGAAGAACTGACAAGTCATGGAGACACAGGCATACTACAAACTATGGAGTGGAAGAACTGACAAGTCATGGAGACACAGGCATACTACAAACTATGGAGTGGAAGAACTGACAAGTCATGGAGACAGAGGAAGAACTGACAAGTCATGGAGACAGAAGCATACTACAAACTATGGAGTGGAAGAACTGACAAGTCATGAAGACAGTGGAAGAACTGACAAGTCATGGAGACAGAGGCATACTACAAACTATGGAGTGAAATAACTGACATGTCATGGAGACAAATTGTTTGGACTTTTGTTGAGCATAAATCTGACTCAGTTTAGAGAGTAGCATAACATATATGCAGTTATTGATATGAAGTATTCAAGAATCATGTTCCTAAATCATTCAATGAAAGAACTTTATTCATGAAAGCATAATTATGAAGATGAAGAATTTGTGTATTGAATTATTCATATTGTCATGAAATAAAGTGACAATGTGCTGTTCATGTCATTGCGTGAATGGGACATCATAGATCCAGATCAGCCGCAAACAGCATAGCGCCTAATCAGCCGCAAACAGCATAGAGCCTGATCAGACATTCTGTTATGTGCCATTTGAGCGGGCTGTATGTTTGCAAAAGCAACTTTAGTTGTGATTAGCAGATTAAAGGTTAAGAACTTGGAATGAAATTGTTGACTCAGTCAAATATCCTCTACATACATTGTATTCTATATGAAAAAACTTCTCCCCCAAGCTCAAAATATGGGAGAAGTGAGGCAGCTCAGAGCAACTCTTCAGTACATTGCATACAAATGCTTACAGATGGATCTGTAGTCCAGTGGTAACACGCTGGACTGGTAATCCAGGGATCACAGGTTCGATCCCCCGTCTGACCCTAATAAAATTAAGTGTTTCAGATGCGACGTTAAACCGAGGTCTCGTGTCGGTGCTTTACACCGTGCGCGTAATAGAACCAGAGGAGATTCTGGAATGGGTCTCTGTCTGTATCATTGCACTATCCGCCAAAAATCTAAAATGACTAATCTCTTCAGGAGGCGTCGCTCATATGGGCAACCAGTAGCGAAATATAAATAAATGTAAAACACACAAAACACAAATGCTTCATATTTCACTTCAGATACAATCATCTAACCCAGTGATGATGCAGGTAATACTTGTTTATAACACGCAAGGTATAAAACACAAAGATGCATCTTTAAAAAAAAACCAGATCATTTTTATAATAAAAAAACAATAAAAACACTCCACTTCACAACTCTGCTCCATATTTTGTGATATGCTTCAGAAACATGGTGCACTTGTAACATACATCATGTAAATTACATGTGTAGCAATAAAGCTGTAGTGAAACACTCCAACTAAGGGTAGCAAACTGGAGGGAATGAGAGCTATTCTCATTACCACCATACATTGCTGATATTAACCTTTTTTGACATCAATTTTTCTTATTGCTGTAGAGCATTCCTAGACCCATAATGAGTTTGTATTTCGGCATTTCCTGCTCTTCTTGATGTCTCATTGACATGCTTTCTTGTTGTTAAGTAACCTTGTCTCATTCACCGTTGCTTTCTTGTTGTTAAGTCAAGTTGTTTCATTCACCGCTGCTTTCTTGTTGTTAACCCTTTCAGCACCACATACATCTAAATAGGCTTCCAAAAAGTGTTGATCCCGATGAGCCGGCTCGTGACGAGCCGTCTCATCAGGATCTGCACTTTTTGCCAGTGATATGACTATTTTTAGACATAATTACCCATTTTGATAAATAAACTTGTCCAAATGTGATTTTCTGATTCATTTATTGGTTTATGAATATCATGGACCAGTCCATGTGAGTTACTTGGTGTTGAATGGGTTAAGTCAAGTTCACTGTTGTTATAAAACCAAATGTTTCAGTTCATTTTATTTTGTGCCCCCATCGAACCACAATTAATAAATAAATGTCAGAACAATGATAAATCATAATAACAATACCTTTCTTACATAACGGTGCCCCTACTAGGGGACGTGCCCCGACCCCTATGTTTCTTACATAACGGTGCCCCTACTAGGGGACGTGCCCCGACCCCTATGTTTCTTACATAACGGTGCCCCTACTAGGGGACGTGCCCCGACCCCTATGTTTCTTACATAACGGTGCCCCTACTAGGGGACGTGCCCCGACCCCTATGTTTCTTACATAACGGTGCCCCTACTAGGGGACGTGCCCCGACCCCTATGTTTCTTACATAACGGTGCCCCTACTAGGGGACGTGCCCCGACCCCTATGTTTCTTACATAACGGTGCCCCTACTAGGGGACGTGCCCCGACCCCTATGTTTCTTACATACCGGTGCCCCTACTAGGGGACGTGCCCCGACCCCTATGTTTCTTACATAACGGTGCCCCTACCCCTATGTTTCTTACATAACGGTGCCCCGACCCCTATGTTTCTTACATAACGGTGCCCCTACTAGGGGACGTGCCCCGACCCCTATGTTTCTTACATAACGGTGCCCCTACTAGGGGACGTGCCCCGACCCCTATGTTTCTTACATAACGGTGCCCCTACTAGGGGACGTGCCCCGACCCCTATGTTTCTTACATAACGGTGCCCCTACTAGGGGACGTGCCCCGACCCCTATGTTTCTTACATAACGGTGCCCCTACTAGGGGACGTGCCCCGACCCCTATGTTTCTTACATAACGGTGCCCCTACTAGGGGACGTGCCCCGACCCCTATGTTTCTTACATAACGGTGCCCCTACCCCTATGTTTCTTACATAACGGTGCCCCTACCCCTATGTTTCTTACATAACGGTGCCCCTACCCCTATGTTTCTTACATAACGGTGCCCCTACCCCTATGTTTCTTACATAACGGTGCCCCTACCCCTATGTTTCTTACATAACGGTGCCCCTACCCCTATGTTTCTTACATAACGGTGCCCCTACCCCTATGTTTCTTACATAACGGTGCCCCTACCCCTATGTTTCTTACATAACGGTGCCCCTACCCCTATGTTTCTTACATAACGGTGCCCCTACCCCTATGTTTCTTACATAACGGTGCCCCACCCCTATGTTTCTTACATAACGGTGCCCCTACTAGGGGACGCGCCCCGACCCCTAGGTTTCTTACATAACGGTGCCCCTACTAGGGGACGTGCCCCGACCCCTATGTTTCTTACATAACGGTGCCCCTACTAGGGGACGTGCCCCGACCCCTATGTTTCTTACATAACGGTGCCCCTACTAGGGGACGTGCCCCGACCCCTATGTTTCTTACATAACGGTGCCCCTACTAGGGGACGTGCCCCGACCCCTATGTTTCTTACATAACGGTGCCCCTACTAGGGGACGTGCCCCGACCCCTATGTTTCTTACATAACGGTGCCCCTACTAGGGGACGCCCCCCGACCCCTATGTTTCTTACATAACGGTGCCCCTACTAGGGGACGTGCCCCGACCCCTATGTTTCTTACATAACGGTGCCCCTACTAGGGACGTGCCCCTACCCCTATGTTTCTTACATAACGGTGCCCCTACTAGGGGACGTGCCCCTACCCCTATGTTTCTTACATAACGGTGCCCCTACTAGGGGACGTGCCCCGACCCCTATGTTTCTTACATAACGGTGCCCCTACTAGGGACGTGCCCCGACCCCTATGTTTCTTACATAACGGTGCCCCTACTAGGGGACGTGCCCCTACCCCTATGTTTCTTACATAACGGTGCCCCTACTAGAACGTGCCCTACCCCTATGTTTCTTACATAACGGTGCCCCTACCCCTATGTTTCTTACATAACGGTGCCCCTACCCCTATGTTTCTTACATAACGGTGCCCCTACCCCTATGTTTCTTACATAACGGTGCCCCTACCCCTATGTTTCTTACATAACGGTGCCCCTACCCCTATGTTTCTTACATAACGGTGCCCCTACCCCTATGTTTCTTACATAACGGTGCCCCTACCCCTATGTTCTTACATAACGGTGCCCCTACCCCTATGTCTTACATAACGGTGCCCCTACCCCTATGTTTCTTACATAACGGTGCCCCTACCCCTATGTTTCTTACATAACGGTGCCCCTACCCCTATGTTTCTTACATAACGGTGCCCCTACCCCTATGTTTCTTACATAACGGTGCCCCTACCCCTATGTTTCTTACATAACGGTGCCCCTACCCCTATGTTTCTTACATAACGGTGCCCCTACCCCTATGTTTCTTACATAACGGTGCCCC
>CM026397.1:72145004-72172398 GCA_014843695.1 Archivesica marissinica
GTGTGCGTTTTCTATGTCCTCTAGTATATAATGTAGGTGTGCGTTTTCTATGTCCTCTAGTATATAATGTAGGTGTGCGTTTTCTATGTCCTCTAGTATATAATGTAGGTGTGCGTTTTCTATGTCCTCTATGTATATGTAGGTGTGCGTTTTCTCTGTCCTCTAGTATATAATGTAGGTTTGCGTTTTCTATGTCCTCTAGTATATAATGTCGGTTTGCGTTTTCTATGTCCTCTAGTATATAATGTAGTGTGCGTTTTCTATGTCCTCTAGTATATAATGTAGGTGTGCGTTTTCTATGTCATCTAGTATATAATGTATGTTTGTGTTTTCTATGTTATCTAGTATATAATGTAGATGTGCGTTTTCTATGTCCTCTAGTATATAATGTATGTTTGCGTTTTCTATGTCATCTAGTATATAATGTAGGTGTGCGTTTTCTATGTCCTGTAGTATATAATGTAGGTGTGCGTTTTCTATGTCCTCTAGTATATAATGCAGGTGTGCGTTTTCTATGTCCTCTAGTATATAATGAAGATGTGCGTTTTCTCTGTCCTGTAGTATATACTGTAGGTGTGCGTTTTCTCTATGTCCTCTAGTATATAATGTAGGTGTGCGTTTTCTATGTCCTCTAGTATATAATGTAGGGTGCGTTTTCTATGTCCTCTAGTATATAATGTAGGTGTGCGTTTTCTATGTCCTCTAGTATATAATGTAGGTGTGCGTTTTCTATGTCCTCTAGTATATAATGTAGGTGTGCGTTTTCTATGTCCTCTAGTATATAATGTAGGTGTGCGTTTTCTATGTCCTCTAGTATATAATGTAGGTGTGCGTTTTCTATGTCCTCTAGTATATAATGTAGGTGTGCGTTTTCTATGTCCTCTAGTATATAATGTAGGTGTGCGTTTTCTATGTCCTCTAGTATATAATGTAGGTGTGCGTTTTCTATGTCCTCTAGTATATAATGTAGGTGTGCGTTTTCTATGTCCTCTAGTATATAATGTAGGTGTGCGTTTTCTATGTCCTCTAGTATATAATGTAGGTGTGCGTTTTCTATGTCCTCTAGTATATAATGTAGGTGTGCGTTTTCTATGTCCTCTAGTATATAATGTAGGTGTGCGTTTTCTATGTCCTCTAGTATATAATGTAGGTGTGCGTTTTCTATGTCCTCTAGTATATAATGTAGGTGTGCGTTTTCTATGTCCTCTAGTATATAATGTAGGTGTGCGTTTTCTATGTCCTCTAGTATATAATGTAGGTGTGCGTTTTCTATGTCCTCTAGTATATAATGTAGGTGTGCGTTTTCTATGTCCTCTAGTATATAATGTAGGTGTGCGTTTTCTATGTCCTCTAGTATATAATGTAGGTGTGCGTTTTCTATGTCCTCTAGTATATAATGTAGGTGTGCGTTTTCTATGTCCTCTAGTATATAATGTAGGTGTGCGTTTTCTATGTCCTCTAGTATATAATGTAGGTGTGCGTTTTCTATGTCCTCTAGTATATAATGTAGGTGTGCGTTTTCTATGTCCTCTAGTATATAATGTAGGTGTGCGTTTTCTATGTCCTCTAGTATATAATGTAGGTGTGCGTTTTCTATGTCCTCTAGTATATAATGTAGGTGTGCGTTTTCTATGTCCTCTAGTATATAATGTAGGTGTGCGTTTTCTATGTCCTCTAGTATATAATGTAGGTGTGCGTTTTCTATGTCCTCTAGTATATAATGTAGGTGTGCGTTTTCTATGTCCTCTAGTATATAATGTAGGTGTGCGTTTTCTATGTCCTCTAGTATATAATGTAGGTGTGCGTTTTCTATGTCCTCTAGTATATAATGTAGGTGTGCGTTTTCTATGTCCTCTAGTATATAATGTAGGTTTGCGTTTTCTATGTCCTCTAGTATATAATGTAGGTGTGCGTTTTCTATGTCCTCTAGTATATAATGTAGGTGTGCGTTTTCTATGTCCTCTAGTATATAATGTAGGTGTGCGTTTTCTATGTCCTCTAGTATATAATGTAGGTGTGCGTTTTCTATGTCCTCTAGTATATAATGTAGGTGTGCGTTTTCTATGTCCTCTAGTATATAATGTAGGTGTGCGTTTTCTATGTCCTCTAGTATATAATGTAGGTGTGCGTTTTCTATGTCCTCTAGTATATAATGTAGGTGTGCGTTTGTTTCTATGTCCTCTAGTATATAATGTAGGTGTGCGTTTTCTATGTCCTCTATTATATAATGTAGGTTTGTGTTTTCTATGTCCTCTAGTATATAATGTACGTGTGCGTTTTCTATGTCCTCTATGTTTTCGATGTCCTCTATGTTTTCTATGTCCTTTAATTGTGCCCTTAGGCAAGGCATTTAAATTCCACGTTGCCTCTTCTCTCTCCCTCGTGGCGATGGATTCCATCAGTAATGAGGTCTCGAGAGTGATTTATATAAGTTGAAATAACTTGTTTCGCAATCGAGCTCAAATAAATTTGTATAAACTAAAATAAACTATGTCCTCTAGTATATAATGTAGGTGTGCATTTTCTATGTCTTCTAGTATATAATGTAGGTGTGCGTTTTCTATGTCATCTAGTATATAATGTAGGTGTGCGTTTTCTATGTCATCTAGTATATAATGTAGGTGTGCGTTTTCTATGTCCTCTAGTATATAATGTAGGTGTGCGTTTTCTATGTCCTCTAGTATATAATGTAGGTGTGCGTTTTCTATGTCCTCTAGTATATAATGTAGGTGTGCGTTTTCTATGTCCTGTAGTATATAATGTAGGTGTGCGTTTTCTATGTCCTGTAGTATATAATGTAGGTGTGCGTTTTCTATGTCCTCTAGTATATAATGTAGGTGTGCGTTTTCTATGTCCTGTAGTATATAATGTAGGTGTGCGTTTTCTATGTCCTGTAGTATATAATGTAGGTGTGCGTTTTCTATGTCCTCTAGTATATAATGTAGGTGTGCGTTTTCTATGTCCTCTAGTATATAATGTAGGTGTGCGTTTTCTATGTCATCTAGTATATAATGTAGGTTTGCGTTTTCTCTGTCCTCTAGTATATCATGTAGGTGTGCATTTTCTATGTCCTCTAGTATATAATGTCGGTTTGCGTTTTCTATGTCCTCTAGTATATAATGTAGGTGTGCGTTTGTTTCTATGTCCTCTAGTATATAATGTAGGTGTGCGTTTTCTATGTCCTCTATTATATAATGTAGGTTTGTGTTTTCTATGTCCTCTAGTATATAATGTAGGTGTGCGTTTTCTATGTCCTCTAGTATATTTAGCCCGCCTCTAGCCTATAAAATATAGACAGATGAAACGCTAGCAATATTTGTTTGTGTTTTATGGCCTTAACAGATTGTAAATCTATCGTAATGGCAGGAACTTCTATCTAATTAGCAAGACGAGATACCATCATTATATTATATATTTCATCTATAGCAATCAAAACGTGGTCTGGGATTTAATCAACCCTGTCCTCATCTAGGTATCTAGCTATGGAAAACTATCAAAACGTATGACCTGAAGGCATATATCAAACAAACTGCGTGTCCGAATAGATAGATCACGGGAGAATAGCCTTGTTTATAATAATACCTTAATCTTCCTATTATGTAACTATGTAGATTACACACGGATATAGAATGGACAGGTGCTATCAACTTGCATGGTGTTAAAGGCGATACGATAATTATCATTTAACATTGCCCTGGAGTTATGAGTTATGCGCTAGTCTGAGAATGACGACAGAAAGAAGCCGTCATGATTTTGTCTCAGATAGCAAGTTATGCGTTTTACATGGTTTAATCCTTTTATTCCCACTTGCTGTTGTCCAGTAGTACTCTTATTCCCACTTCATAGGTAAATGACCATTCCAAATTTTTGGCGAAAGTTCAAATTGAGTTTGTCCGCAACAAACGCGGTGGACAAAGTCTTGTTGCTGGTGGTTACAGGTTCATGGTATGTATATATATAGTTGCTGTATGTCTGCGTGTCTGTCCGTCCGTTTGATTGTATTTGATCTTAAACACTCTTAAACACACTACACCAACCCTGACATTACAATCAGGACGTGTCTCAACATCAATGTTACATTTGAACAAAACATTATATTACAAACCCTGAGATTATGTATACATACTATTAAAACTTGACAAATGACGGATGTATGCTTGACGTATGTAACGTAAAACAAGGGTGATAACTCCTAATGGCATTATCCAAAACGCTATGCCGCTTCAACCGTGGTTCGAACCTCAGACTTGTTTGAATATCGATAAAAACTGCTATCGACCAGATTAGTGTAGCTATTACAGCGGATAGCTGATGCCATAAGTACACACCGTATGTAAACTATATTTTACTTACTAATCATTACATATTTATATAACCCTTACCATCTTGTACAACACTCTCATTGTGACGTCATTCTGATGTCACTGCAAATTCGAAGTCAAGCAGTGCACAATAGATAGAATATTGGTTGGTCTTAGTATTAATTATTATTTAGGGTTCCTTTTATAAACATGAAATAATATGTCAACACAGTCGTCATTTTGGGTTCGAAACTCACCAACATAAAACAATAATATTTAATAGATGAATACCCCATATTACTGTCATTAATTGCAACAAATCAAACAACATAATCTACACAAAGCTATCTCTACAACGTGCACGTCATGGCCTAGGAACGTCACATGGCATCATCGCATGCAAGACTTCGTCTCCTCGTCACATACTCTGTTTCTCGTGTATTTCGTTTGAGTCCGGTATGTGGGGAACAGCCCAGGGATGCCTTGATGTTACGAAGACCTGCTGGCGGTTTCTGCTACTGCTGGATGAAACATGTGGAGGATGTGGCCCTAACAAGGACCCGTTGTTCGAAAGAAGCAAGCACCACCCCAGAGCCTGTCATCATGGACCAGAGGAAGAAGATGCCGTACTCGTGATGCCGCCAGAAGCAACGTAGGGAATATAAACATCTTAGAGAAACCAGTCGCCCACATGCCTCGGCGAAAGAGACTTCAAACAAACATACGCATCATCATCAACATAATCCATTATTAACCGAGTGCATCATGAGCTTCTCCGTAAAACTGTGAAAATAGTTTTATCCGCCATTTAAACACTGTCGTCACGTCATACCTTAAAACACTGTCGTGACGTCATACCTTTGTTCTTGCAGTCCATTATTATTAATATAGGACTGCTGTCAGGTGGCCATTGTATTATATTAAATCCAACACGCACATGTACGAAATTAACAATTTCAATTAGTAGGATCTTGTTATATAAGTGTGTGTTTTAAGTAAGATATAAGCCTCAAACGGACCCAATATGTAAACATATTGGACGCTACGCGCCTCACACAGTCCATTATTTTACATATTGGATCGTTTTCGGTTTATACCCTATACATAAACATGTATACTATTCTGCTCACTGAAACTCTCGTGAAACCAATGGACAAAACTCTAGCGGGCAATAGAATTTACCCAAATATACACAAAGCATAACAATCCACCATGTAACAATTACATCTTCTCTCGCATCCGCATGACTAGGTAAAGCGAGTAAACTAATAGCGTAAGAACTTCTTTCGCAATCGAGCTAAAGGCAATTAAATTTTGTATCATTGAAACTTTCGAGTAAAACTAGCAGGTTAGTTTAAACATATTTTATTCAGTTCATTCAATATATATACGGTATATAAATACAACAGGATATCTGAAATGGATTGGAAAACAAGCTGAGAGCTTATGTAAATTCCTTTCCATACTTACATATTCCATTTCACAAAACTAGCAGGTTGTTTTGTATATTTGTATATTGTCTTCAAAATGTTTTTAACTGTCGTATTAATAAATAAATTTAAAAGGTCATGTTACAGACGTCGGTTATTCACAAGGATCAAAAGGGCGACATATAATGTTTAGATGTCTTACATCCGTTACTGCCCTATACTGATGATGCTAGAGAAGGCTGTCTCGAAATACCAATAAAATATCTCTCTACTATGTGTTTACAAGTCGCTGAACATCAGATGTCTTCATTACAACTATCGAAGTACATTCGCTAGGATTCTGTGATATGTTCTTCGGTGAGGTGTGGATGATTGTTGTACTGCTGTACCCGTGAAGGAGTATTTGTGGTGTTTTTTATCTGTGAAAAGTGTACACGCGTATGAATATCTAGGTACTTAGACTTTCTCGATTTAGAACATTAAAGCGACATTACATCACAAAAAACAAATAAAAGGTATGTTTCACATATATTGCTACTTCTTCCGAATACATTCGAACACTAGCATTGAATCAATAAACAGTGTTTTTTGATTTCATATAACGGTCATCCATGCTCCTGAATTGACGTTGGTTTTGTCATCGGAGTCAATACTAAACGCGAGATAATGTCATTTAGAGATAATTTAACTAAGAATAGTCTACAAATATGTAGGCACAAATGTGAGATATAACGGTAAATATGTACCATAAATCGTGTTATTCAGGATACACTAGTTGTATTACGCATGGATGTTTACATTATTTTGTTATGTCAACAAACCGCGTATACGACGAGTGTTTATTAGTTGAATTACTCAGTATTTGAGGCAAATATTTGGGAAAAAATTATACCATATAATAGGAAAATACATTCTGTAGAAATTTGTGTTTTCACTGATGTAGTGTCTCTTTAAACGATATTGTCAATGCAAAGTTATTGTAGTGTTGAAAAGCGTTATACGGTGATGATTTTGTGATCAAAATAGAAAAGTAAGCTATATATCTCGCTAATTTATCATAATGTTATTTTGTAAACGAATTGATAAGCAGCCATCCAGTCGGTGTGCGGAAGGTCGGTGGTACTATCTGAAATACGGCTCGCAGGGGTACAGGTAGAGTCCACCTCCACCACAAACAACTGGAGAGAAAAATATACGTTCAATGGAAGCACAATATAACGGGTGTCATTAATCAACAGTCTTTCACCTGGGACTTTAAACCGAGATCTCGTGTCGGTGCTTTACACCGTGCACGTAAAAGAACCAGAGGGGACCCTGGAATGGTTCTCTGTTTGTATCATTGCACTATCCTCCAAACATCTAAACTGACTAATCTCTTCAGGAGGCGTCACTCATATGGGCAACCGGTAGCGACGATAAATAAACGTAAAACACACACAAGTATGTAAATTTGTATTATTGTTTAATGGATCATGTATTCAATATAATATTGTTCTATAGAGAAATCATCTCTTTACTGAGAAGCGTGTGTAAAACTGGTTTTGTAACGAAAATACATGTTAACAATTTTAAGTTGGAATTGTGGGAAAATTCAACCAAGGAATCTGAGGATTATATCCCTGTTCCAAATGGCGGTCGCAAATTATAAACAGATTGTTATCATGCAGTTGCATTCGTTATGCAATATTAATAATAATAATAATAATAAAGACTTTATTTAACGAGAGAACTCATTTGAAAAATTAAGTCAATCTACCATGAGGCCCTCAACAAATTAAAACATGAAATAACATAATGAAACATGTAACAGGAAATAAGATATAAGCTTCAAGAACTAATACTTATATTCATGTATAATTATAAATTATCAGGTTATTGTGCTAACGGTCTGTTCTTTGCACAACCTGCTATATACAGTTTTGAAGCATGGACCAGAATTTGCTGTTTTGCTGTTCAGTAGTTGGCATAGGAGGGTAAAGTTGGAGATTGGCGGATGGTCGCAAGTTTTGAGTTCGAACATCGGAAGTAAATCTGATAACTCTTGCAGATAGACACGTGCTATAGGCCATTGAATGTTTTAGTCAGTAAGACTGCTTTTTGAAATCTAAGAACGTAACCAAATGTATCAGTAAAGTAATCGAACCATTTTGAATGTAATTCAAATATATACATTAATGTATATCATCTTATCAAGGTCAGGATAGGTTGTTTATCGATAACTCCATTATTCCATAGAAAAATTCTCGTATTCGGTTGAATACTCGTAGAATGCGGGATTTTGATCCAACTTCGAGATAACCGGATAATTCGACATAACCGACTTTGACATAACGGTTGTAGACTACACATACATTTGTTTAACATAGCAAAACGGTTGGGCCACAAGTTATAACCAACATTAGAAAACGGCCCCTTCCCTTCCCCAATAATCAAACTTTATTAAGCAAAACGGCGCAATATCGGTCCAGTATTGTGATACGAGTACTGTGTTGATACTGATTAACGGAAAATGTAAATAATAAATTTAATATTAATGTAAAGGCCAACAATACGATACAGGAAAACAAAGAATTTAAAAGAAAAAAAACTAAAACATAATTCAATGAAATAAACATACTAACTTGGAACATAGGGAAAATGTACAGAAATGCAACATATTTAACAGCTTAATGCACTTTATTTTAGCTCGATTGTGAAACAAGTTCTTACAACTTATATTAATCACTCTCGATACCTCATTCCTGATGAAATTCATCGCCACGAGGGAGAGAGAAGAGGCAGTGTGAAATTTAGATGCCTTACCTAAGGGCACGATCGTAACGGCTCCAGCGGGGCTCGAACCCCTGTCGTTCGCACCTGAAGCTAACGCGCTCCCACTGCGCTATCACGACTTCCAATGCACTCGGAACATTGTTGAAACATATATAATCTAGGGTAGTGTTTCATTTATTCCTATCTTTTCATAGCTCCATTTCTCCATTTCAAATCATAACAGCCAAAACATAATGTGTGTACATAAATATTAGTACGTTTTATTAAAACTGCTTCCATACGCAACGGCACATTTTCATACAGTGTAACTTCGTTGTTTTAAACAGAAATGTGACTTTAATAACTCAGTTTATCGTAGAATACTCGTGGGATACTCGTAGAAAACTCGTGGGATACTCGTAGAATAATAGTGGGAGTCTCCGTGGGATACTCGTAGACTACTCGTGGAATTTTCGTGGGGTACTCGTAGAATATTCGTGGGATACCCGTAGAATACTAGTGGGATACTCGTGGAAAACTCGTAGATGTTATATTTCGGGTTTTACGCCTGCATCAGCACCAGTTTGGGCTATATCGCCGGCAGGCATATTACCTAACAACACCTTTCCTGGGCAGGCTCCAGCGGTTAACCAGTACTTGGGTGCACCAACCTCCGTAAGAAACTGCCAACTTTTTCATATAAATGAGACACGGTCTGAGCGGGAGCTCGAACTCATGACCATCAGTGATGATAGGTTACAGTGGTATACAAGTCAGCGACCTTAACCACTAGACCACGGAGGCGGACTCGTAGAATACTCGTGGAATACTCGTAGAATAATAGTGGGAGTCTCGTAGAATAATAGTGGGATTCTCGTAGAATAATAGTGGGAGTCTCCGTGGGATACTCGTAGACTACTCGTGGAATTTTCGTGCGATACTCGTAGAATACTCGTGGGATATTCATAGAATACTCGTACAATCCACATGAGATACTCGTGGGATACTCGTACAATACTCATGAGATACTCGTGGGATACTCGTAGAATACTCGTGGGATACTCGTAGAATACTCGTGGAATATTCGTAGAATACTCGTGGGATACTCGTAGAATATTCGTGGGATACTCGTAGAATACCCGTAGAATACTCATGAGATACTCGTAGAATACGCGTACAATACTCATGACGACATGAGATACGCGTGGGATACTCGTACAATTCTCATGAGATACTCGTGAGATTATTATTTACGAAGCATAGCTTCTCGTCAGCGGAACCTACAACGTTTCTGCTATCATTACATATGCTGACAGATGGTTTCTCTTATATTTACACTTATATTAGTTGTACAGTAGAGTATATATAATTATATTAATTTATTTTATTGCTATGAGATTACATTATGACGCTACGTCAATATATTTAATATAAATACTGTCTGAATATATGTGGAAATTACCAGGAAGCTGTCGTTTTTTCTTAGAATTCATCATTTTATTAATCATAAATGCCACAGATTACAAAGCATGAAACCGCGTTGCCATGTATTACGTGCTAACAGACTTAACAGGTATCAGTCAGATATTTTCATAAATTTTAAAAAGATACGTATATGTTTCATTACGTTTGCATACATATTTCTATACTCATTATCAAAATATGTCTTCTTTTTTGTTAAACTTTATTTATTTTACAACGATTGCGAAGCAAGTTTTAAGAACTTATATTAATCACTCTCGTTGGTTCGGATGAAAGCGTATATGTGGTCATTCATGTGGGAGGAAACCGGATTACCCGGAGAAAACCACCTGTCCGATCTGGCGACCATCGTACCATCTCACATTCTTCCCGGTCCGAGGATCGAACCCAGGTGGTATTTGTAAGAAGCGAGCGCGCTAACCACTGCGCTAATCGGACATCCTCTTTGCGGCTATGGGAAAGATGTCTTCGCTATGTATGTGTGTGTGGAGTCTGTTGCAAGGGACACTATACAGTGTGTCAAATAGTTTGAACTTTATTGATAATTAATTTCTTAGTTTTAGTCGAATAGGTACTGATCAAAATAATCCGTTACTATGCAAATACGTAGCACATTTGTATATATGTTGTGTTATTTCGTGCAAATACGTAGCACATTTGTATATATTGTGTGTTATTTCATGCAAATACGTAGCACACTTGTATATATGTTGTGTTATTTCATGCAAATACGTAGCACATTTGTATATATGATGTGTTATTTCATGCAAATACGTAGCACACTTGTATATACGTTGTGTTATTTCGTGCCATTACGTAGCACATTTGTATATATGATGTGTTATTTCATGCAAATACGTAGCACATTTGTATATACGTTGTGTTATTTCGTGCCATTACGTAGCACATTTGTATATATTGTGTGTTATTTCATGCCAATACGTAGCACACTTGTATATACGTTGTGTTATTTCATGCCAATACGTAGCACATTTGTATATACGTTGTGTTATTTCGTGCAAATACGAGGCACACTTGTATACATTTGTTTGTTATTTCAGAATAACAGATTATGAATAGCACAACAGATGGCCTGGTCGCCGACGGTACCTCGTATTACATGGATTATCAACTAATTGATGAACTACTTCAACGTTTCCAGACACAAAACAGTAGTGAATTACCTGACTTTTCAAACTCTACACACAACTTACATGATATTTCGTGGCTAAATCTATTCCCACGGCATAGACACAGAACAGGAAATGTCTGGGATTACCTAGAACTTGTACATGGTCCGCGACGAGGGCCATTAGCCACTGTTATTACAATAACTACGGTATACGGATTTATATTCTTGACAGGAATATTTGGAAATGTGTGCACGTGTTTAGTAATTGCCAAAAACAAGTACATGCATACCGCTACTAATTACTATCTCTTTAATCTCGCCGTTGCTGACCTTCTGTTGCTCCTCGTCGGCCTTCCTCCGGAGACATACTCCATCTGGTCGGCGTATCCGTGGATATTTGGGGAGGTGTTCTGTATCGGGCGGACAATGCTAGCCGAGATGTCAACTAATGCCAGTATTTTAACAATAACTGCATTTACTGCTGAACGGTTTGTATTTGGTTTGAACATATGTATTCGTTCTTAAAACACCATTGTGAAGTCATGCCTTTGTACTTGCAGTCCATTATTATTAATATTCTACTGCAGTCAGCCGCCTCCGTGGTCGAGTGGTTAAGGTCGCTGACTTGTATACCACTGTAACCTATCATCACTGATGGTCACGGGTTCGAGCCCAGCTCAGACCGTGTCTCATTTATATGAAAAAGTTGGCAGTTTCTTACGGAGGTTGGTGCATCCAAGTACTGGTTAACCGCTGGAGCCTGCCCAGGAAAGGTGTTGTTAGGTAAACTGCCCGCCGGCGATATAGCCCAAAATGGTGCTGATGCAGGCGTAAAACCCGAAATATAAGTAAATAAATTCTACTGCAGTCAAAAAGCAAGAGCATTATATTAAATCATAGGCCTACCGGTACGAAATTAACAATTTTAATTAATAGGATCTTGTTATAGTGTGTGTTTTAAGTAAGATATAAGCCTCAAACGGATCCAATATGTGTATCGGCTTATATCCTATGCATAATGTAAAGTATAATATCTAGTGTATACACAAAACGAAAATGGATTAAATCGAAAGCTTAAATCTTATTGAGATTATCTACATAATTATATGAGTGTGTGCACTATCGCGTTTAAATGATAAACCTATTACATAGTAATACCAAAATATATAATAAGTGTATGAAAATATAGCTTGTTATCAAGTGAAAAACTAACCAAAAGGGCATTAGGATGGGGGTAGAAAGCGATGAAACAATAACGCTGTTTTTAAAGTGAATCGTTCAGCTCCACTGATTGTATATTTAATTTAGTAATCTTAGAAATATGCGAATATTTACACTCTTGTCACATTTCCTTGTATCCACATATTAAAACAAGAAGAACAAGCCCGAATAATCCATGTCGTTACGTTACGACACACTTATACAATCTAAATCCGCTATATCAAAGTCGGTTATGTTGAATTACCCGGTTATCTCGAAGTCGGATCACAGTCCTGTTTCAGACACTATAATTTTACATATATAACTGGCTCTGTTTATATCGAATTTCGTTAAGTCAAACTTCGGTTAAGTCGAAGTATTTTGTTCGATCCGAGGGAATTCGACATAACGGATGTAGACTGTAATGTAATTCGATGACATATTTGACTGTTGCATTGTAGTTTTCACCGCTTGCCTGTAAAGAATTAATGAAGAACGTGCCATTGAAAATACGTAATATGTGTATACACGCACATTGAGGAGAAAGCAACCTTTTAAATGCTGTTAAATTAAACTTAATTTATACGTTTGCAGACGCTTTTTATTCAAATTTACCACGTAGAAACGTTCCCACGCACGAACTCGTGCTGTTTTTCAAATTAGTTTGGAACTGCAGAAATGTGTTTGTATTCAATGCAGCTTTGTGGACTAATTCAATAAGTCCACTCGTTACCTAATCCAATAATAGACGCATTAGATTGAAACTAAACGCAACGACAAAATCAAAATTGATCACAATGTGATTGGTGGGTATATTTAGGGATACAGTATCGGTTTACAGAATGATAGACACATATAGCGTTTACTGGGTAATTTTATTCTACTGGTGGCATGCGCGATTGATGTATTCTTGCTTAGTTTGATTACTGTACAAAATGTACTCCTGTATAAATGTATATGTTTATATCATGTTAACCTTATGGGAAATGGATGATACATATGGTCTAGATACACATAATTGCTTTAGAATGTTTGTACTTGTCCATTGTCGGAACCATGCATAATATTAAGATAAACGAATAAACGCAATTTACAATAGTATAATGTAAATGTGTTTATAAGTTCTACAATGCTTAAAGTGTAGCAACTACAGTTCGCACAGGGTGTCAGTATAATTATATGCTCAGCCGGACACCGGTTTTTAGCGAGGAGGTCATTTTGCATAACGCGCACTACAGAAGCCTGATGTTGACCAATCACAGTCGTCCTTGTCACGTGTGTGGCTTCATCCGGGAACTTCGCCATCATGGTTTTTCAGCTTGGTCACTTAAATATACATTTAGTATGCTATCTAATATTAATAGTTGTTTTTATTTTATTCCCCGCCATTTCGGCATGGGATATTATATTGGCGTCGTAGGTCCGTGCGTGCGTCAGTTCGGAGCAAGTTCTCAATAAAAGATACGTGACATTGTATTAAACTTAAAATAAATATGAATCACCATAATGCAATTCATTCATTCAAACGTTATACAATAGTACATGCACTTTTGATAGTGCCTAACTATGCAATCCAGTTGATGAATATATGATGGATCCCTCTCCATCACTCCTAACAGAGCAGCATTCGGTGTATATTTACCAACACGGAGAAACATATAATGGCTCTATTTTGGAGGACAGTAATACTACAGAATGGTGCTTATAATCCCAATCACATGCTCATTTAGGAGAGGACTAGACTGGGTTCCAGTCTGTCCATATTTCACTTTGCTTACTTATGGCAAAATGATATTATCAGAAGCTCAATACGGCTCAATTAATGGTCGCTGTGTTAAAAAAATATTTCTATGACTGACCAGGCAAAATATATGAGCGTTCCCAGGCTATGAGAGGACAACCACACGCTAATTAGCTATGTCTAATCCTAACATTGTACTTTGTAAATTAGCATGTGCTGATTCGAAAAATAAATATATATATATTGTCAATACTGCATATGGAAGACCTCCTATCAGCTTGTATCTCTAGATCGCTGCTTGCACTTAAATGTCACTTCAAAATCAAGATGTTTAGTCAATACGCATTAACTTTCCACGATACATATAAATACCTACTATACGAGTATTTTAAGAACAATACTGCTCCATTTAAATTTGTCTTTTAACTAGACTGTTTACGAAAATGTACAGTATTGCTTTTATCAATATGTGCATGCATACATCTCATTTATATTGCACCAGTCATGTAATGCATTCAACAGTAATTGTAAGCGCTCTGATCCGACCAAATAACACGGTATCATCAGAATATATCAAACTTCATGCATTGTCGTTATTCAAGCCAATACCGTGTCCCAAACGATTTCAAGCACAATATAAGATCATATATGTAAAGTAACAAAAAATGTGAGAGCACGCATCCTCCACGCAATCCACAATTTACATCAAACCAATTGGTGTCTGCTGTTAACACGGACACAAGACGAAACGCTGACTATATATATATATGTATATGCAATGACTATTTGGATAAGCAGAGGTTTCTTGAAACATCAACATCCATCAGTACTTTCCATAATGTTGATCGATTAATGTAATCATACGCTTTCCGGAAATCAATGAAGACACACTACTAATATTTATTGTTCAACTTCCCTGTATATCAAATAGACTTGCTAACGAAGACATGTGATATACTGCAATACTTCTCTTTCAAAATACCGTTATGATGTTGTTTACTTCGGACCATTTTATCAGCCTATCATTAATAATCATGCAATAAATTTTACATAGATATGACGTTAATGCTATATAAGATAATTGTGCTTCTATGATCGTCGTCACGCTATCGGTTGCTCTCTTGAAGTGATCCATCATTTTAGGTTTTGGAGGATAGTACAATTGGCCCAATTCCAGAGGCTTCTTTGGTTCATTTAGGGACACGATGTAAATCACCGACGCAAGACTTCGGTTTAAAATCGCTGTCTACATTCTATGACATTAGTCGGTCGGCTTAGTCTGGTATAACGTGTGATCAAACCTGCCTGGACTATAATTCCAGCTTGCTAACCACTGGACCATTGGTTCGCTACTAGGTATAGTGGGCTTAGCCTGGACTATAATTCCAGCTTGCTAACCACTGGACCATTGGTTCGCTACTAGGTATAGTGGGCTTAGCCTGGACTATAATTCCAGCTTGCTAACCACTGGACCATTGGTTCGCTACTAGGTATAGTGGGCTTAGTCTGGACTATAATTCCAGCTTGCTAACCACTGGACCATTGGTTCGCTACTAGGTATAGTGGGCTTAGTCTGGACTATAATTCCAGCTTGCTAACCACTGGACCATTGGTTCGCTACTAGGTATAGTGGGCTTAGCCTGGACTATAATTCCAGCTTGCTAACCACTGGACCATTGGTTCGCTACTAGGTATAGTGGGCTTAGCCTGGACTATAATTCCAGCTTGCTAACCACTGGACCATTGGTTCGCTACTAGGTATAGTGGGCTTAATCTGGACTATTATTCCAGCTTGGACCACTGGACCATTGGTTCGCTACTAGGTATAGTGGACTTAGTCTGGACTATAATTCCAGCTTGCTAACCACTGGACCATTGGTTCGCTACTAGGTATTAGTTTTCATAATGTATGTATTTTTAATCATTTTAGGTATGTAGCCATTTGTCACCCAATGAAGGCGCAGACAATGTCGGGTCTAAAGCGAGTTGTCCGTGTTATAGTTGCCATTTGGTGTTCAGCTGCGCTATTCTCCGTACCACTTACCGTCCAGTTCAAGGTGGTCTATGCCGTCGACAAACGCAATACAACCATAGCCGAGTCAGCTTACTGTGGGATAAGCGAGAAAAATCACATTGAACGAACGTTTGAAATATCTACGTTTTTGTTCTTTGTGTTTCCAATGACACTTGTTAGTGTGTTGTACACATTGATTGCAATTGCCATCCGTAATTCCGGACTGTACAGAGACGGCTCCGATGCTTCACACCGGGATAGACTCACTGGGTTCGAAAGGAGAGCTCAACAACAGGCTCGAGCTAGGAGATCGGTTTTAAAAATGCTAGGTAGGTGAAAAACTAGTTATTGGGGCAGTTGTACGGAATTATGTTTATATATGTCCTATCACTTTTATTACTTTGTATCTTAGTAGTTCGAAAATTATATTAGAATGTGGATATTGGCCCACCTATGCCAATCCGTATTTGTACCTACCAAACAGACTGATTGTTGCTCTAGATACTAGTACTCAGAATGCCAGTGCTACTCTTGTCATGTACTCAGAATGCCAGTGCTACTCTTGTCATGTACTCAGAATGCCAGTGCTACTCTTGTCATGTACTCAGAATGCCAGTGCTACTCTTGTCATGTACTCAGAATGCCAGTGCTACTCTTGTCATGTACTCAGAATGTCAGTGCTACTCTTGTCATGTACTCAGAATGCCAGTGCTACTCTTGTCATGTACTCAGAATGCCAGTGCTACTCTTGTCATGTACTCAGAATGCCAGTGCTACTCTTGTCATGTACTCAGAATGCCAGTGCTACTCTTGTCATGTACTCAGAATGCCAGTGCTACTCTTGTCATGTGTGTATTATGTCCAGCATACTAAACAGTGACGTCTCAGCCACGGAGAATAGTCTGTCTGTCTGTCTGTCTGTCTGTCTGTCTGTCTGTCTGTCTGTCTGTCTGTCTCTGTCTGTCTGTCTGTCTGTCTGTCTTCTGTCTGTCTGTCTGTCGTCTGTCTGTCTGTCTGTCTGTCTGTCTGTCTGTCTGTCTGTCTGTCTGTCTGTCTGTCTGTCTGTCTGTCTGTCTGTCTGTCTGTCTGTCTGTCTGTCTGTCTGTCTCTGTCCTGTCTGTCTGTCTGTCTGTCTGTCTGTCTGTCGTCTGTCTGTCTGTCTGTCTGTCTGTCTGTCTGTCTGTCTGTCGTCGTCTGTCTGTCTGTGCTGTCTGTCTGTCTGTCTGTCTGTCTGTCTGTCTGTCTGTCTGTCTGTCTGTCTGTATGTCTGTCTGCCTGCCTGCCTGCCTGCCTGCCTGCCTGCCTGCCTGCCTGCCTGCCTGCCTGCCTGCCTGCCTGCCTGCCTGCCTGCCTGCCTGCCTGCCTGCCTGCCTGCCTGCCTGCCTGCCTGCCTGCCGCCTGCCTGCCTGCCTGCCTGTATGTATGTCTGCGTCTGTCCGTCCGTCTGTCGGTCTGTCTGTCTGTCTGGCTGTCTGTCTGTCTGTCTGTCTGTCTGTCTGTCTGTCTGTCTGTCTGTCTGTCTGTCTGTCTGTCTGTCTGTCTGTCTGTCTGTCTGTCTGTCTGTCTGTCTGTCTGTCTGTCTGTCTGTCTGTCTGTCTGTCTGTCTGTCTGTCTGTCTGTCTGTCTGTCTGTCTGTCTGTCTGTCTGTCTGTCTGTCTGTCTGTCTGTCTGTCTGTCTGTCTGTCTGTCTGTCTGTCTGTCTGTCTGTCTGTCTGTCTGTCTGTCTGTCTGCCATGCCTGCCTGCCTGCACCTGCCTGCCTGTATGTATGTCTGTCGTCTGTCTGCCGTCTGTCTGTCTGGCTGTCTCGCCAACAGATACAAACGCATTTTCATGAAATGTGGTGGTAGTGTGGGCCTCATGAGCCGGATATGGTTTTATGCGTATTTTGCGCATTGACTGGGTAAAACGGAAATATAATGGTGATGCTAGGGATAAAAGATTAAGGGAGAACATAACGAAACATACTGTAGTTTTTATGTTTAAATCAATCGAAACATGTCAGAGTAGCGCAGTAATTAGCGTGCTCGCTTCTCACCAATGCAACCCTGGTTCGATCCTTGAACCTGGAAGTATGTGAGATGGTATGGTGGTCGCCAGATCGTACAGATATGTTTTCTCCGTGTACTCCGGTTTCCTCCCACACAAATGACCACATCTTTCATCGGGTCAACGAGAGGGATTAATATAAGTTGTTAAAACTTGCTTCACAGTCGTTCTAAAATAAATAAGTTTAAACTCTTAAAATAGAAATCGATATTTTTATAATATCTAGGTGCTTTTAAAAGAAACATTTCTTACTTCTTTGATTTATTAACCAAATACCTTGACATGCTTATAATATTTGTATATAAGTAAGTATATGTGGGCAGTGGCTGTAACAGTGACAGTGGATTGTTAAAATGAATTATTCACCATTGTGAGATAGGGGGGGGGGGCATTTTGCATATTTTCGGAACTTTGCTATCTCAGATTGTTCATCTTACATTTATTGATTGAGTAAGTCATATCTGTTAGATCATGGCTATTGGAGATGCTACATAACTGCTTCACGGTTGGTTATCACTCGTTATACGGCTATTATGGAAACTTAATAAAAGTAAAAGCTTTCAGAGTAAATACAAGACAGACAGCAACCATAGAATTGAAGGGTTATACATAAAATCTCCATAACGGCACTATGTTGTATTTACTTCGTTTGGTTTAATGCCGTCGGTGCTAAACTTCTTCCTGGAAAGTGGATTCAGTTTACAGATACACATCTCATGAATCAATGTTTTGCTATGACAACGCTAAAGTCACATTTCCATTAGAAATGCGGTGTCTCAGACGTTTGGGGTTGGTCTGGACAAATAGTTTCCCGTTCTAAACAAAATGTTATTATTTAAGGAAATTTGACTACACCATATGCTTGATAATATACGTGCAAATTGCTTTGGCCATATCCAAGTATGTTTAACAAATAACACAACTTCACTGTTAGAGCATTTATGTACACGATGGTCTACTCGTAGCAGATTCACTACGAATGGACAGGACACTTACAAAATGTACATAACGATATCAGACTAAAATACAACATTTACCATCTAACTTTCAGTCTTCATCAATAGATTAACATTTCTGCTTTCCATTAATAATGGCACCCACACGCAAAACGCAATATTTTTGGAGGTATGATGTTATGTAATGTATGCATGTTGTGGACGGACATACAGTCAGATGTACATAATGTCGTCCGACGGACGAACTGACAGACTGACAGAACGATTAATAAGCTTTATAACATGTTCCACAACGTCAACCCTGGCGCGATATAGCCTGAACTTTACTGATTCGCCGCTAAACCAATGCTCACGTATGCCATAATTTTAAACATGCGCGACCATACATATATAATACAAATCATTTACACTTGTGGTTTTTATTTTCTACGCACGTGAACTGGTAAATTACATAACTTAACGAAATGCTTCCATGGTCATTCATCATCTGTATTGTTTTGCTCTTGTACCCGTCTTGCACAAATGATGCCAATATATCATACTTCACAAGCCGGGTTAAACTTTATCAAATTATTGAGTGGGACAGGAGGAATGCACTTCATCATTGTAGTCGTTAGGAGGGCACTTGCTAAACAGCAATCGAAAATCAGAAAACTCATTAAGAGATATTGGAATAGCTACCTGCTAATCTGGACGATGTATAAATAACATTCCATGCATCCGTGACCTGCGTACTGAACTCGTTAAGTGTTTATTTGTGTTGTGTGCGTCCATGTCCGCTGTGCTTGCTTGCTTAGTTAGACTACCATATCTCCCAGTTCGTTACTTCCCCTGAATACTCTCTAAAGTAGATAGGTCCTCTTAGGTGGTTTCCTCTGTTTTTATCGTTCTTTCATTTGCACTATATGCTACACAGCTGTTTTACATCAAGATTTACTTACCCCGTGAGAATTGAAAATACATTTCTTTTAGACGTTACTGGTACCCGTTTGGCTCAAATCTCACCTGGTGAGTGACCTTTGGTCCATCCCTTACAATGAATTCGGACAGGCACACCTATTAAAGTTAACAAAGCATCGGCAAGTTGACATGTTTGGTTCTTTGATTACACATAAACCTCATAGTCGAAACATATCAACAATTATATAAATTAACAATTATTGGGTTGATTGCATTTTGAAATTATTCCTGATTACATACGTCATTCTTAGATATCAGCTATGCATTTGCCTGCTTAGATTAGTCTCCATTGTTCGTACGGAAGGGCTAGGGTTAGGTGTGTAAATGTTTGTGGAACCTGGGGTCGCAGGTTCGATACCCCGTCTGACCCTAATAAAATTAACCGTCTGTCACATTGAACTTCAAACCGAAGTCTCGTGTCGGTGCTTTACGCCGTGCACGTAAAAGAACCAGGGGAGATTCTGGAATGGGTCTCTGTCTGTATCATTGCACTATCATCTAAAAATCTAAAATGACTAATCTCTTCAGGAGGCGTCGCTCATATGGGCAACCGGTAGCGACGATAAATAAACGTAAAATACCAATTCACCGTGTAAAGCTTAGACTTTTTATTCACAATTAGTTGTTTAGTATCTATTTTGTTTTTCATGTTATTTACTTCAACAGTTTACTGGGTTTTTTTTTTTTACTATTTACTGTTCATCTGGAATTGATGGAAGTGGAAGTCGTGATAGGGCAGTGGATGCGCGTTCGCTTCAGATGCGAAAGGTCCGGAGTTCGAGCCCCGCTGGAGCCGTTACGATTGTGCCCTTAGGCAAGGCATTTAAATTCCACGTTGCCTCTTCTCTCTCCCTCGTGGCGATGTATTCCATCAGGAATGAGGTCTCGAGAGTGATTAATATAAGTTGAAATAACTTGTTTCGCAATCGAGCTAAAATAAATGTGTATAAACTAATAATATAAATGTACGTTTGCCCAATGCACAGACATAATCCTTAATTCTTAAATATTCAAATATGTGTCAATACAATAAATCATATTGTCTTTAGCCGTATGGCATAATAGATAGTGTCTCGTTATTCCGCCTTGCCATCCAAATTGAAAATCACAATGAACAGCTGTCAAGAACAATCAGTCAACTCTCTCTTTATTATATAAACTTTCATTTCAGTTTATTCCTGGTTTATTGCTAGAATGTTGTGAGCAGGGTTCTGTGTTTTAGAACAATACAGCATGCTGTAATATTGACCAGTAATGGTTCCACTGTATGTGAGGGGAACGGTACACAAGTGGAACGTCGTGATAGCGCTGTGGATGCACGTTCGCTTCAGGTGCGAAAGGTCCGGAGTTCAAGTCCCGCTGGAGCCGTTACGAGTGTGCCCTTAGGCAAGGCATTTAAATTCCACGTTGTCTCTTCTCTCTCACTCGTGGCGATGGATTCCATCAGGAATGAGGTCTCGAGAGTGATTAATATAAGTTGAAACAACTTGTTTCGCAATCGAGCTAAAAATAAATTTGTATATAAAATTAGGGGAAAGGTCCGGTTTGATATTATTCTAGTCAAAGTTTCGTTTTGATTTTAAGCATTTTATATATTACATCACCATTGCATGGCATGTAATTATACTCCTTGTGTTAGCAGTAATTTCAACATACTATATTTAGCCACCAGCATAATGAACTACGCAATAAACAAGCGAAGTTAGCTCCCAGATGTCATTTTGACGCAACCAATTACTTCATCCACTATCGAGTCTTCATTCAATATTTCAATGGAATTGCCGCGGCAGTGTTCTTTTTCTGTATTTCTAATCCGTGAGTCTTGTTTTCTGCATCACGAAACAGTAATCAGACTTTACGCTACCTGCCTCGCTTACCCGATAATTGATAACGGCACTGAACTAGGAATCTGTTCATGTTTTGATGATCTTACAAGTAATCAAACTTTGTCATTTCCTGTCGTGGATCGATGGTGACTACATTCGTCCCGTATAAATCCATGACTTGTGTTATTAAACGTTCCAAGCTCATTTGAGTGGAATATAGTATTTATAAAAGAAAGTGAAAGATTTAAACAATAATCTAGTATACCACACGCGCGTTATGTCATCGTCATAATATACTGTACAACCCATTCCATCTGGTATACACACAACCCATTCCATCTGGTATACCTCACGCGCGTGATGTCATCGTCATAATATACTGTACAACCCATTCCATCTGGTATACCACACGCGCGTGATGTCATCGTCATAATATACTGTACAACCCATTCCATCTGGTATACCATACGCGCGTGATGTCATCGTCATAATATACTGTACAACCCATTCCATCTGGTATACCACACGCGCGTGATGTCATCGTCATAATATACTGTACAACCCATTCCATCTGGTATACCTCACGCGCGTGATGTCATCGTCATAATATACTGTACAACCCATTCCATCTGGTATACCACACGCGCGTGATGTCATCGTCATAATATACTGTACAACCCATTCCATCTGGTATACCTCACGCGCGTGATGTCATCGTCATAATATACTGTACAACCCATTCCATCTGGTATACCTCACGCGCGTGATGTTATCGTCATAATATACTGTACAACCCATTCCATCTGGTATACCACACGCGCGTGATGTCATCGTCATAATATACTGTACAACCCATTCCATCTGGTATACCTCACGCGCGTGATGTCATCGTCATAATATACTGTACAACCCATTCCATCTGGTATACCTCACGCGCGTGATGTTATCGTCATAATATACTGTACAACCCATTCCATCTGGTATACCTCACGCGCGTGATGTCATCGTCATAATATACTGTACAACCCATTCCATCTGGTATACCTCACGCGCGTGATGTCATCGTCATAATATACTGTACAACCCATTCCATCTGGTATACCTCACGCGCGTGATGTTATCGTCATAATATACTGTACAACCCATCCATCTGGTATACCACACGCGCGTGATGTCATCGTCATAATTACTGTACAACCCATTCCATCTGGTATACCTCACGCGCGTGATGTCATCGTCATAATATACTGTACAACCCATTCCATCTGGTATACCTCACGCGCGTGATGTCATCGTCATAATATGCTGTACAACCCATTCCATCTGGTATACCATACGCGCGTGATGTCATTGTCATAATATACTGTACAACCATTCCATCTGGTATACCTCACGCGCGTGATGTCATCGTCATAATATACTGTACAACCCATTCCATCTGGTATACCTCACGCGCGTGATGTCATCGTCATAATATACTGTACAACCCATTCCATCTGGTATACCTCACGCGCGTGATGTTATCGTCATACTATACTGTACAACCCATTCCATCTGGTATACCACACGCGCGTGATGTCATCGTCATAATATACTGTACAACCCATTCCATCTGGTATACCTCACGCGCGTGATGTCATCGTCATAATATACTGTACAACCCATTCCATCTGGTATACCTCACGCGCGTGATGTCATCGTCATAATATGCTGTACAACCCATTCCATCTGGTATACCATACGCGCGTGATGTCATCGTCATTTGTTCTTATGTTGTTTTAATTTATATAGATTGCAAGACGTTAAATTGACCCTAATCATAATGATGCAGCACAGATCTTTCTAATTCGAACCTGAGTCATGTTCACAAGAAATTATTATAAACTTCTCGGTAAATGTTTGTATTTCTACTGCACTGTGTATATTATATTTACTCTAAAGCATTTTATAGATGTTTTACGTAATACACTAGTATTGTTGGTGTTATTGTTGTTTTACAAAGAGCATGGATATGTGTTATGTAAATCGTTTTGGAATTATATAATTATAGTATAGCATCGTTATATGTATAAATGTATTTTAAATGTTCATGTTTCTAGTAGGTACTTCAGTAGAAAGCAGCGGAAACTATCACACTTGATGTACAGAATTATCGCTCGAGGGGTTAACGTGTGCTTTCTTGTCAGGGATAATGTTTTCATGGATGTAAATTATGTTTCGTGATAACCGTTCTTGCTTGAGAAAATATATTTTAGTCTTCTTGTTTGTCCAGTGTGTTCTGCTGTTGAGCATGTTTAATGTAAGCGCGGCAACACAGCATGCCAGCTTTGTGCTTCCCAATGATTAGATCTGATTCTGTGAGTGAATAATGCAGCCATCTAGGCAACGAGAATAATCGGCTGTATATAAGCACAGTATTGCTAGTATATGAACACAATGAATGCGACGAAGTATTCATTGGTAGCAGATGTAACACTCGGGTTTTGGTTCCAAGAAATCTCAAGCAAACATTTCATTCCGGATCGCTATTTCGTAAGTTTAGGATCTTAATATTCTGAACGATCGCCGTTTCCTCTATCTCTGGTATTCACATCATGCAAGTACATCTTAATGATCGATTGCGCCCGGTGCAGGTCTTGCTATATGCAGTACCGGGATACCCATTAAGAATGAAAATGAGACCACACCTAATGTCGCCTACGACACATGAAGATTTTGCTGGTCTTGTAATTCTGTAATTCAAGCATCCAAGAACACCTTGGATTTTCCTCTCGCACTTGGAAATCGTTGACATGACATTAGTTGTGTGGCGACCACTCTTAATCCAGAATAACAAGCACAATCTCCTATGGTTACTACAAAGCCACAAGAACTACCAAGCTGCACACAAGCTTAACAAACGCAGCACAAACGCCGAACAACTCTTCCGAATAAAACTAACTAAGAAACTTTCCGAACAAACCGTCCAAGCAAACCCTCTGAACAAACCTTCCGAAATAACCTTCTTGTCAAACCTTTCGAGCAAACCATCCTAACCAACCGTATAAACAAACCTTCCGAGCAAACGCTCTGGTTAAACCTTCCGAACAAACCTTCCGAACAAACATTCTGATCATACCTTCCGAAAAAACCTTCCGAACAAACCTTCTGAACAAACCTTCTGAACAAACCGTCCGAACAAACCTTCTGAACAAACCTTCTGAAACCTTCCGAACAAACCTTCCGAACATACCATCCGAACAAACATTCCGAACATACCATCCGAACAAACCTTCTGAACAAACCTTCTGAACAAACCTTCCGAACAAACCTTCTGAACAAACCTTCCGAAAAAAACCTTCCGAACAAACCTTCCGAACATACCATCCGAACAAACATTCCGAACATACCATCCGAACAAACCTTCCGAACAAACCTTCTGAACAAACCTTCCGAACAAACCTTCCGAACATACCTTCCGAACATACCTTCCGAACAAACCTTCCGAACTTACCTTCCGAACATACCTTCCGAACAAACCTTCCGAACATACCTTCCGAACAAACCTTCTGAACAAACCTTCCGAACAAACATTCTGAACATACCATCCGAACAAACCTTCTGAACCGTCTCCGCCCGGCGCCTGAATGATGGTTTCTTTATTTTTCAGTTGCAGTAGTATTCGGCTTCTTTGTGTGCTGGGCACCATTCCATGCACAGAGACTCATGACCCTCTACATCCCGGCAGCTAAATGGACCGATAAACTCCTGGAAGCCCATAAAATCATTTACTATATTTCGGGAGTGTGTTATTTCATCAGTTGCACAATCAATCCTATATTGTACAGTATAATGTCACTGAAATTTAGGCAGGCTTTTAAGCAAACTGTCCTAAGACCAAAATGTTGCAGACAACACATTCATACGGCAAAGAAACGGACTTATTTCTCATATAGGTTTTCACATAAGAACGGTTATTCTGAAACAAGTTTTACTTCAGTGGAACCCGGCTCCCCCGCAAGAAGCTCTCATTCACACTCCAACTCGGACCATAGTTCTGAGCATGTGCGAGTCAAAGTGGGTGTGACTAAATCAGCGCGCAAGGTCAATTCGCATGTGGAGGAAAAGGAACCGCTAAAAGGTGTTATGCAAAAGAATAGTGCGATTAGAGACAAGGATATAAAGATGGTTTGTACATTATTGACCAATTATAAATCACAATCTACCTGCAAAGTAGATAAACCAGTAGAATATGTGGGTTTATATGATAGAGTGGAAACTGGAAATGGAAACCACGGCCAGCAAAGGTGAACAGAATGATGCGAATATGCGCATTGGTTCAATTTATTCTCTTTAAATGAGAGTAAAACAAAATCGTTGCTAGGTATATAATACAGATACATAACATTGTTTGGAATAGCCTCAGTGAAAAGGATTATTTTAAAACTGACAAAATCAAATGTGCATTAAAACAAATATCATAAACAATGGTAAATGTTTGAAACGGACTGAAATA
Organism: Archivesica marissinica; assembly: GCA_014843695.1. NCBI lineage: Eukaryota > Metazoa > Mollusca > Bivalvia > Venerida > Vesicomyidae > Archivesica > Archivesica marissinica. The sequence goes on from CM026397.1 coordinate 72,171,341, forward strand.
TATTGTTGAAGATATGTGTGAGAAAGTGTGTTACAAAACGATTCACAGCTATGGGTGGACTGAAATATATAAGACAATCCGTCCGGTTTCCTATATTCACAGCGGGGGGTAGAGAAATACTGTACTCGGAATCTGTATCTGTGTAAACTATCGGCTTAGCAGCAGGCGGTTCTGGTGAAATAAAAAATACATGGATTCAATATATAGAATTTGCTTTTGTGGAATAGCATCCGATCTGTAAAGATAATACTTATGTAAAGAATTTTTTCAAAACATATAACCAATAAAGATAGCGTTTTATATATAACATGCGTTCACGTGGTTTTGGCGGATATTCGAAATAGGTCAAGTGGAATCGAGTATGTTTCTATCGGAACACTAAATCGTTTCGAGATCATTCTGCCCATCAACTTTACATAATATCGTTCATCATCTGTTGATATTGCATACTTACTAAAGCATTTGTTCCTGATATAGAAACATAAAACGCAAGCATTTACTTTGTTGTCTTGATAACGTTCAGCAATAAAATGTCAGAATATGCTACTTGATGTTGTTCCCCTTAATTATCCGGCGAGACAAAAATATATACACTCAACACAATTCCTAATCGGTCATAATATTGGGAGCCCAACTAATAATCGTACAATATCATCAAAATATTTTCAATTAATGCATTTTATTCCATATGATTATACAGCAATGCATTGCACATACATCTGTAATCAAAGATATCAAATAAGATGATATAAAGTTTCAACGTTTTATTTGTTTAAATCCAGAATGTCTCAGAGCCATGTGGCATACATGTGCATACGGTATACACAAATATGGCGACAGCAATTCACTGTCAATATATATAATTAATTATGTAACACTAAAGCACATATTTATATGGGATAATATGTGATAATATAGAAGAATAATGTTTTAATAACATGTGCATACCATGTTAACTTACTTTAAATGCTTTTATTTATTACATGAATGTATGAATATAGATATTATATGGTTATTACTTTGCTCCAAATACAGTAAAACACCGGGTGACCGATTAC
>CM026397.1:72173398-72319250 GCA_014843695.1 Archivesica marissinica
TGTACAGACGAGTGGGTTACATCACCTAGGATACGTTGTACAGACGAGTGGGTAACATCACCAAGGATACGTGTACAGACGAGTGGGTTACATCACCAAGGATACGTTGTACAGACGAGTGGGTTACATCACCTAGGATACGTTATACAGACGAGTGGGTTACATCACCAAGGATACGTTATACAGACGAGTGGGTTACATCACCTATGATACGTTATACAGACGAGTGGGTAACATCAACTAGGATATGCTATATAGACGAGTGGGTTACATCACCAAGGATACGTTATACAGACGAGTGGGTTACATCATCAAGGATAAGTTATACAGACGAGTGGGTTACATCACCAAGGATACGTTATACAGACGAGTGGGTTACATCACCTAGGATACGTTATACAGACGAGTGGGTAACATCACCTAGGATACGTTATACAGACGAGTGGGTTACATCACCTAGGATACGTTATACAGACGAGTGGGTGACATCACCTAGGATACGTTGTACAGACGAGTGGGTTACATCACCAAGGATACGTTGTACAGACGAGTGGGTTATCGGCCATCTTGAATTTTGGGGGACCCCTTGACCCAGAACCTAGGGTCTCGTTAGGAAAAGGTCCACACATTATCATTCTATCAGTACACCAAGTGGCTAAATTCTAGAATTAAACGAGCAATTATTGAAAAATATCCTTGTAGTGACTCTCACTATAACAGGCTCCACTATGTCACACGTCACATCACAATCTGGGTTCCAGTCCGTCACACGTCACATCATAGTCTGAGCTCCAGTCTGTCACACGTTACATGATAGTCTGGGCTCCAGTCTGTCACACGTCACATCACAGCCTGGGCTCCAGTCTGCCACACGTCACATCACAGCCTGGGCTCCAGTCTGTCACAAGTCACAGCACATTCTGAGCTCCAGTCTGTCGACTTTACATTCTTTTACGTCTGGCATAACGTTGATATGATCAGAAACTCAATACGGCCCAATTAATGGTGTATTTGTTATATGTGAACTGTGACATACATGAGTCTACACTGCCCACTCGTGGGGTGCTGTAAGTTACCGGGCGAATGCCGCTCTCCCGTTGAGGTTTGACACTCTGCATATGTCATATGGTAATTAGTTTAAACACTGTTTCCGATATTCTTGTTTATTTGCTCCAGATAGCTACGATAGTATGTTATCCTGTTCTAAATTAGGCTGAACATCATCTTCGTTAATATCTTTGCACACATTTGTCCTGTCAAACTTCAACTTTTGTTCACTTGCATGGCATTTTTGTTCTGAGCCAAATACTAAGAAAATGGAAACAAATCAGGAACGTGCAATACAGTTTGTGTACAATGATTATAAAACACCAGTTGCTGAACTATTGTGTAGAGCAAACATTCCAACTGTGCATGTACGTCGGATGAGAAAAATGGCACTAGAAACATTTCAAATTGTAAATAAACTGTCACCTCCTGTATTAATATATGTGATTTAGTTGTAAAAAGGGAATCAAAATATAACTTTAGATATTCAAATATTTTGAACATACCACATGAAAGAACCAGCACCTACGGTAAAACACGTTCATCTATGCTCCTGTGCTGTGGAATTCCCTACCTGATGACTTCAGGGCTACAACTAGCTTCAGTCATTTCATAAGCTTGATTTCCTCTTGGAATGGAAATGACTGTATGTGTGTAGCATGATATACCAGGTAATGGGTCCCACAGTGAAGGATCAGCATGGAGAGTATTTCAGCTATGGTTAAGATTGCATTTTTAGTTTTCTTTTATAAATCATATTAGTTGCCTGCATGACTGTTGTCTTATTCTTTTATTATGTAGCTTCTTATGTTCATCTTATGTTTAAGTTTACTGTTCGACTAAATAAGCATGTTCTGTTTTAGCATAGAATGTCTAAATTAATTCAAATTTTTATCTCACATAGCTGTTTACTCTTGTTATTGGTGTGCGTTTTCTATGTCCTCTAGTATATAATGTAGGTGTGCGTTTTCTATGTCCTCTAGTATATAATGTAGGTGTGCGTTTTCTATGTCCTCTAGTATATAATGTAGGTGTGCGTTTTCTATGTCCTCTAGTATATAATGTAGGTGTGCGTTTTCTATGTCATCTAGTATATAATGTAGGTGTGCGTTTTCTATGTCCTCTAGTATATAATGTAGGTGTGCGTTTTCTATTCCTTAGTATATAATGTAGGTGTGCGTTTTCTATGTCCTCTAGTATTATGTAGGTGTGCGTTTTCTATGTCCTCTAGTATATAATGTAGGTGTGCGTTTTCTATGTCCTCTAGTTATAATGTAGGTGTGCGTTTCTAGTCCTCTAGTAATAATGTAGGTGTGCGTTTTCTATGTCCTTAGTATATAATGTGGTGTGCGTTTTCTATTCCTCTAGTATTAATGTAGGTGTGCGTTTTCTATGTCCTCTAGATATAATGTAGGTGTGTTTTATGTCCTCTAGTATATAATGTAGGTGTGCGTTTTCTATGTCCTCTAGTATATAATGTAGGTGTGCGTTTTCTATGTCCTCTAGTATATAATGTAGGTGTGCGTTTTCTATGTCCTCTAGTATATAATGTAGGTGTGCGTTTTCTATGTCCTCTAGTATATAATGTAGGTGTGCGTTTTCTATGTCCTCTAGTATATAATGTAGGTGTGCGTTTTCTATGTCCTCTAGTATATAATGTAGGTGTGCGTTTTCTATGTCCTCTAGTATATAATGTAGGTGTGCGTTTTCTATGTCCTCTAGTATATAATGTAGGTGTGCGTTTTCTATGTCCTCTAGTATATAATGTAGGTGTGCGTTTTCTATGTCCTCTAGTATATAATGTAGGTGTGCGTTTTCTATGTCCTCTAGTATATAATGTAGGTGTGCGTTTTCTATGTCCTCTAGTATATAATGTAGGTGTGCGTTTTCTATGTCCTCTAGTATATAATGTAGGTGTGCGTTTTCTATGTCCTCTAGTATATAATGTAGGTGTGCGTTTTCTATGTCCTCTAGTATATAATGTAGGTGTGCGTTTTCTATGTCCTCTAGTATATACTGTAAGTGTGCGTTTTCTATGTCCTCTAGTATATAATGTAGGTGCGCGTTTTCTATGTCCTCTAGTATATACTGTAGGTGTGCGTTGTCTATGTCCTCTAGTATGTTACATGCATCGGTGCTATAGATCAGGAGGTGAATAGAAACAGGCAGTTGGGGGTGTCCTCTGTAGCCTGTATAGCGTCTAAAATACAAAAGTATTTATAGATGTGGATGAGTCACTCGAAGTTGAGTACATCCATAATTTTTGGAAATGCTGTCGAACTTCCGTATATATAAGTAAAACGGATTTCGTGACCAATGTACTATATCACGCATTAACAACCCTGCTGTCACACAAGTGTGAAATGCTCATAACTGCCGTGTATACAAAACATGAAAGCAGGCAATAAACCTGTCACACTAACTCTGTTTTCCTAGTATTTTCCTGAAAAACAATATTATTAATTTCGTGCTACGTAAGTGGTTACTTTTGATTGCACGATTTCCTATGACGTCTTGTTCCTGGATTACATAGAAAATACTTAAGAATAACTGTGTATGATTGGGAGAGAGCGATGATTGGTGTTTCTAGTATAATGGTTCCCGTGACAACCAGGAAGGAATATACGATATATACAAAAACTGTATTTATAGTGAAAAGTTGATATAACACCCAATGTAACCCGCTACAACAAATTGTATTTACAGTGAATAGTTGATATAACACCCCATGTAACCCGCTACAACAAATTGTATTTACAGTGAATAGTTGATAAAACACCCCATGTAACACGCTACAACAAATTGTATTTACAGTGAATAGTTGATATAACACGCCATGTAACGTGCTACAACCAATTGTATTTACAGTGAATAGTTGATATAACACCCCGTGTAACCCGCTACAACAAATTGTATTTACAGTGAATAGTTGATAAAACACCCCATGTAACACGCTACAACAAATTGTATTTACAGTGAATAGTTGATATAACACCCCGTGTAACGTGCTACAACCAATTGTATTTACAGTGAATAGTTGATATAACACCCCGTGTAACCCGCTACAACAAATTGTATTTTAGTGAATAGTTGATATAACACTCCGTGTACCCGCTACAACAAATTGTATTTACAGTGAATAGTTATAAACACCCCGTGTAACCCGCTACAACAAATTGTATTTATAGTGACTAAGCATGGAAACCCCGTTAGGAAAATGTATCTATTGTGCGCAATATACGGTTTAAATGTATCTATTTTGCGCAATATACGGCTTAAATGTATCGATTGTGCGCAATATACGGTTTAAATGTATCGAGTGTGCGCATATATAAGTTTAAATGTATCGATTGTGCGCAATATATGGTTTAAATGTATCGAGTGTGCGCAATATACGGTTTAAATGTATCGAGTGTGCGCAATATACGGTTTAAATGTATCGAGTGCGCGCAATATACGGTTTAAATGTATCGAGTGTGCGCAATATACGGTTTAAATGTATCGATTGTGCGCAATATACGGTTTAAATGTATCGAGTGTGCGCAATATACGGTTTAAATGTATCGATTGTGCGCAATATACGATTTAAATGTATCGATTGTGCGCAATATACGGTTTAAATGTATCGATTGTGCGCAATATACGGTTTAAGTGTATCGATTGTGAGTAATATATGGTTTAAATGTATCGAGTGTGAGCAATATACGGTTTAAATGTATCGATTGTGCGCAATATACGGTTTAAATGTATCGATTGTGCGCAATATACGGTTTAAATGTATCGAGTGTGCGCAATATACTGTTTAAATGTATCGATTGTGCGCAATATATGGTTTAAATGTATCGATTGTGCGCAATATACGGTTTAAATGTATCGATTGTGCGTAATATACGGTTTAAATGTATCGAGTGTGCGCAATATATGGTTTAAATGTATCGATTGTGCGCAATATACGGTTTAAATGTATCGATTGTGCGCAATATACGGTTTAAATGTATCGATTGTGCGCAATATACGGTTTCAATTTATCGATTGTGCGCAATATACGGTTTAAATGTATCGATTGTGCGCAATATACGGCTTAAGACTGCAAACGTTAACACGAAGCAGTTATATAGACACGATTGGTAGCGAATAACGTGCCGCAAACACATCAAAATATGCGCACAATGTAATTATCCCAGGAAATGGTAACAATTTTATTGCGCACAATATATGAGCAAGATACTATGATATACAACATTACAATCCGCATGCAAGCGATTAAGAACTACATTATATAAGGTTCTACCACTGCGCCAGTATGTGGGTATCACGCTGGAACCGTAATTCAGGGCTCGCAAGTTCGATCACACATCACATCATTATAAAATTACTATTAGGAATGCATTTCGGATGAGATTTAAAAGCCGAGGTCTCGTGTCGATGCTGCAGGCCTACACCGTGCACGAACAAGAACCAAAGGAGACTCTGGAATGGGCCTCCGTCTGCATCATTGCACTATCCTCCAGAAATCTAATATGATTAATATCGTAAGTGTGACGTCACTCAAATGGGCAACCGTTATCAAAATAAACTCATAACACACATACGCAACCATAAATATAAATGAAATTGTCAGGAATGTATCAGTATGGTAGGTGTGTCTATCATAGACAATAAGGAGTCAATTATAACTAGAATCAGGTATTAGACAAGTTTGATTAAGTATTTCCAGAAGATGGAATGCATTTTCGAAATTCACGCGTACAGTAATTCACTGGTGAGTATGCAGAAATCGAGACGGACAACCCCAAATATCTATTAGAGCTGTACTTTAGTGCCAATTTCAAAAGCGGCGGCAGTAAGGGTTAACAAGAAAAGCTATGACAACAATTGTTGCCATAGCAATACTCATCTGCTATAAATAACAATGTAGGGGTTAGAGAATGGATGTATATATTAGCAAGACATCTCAACCCCCCATATTTAAAAATCGCCATCGCATTTGGGCAACTAAGTTTTCTAAAACGTTTAAAATAAACATCATCTAAAAGTGATGAGCCTGACCCTCTCAATATCAAATCTTTCAGATGGGACTATAAACGAGAGACTCGCCTCGTTGCTATACAACAGGCATATAAAACAACCAACGTGTGGACACCATTTAGGTGGATCTGTAGTCCAGTGATAACACGCTCGACAGGTAATCCATGGATCACAGGTTTGATCCCCCGTCTGACCATAATAAAATTAACAGTCTTTCAGATGGGACGTTAAACCGAGGTCTCGTGTCGGTGTTTTACACTGTGCACGTAAAAGAACCAGAGGAGACTCTGGAATGGGTCTATGTCTGTATCATTGCACTATCCTCCAAAATCTAAAATGACTAATCTCTTCAGGAGGCGTCGCTCATATGGGCAACCGGTAACGACGATAAATAAACGTAAAACACACACTATTTATAATAAGAATAACTATGCATGGATTACTGTTATGCACAAGAAACGACAATATAGCAAACATGTCGACAGTGTTTTAGAAAAGGGTTGTTGCACTGACTACATGTATATAAACCAATTTAGCTAAAGAATGCCTTTAAATCTTAATGTATATTCAATATGCTAGGTCACTTGCATAAGTGGTGATGGATGGTAGGGGAAACCTACATTTGTATATTCGACCTGTAAATAGGGGTGAAAGGTTAGACAAGAAAGTAGCAGTTAATGGAAATTAAAAATTAGGAAGCAGTGGTTAGGTAAAATACATTAAGACATAAAAACATATATACAGAGTCAAAAAAGAAACGATACCAAACTAAAAATGACGTAAAACGGATAAAACCATAGAAAGGTTTAATATATTATTACGTATCAGTACCGGGTATCTTATTGCAACGTCAGTCAACCATAAACACAGGTAAATAAACACCCGATAATCCTGGAGCGCCGAATTTCCGATTTGCACGTGCTCAACAAAGACAACTTCCTACACATGTACAAATCGGAAAACCGGTTTATTGTACTGGTATTGCATTATCATCGAGGAAAAACACCTTACATACCGATTGTTACCTCTAACAAAATGCCTAGGCTAAACCGCAATCGGAGAATGCGTGCCATTGGCATGATTGACGGCGGTTTACGTCAGTGTGACGTCGCAAATCGACTCGGGGTTACGCGGATCACGATAACACGTCTACTTCAACGTTATCGAACACATGGATCGGTGGACGACCGTCCAAGATCTGGTCGACCACGTGTGATGACGCGTGAACAGGACCGTCACAATCGGACGTCACCGGTTCCTACCTGCTACGCACACAGCTGCCGTTACTCCTGGGATGACCAACAATCGCATCAGTGCACAAACAGCCAGGAACCGGCTCGGTGAACGTGGCATTCGTGCCTATCGGCCATACGTTGGACCCATCCTGACACGGAGTGTACGTCAGGTCGATCTGTTCGGGGGCGGAAGCGTTATGGCGTGGGGCGGTATCACCTTCGGCAGTCGCACTGAACTGTTAGTGGTGGACGGGAACCTAAACGCCCAGCGGTACTGTGATGAGATCCTTGTGCCAGTTGTTGTGCCGTTCTTTAACGCCAACAGAAACGTCACACTGTTCCAACAGGACAACGCCAGGTGTCATACTGCTCGGATTTCCACCACATTATTGGAGCATAACAATATTGAAACCCTGCCGTGGCCTGCTTTGTCACCAGACTTGTCACCCATAGAACATTTGTGGGATACGTTAGACCGCCGCGTCAGACGGTAACGTTAAACCAACTGAGGGATGTTTTGCGTCAGGAGTGGACAAATATTGACCAGCAAGAGATTCACACACTCTTCCGTTCGATGCGACGGCGGTGCATTGCAGTGAGAGACGCAAATGGTGCCCATACTCGGTATTGACGTCTGTGTGACAACTCCATTAGACCCCTGTCCGACGAATTACGTCATCACGCAGCAGACAGTTTCGGAGGCTCATTATGCTCTATGTGCTCCTCTTTCAAACATGTTGGACTATCATCTTATGAATTTTCAAAGAATTTTCTTAATAAATGTTGAAATTATAGACACATAAACGCCAGGTATCGTTTCTTTTTTGACTCGGTATATATATATTGACAAAATGTTGCTACCAAGTCATTTTGTCCTTGTTTATAAATACATGTAGGCCTACAGTCTGGTGGAAAAAAACAAGGAATTTCTATAGTCAACAGTTGTGTTATCATCTGTGACCTGGGTTGGGGATTTGCGTCAGGGAATCACTTAATAACAATATTAAGAAATAAACATGTTTAATGCAAGTAAGATACTACAAATATCATCATATGACAGCAATGTTTCTACACAGATATTCAAAAAGATGCAAATCATAAAACATTGATGAACATTATTTATATACATGTAGTCTAAATACATATGCAATTGCATAAGAAATTATACATTTCTAACAACTTGAGCAAATATTTATGATGTTTTAGTTTATTAACAATAAAGTGGACACGATGGCCCTATATCGCTCACCTGACTCCATTGTTCACACAAGGGTGTCATGCAACAACTATGAATATCATACATTGATCAATCTTACTAAATGTCGGTGGTAGATTTTCCGAAGAATTTGTAATATTTTGAGATGGAAGAATTTGTACTATGATGACAAGTAAATACTAAATCATAAATGGTGACTATAGACCCTATGGTTGCTGAGGAGAAGACGCTTGAACATGTTGATTGTGACGACGTCGGACGAGCGGTAACCATATACATTGTATGTAGTTTCTTCAACACTTGCTAAAGTTTTTCAAGATTTACGCATCTATAAACTACACGAGGGGATGCTATATTGTGATGTCCGCTTTAAACATCGTAAAAGGTTATTGACGGAAATAAACTAATGATCGAAAATGGATAACGGCTATTTTGAACATTGTGCGTAATTTCCACTTGTTTTCCATAGAAACTACCGCCAATCTGTAGGAGTAAACAGGTCAAGTGGTTGGGAAATATTTCTCCATAATTTAAATATGTAATTAATTGATGGCTGTTTGGGTCAGGCAGTCAGTGATTAAGTTTGGCTGAAATCTTGGGAAGAAGTCACTTATTCCTAACTTATTCCTAACTTATTCTCACACTATTCCTAACAGTTAGAAATTTGAAAATTTACAGAGAAGTATAACTTCAACTACTGTGTTCAAGAATGTATGTTTAAATGTTAAACCAAATTGACCTGCATAGCCTACAGTAAATAAATATGTTATTGCTCTCTATCGTGACATGTATTTCACTAATATTCCAACACATTCAAGACACTGTATTGAGTGTTTTCCATAAATCACAATAAATTGTACAATGATCATCTTATTATTTTGCTATGTCTCATCACAGACAACCACTATGACACATTTGACTGTTCACATACGGAACGATACAGTACAACCGAACATCTGTGACCATCTGCAGCAAATATGTATTCCTGTAAAAGACGATATATAAATTCTTGTTATTGTATATACAGGCCCAATAGCTGTAGATTACTGTAATTGACATTGGCTTTCTGGCATTAGTGTCAAAATCACTGGAATTCAAAAATAAATACAGGAACAAAAATTTTGGTATTATAATTTTTAGTGGCTTTACTGCGAGTACTATGTGTGCACTACAATAACGTGGGTTCTTGGAAACATGATCTGATCGGACAAATCTATAATGTGGACCAATCTCTGAGTTTGTTGAATGCTAGACTTCATGTGTATTTCCAGGATCCTATCTACATGTTCCTGGTACTTGCAAAAAATAATCCACCATATTGGAAATCTTAAAATCATCAAAAATTATGGGAATTATAATAGAAATAGTAAATGAATTTAAAATGGTAGATATATTGAATGGCAATTGGCAGTTTCGTGGAATCAAGTATAAGTTTTGAGAAGCGATTAAGAAAAAACGGCAGACAATACTGGCAAAGAACATGGTATCAATTGTGAGAACAAATTGTCAATAAATCACAAAGTTGTGATAAACTTCAGCCAAACATGGAGATGACTATTTCGTAATTGCTACAATCAACATGACCTATCCCACATCATGGCCGTTACCTTTCAGGATGATCATTACCTTGTGGACCATACCACATCACTGATCAGTCAATTGTAACCCCCCAACTCGCCTCCCCATCATATACAATTGTAAATGCTACGACATGTTCCAAAATGATAAAACATTCTCAACTCTCAAGATGAATATCAAGCATTTTTGATTGGCTGATTCTGGGTATCAACCTAACACTATGGTACAGAATTTGAAAATAGTTTTATAATCCTGGACGTACTATTTTTATGTTTGAATCTACATAATTTTATGCAGCAGTGCTTATTCGAAAGTGGTGACAACGGCAGGATCTTCAGGTTTATTGTTTGTCGCTCCATTTGTGAATTCGAATTATCTTCCTCGCATACTAACTTTTGTGATTTTAAAAAATCTCAGACATTGGCACAATTCAATTATGGCAGGCTTGTATATACAAGGACTGAAACTAAATGTTATGTCGATCCGTTGCATATTAATGACAATTTCTTCATATTATCATCAACATATGTAATCTGAGTTTCACTACAAACTGTTTTGGCACCATAGGCACCAATTACAGGCCATGATAGTGTGATATTAATAGTTTGACACTGGTCAGACAAATGATTAAAATGCATACAAAATCTGATGTGTCTGACATGAGGAGTATTTCTCACTAGGGTTTTCACGGTTACACGTGTAAACGGAGCCGTGTCATGTAATAGCAATACAAGTGTACTAATTGAGTAACCGTTTACACTATCTTAATTGATGACATCGTATAATGAAGCTTAGTGACGTAATAAAATCATAGCATCGACCGTTTCACTGAATGTTGTGAGACCTAGTACATGTCAAGCTTGGCCGGGAAATACCGGGGGCGGGAAATAATCATGGAGAATAAACAAAGTGTAAATGATGTCATGCCGTGTACAAAGGATCGTGTACACGTTTACAAAAATCTGTACAGGTGGCAGCCCTATTTTTCACAATTACATGTATCAACATTACCCGACATGCCTGAAACATATGCTCTGCACATCATCTCGAGCAACATACATGTCAAGTGATTATAGGATTCCTCCAGCGGTTCAAGAGATTTGAGAGGACACACATTTGTGACGGGCAGACGGAGACCATTAAGTAATGCGTGTTAAATATACAGAGATGCTACTAACAAAGGGTATTAAATAATGAAAATAAAATTACAGAGAATGTAGAAGTGGAATTCGCAGTTACAATTGCAAGGCAATGCACTTAAATTTCACATAGTTATTGTCTTATCTGCCTTGTGGCGATGGATTAACCATTTCCTTCATAGAGATTTAGGTTAGTATACTATTATATCTCCATACAAACGACAGCCATTTAATTATAGTGCAGTGGATAAGTAGTCACCATATCTATCCCAACTCCATAGATATTACTGGGAAAACATGAGATTCTGGCTTGCATTATGAACATTGGTTTGGCTACTACATTGTCAATGTATGTCGTAATGGCAACAAGAGGTGCTTCTATGGGGGAAAGGGTTAATATAAGTTGTAGGAACTTGTTTCGCAATCAAGTTAAACTAAATTTGTATAAACAACATGTGGATTGTTTTGGCAAATACTTACACCATGATGAAATCAAAGGAATGCCATTGAGCTTGAATCTGTAACTTAACATCCTAGGTTGGAATGTCCTAAAAATAATAAAACATGTACACCAGTGAGTTGTTTTAACAGGAGCAGGGTAATACACATGTCGACGAAAACCATGCCCAGTTAAAGTGCTGTCACCCTTTTTGAGTATTTACTCATTGAAAAACAAATTAATATTAGTTTGTCTTGCTGAGAAATTGAATTTTCCATTTGGAAACTGATAGCATGTTGAGCAAAGAAAACACAGATAAAACAGAAGAAACAACTTAAGATGTATATACTTTTTGGGAGTATTCAGGAATAGTAACACTGGGATATGAAGTGTTTGGAGGTACTAATATATAAATGGTAGTTCAAGGATTCTATTCAGTAGGACGTCAGATTTCGCACTGATCAATAAAGTGGCCCTATATGCAACAATTGTAAAGAAATATGTTCCAATTATAGCGCCTATCCAGAGTCTTTATATATATAATAAGTGTTCTTCAAATAAATCACAATTTAAAAAAAAACATGCATGTATATATGTATGTTATATAATAATTTCACAAAACGTTTACCGCATCCAGCCAGATTTCACTCAAAAGACGCAGGTTTATTCATCAAAAAATATAATTTTCAACGAGGTGCTTCAGTAGTGTAGATTAATAATGACACAATACTAATGAAAATCAATTGACTATTTCCTGAATACCCCCCTAAACTACAAACAAGAAAAACACATTAATAAATTGTTGACTGCTAAAATTATAAAATTATTGAGCCGAGTTAAATGCAGATATAATTATTACTAGTCTGCACAGTAATTTACCCTTTTTTGATAATGATGGGTTTCAGTCATCACATCTATACAGTCTGGTGGACAGTTCCGGCTTGACAGGTTCCCAGCCGCTCCCTCGTCTAAGTCAACACAACCAAGGTGGAACCCATCCATTACAAATTGATAAATTGCGCTGCATCATCATCTTTGTATCATAATTGTGTTGGCGACAGAGGCAATGTAGCATGTTGTCTGGAACCGAGTCTACCACGCTGTGTTTCCACTTCCTGGACATTGTGATGTCAACCTAGTAGAATAAAAGGTGTGTTTTGCATATAAATCGACAGTTATGAAATGCTAAACTGTCTAATCTTATCAGTGATTATTATGACATTGCAATTACTTTAGTTGGTGTCGGTTCTTCGCCCAGTTAATTGGTTAATCCAGTTGGAAGTGTGGAAGGCTTGCAAGACGGCAGCCATGTGTTCAAGCCCCCAGGACACAGGTTTTCAGGGAGTTAAACATGTTTGCTACACTCCTTGTCGTTAGTCAAAGGCATATATTATGTGGATTTGCTAAATAAACATTGGTGTTGTTGTTGTATAATTAGAAGTCATTGCAGATATATCGTGTGAATGACATTTTCTGCTTAAAGCATAGGAAAGAAACGTTTGCCTTGCCAGGGGTATTTACAATGTAGCGGCATCGGTTATCTTTAGTGTTGTTGATGGTGTAAAGGACAATGAGTAGCTTTATTTTGCGAGTAATTCTCAGCACCTCATACTTGTCTGTACATTTACAAAGAACAGGAGGGAGAAGTGTAGCGATTCGGCACAGTCTATACATCAGACTGCACATGCCCACTTAGGAGAGCCAACTTGCAAGCGGGTGGTCGTGGGTTCAATCCCTGCACCATTTTACTTTTTTGTATGTATGTTCCATTAATATCAAACCCCTTGCACGGACCTAGCCATGTTTTCATGGTCAGGGTTAGCTGACAAATACTAAGCAATGTGTGTTAGGTGCCTTGCAACAGCCAACAATGACACTACATATGTGACCTGACCGATCATACAACCCGGGACAGTTCCATACCAAATCCGACGCTCTACCAATGGACCAAGGACGCTAGTCCTATATATCTAACTGATATATAATTATACAATATATATATAAGATCTCTACATAAAATATATAATTGAGGTTTAGCATTTAGAATTTGAAAAATGCCTGGATTAGTGATACACAGGCACAAGACACAAAAAACATTGTTTGGCCTATGGTCATATATTAATGTTACTTACTATATGACCATAGGGCAAACAAGTGTGTCTTGTGCCTGTGCCTGGATAGTAAAAGGTCACATTTTTCAAGTCTAAATATTACTACAAGGACGCCACCCATTTTTCTTCAACAATTCCATGGGAAATCCAGGACACAGGTGTACATAATTGTAAAGTTTTTAAAAGATCCCAACATACCCAAACTCATTAAATGTATTAAACAATGCAAAACACATACATATAAATACACAAACACAATATAATAATAGTATATTAACATACTGATACCGGAATGTAATGATGTATCACGGGAACACAATTTTAATATGTTTTAACAAAATACCCCACCCACCACAGTTCAAGTCTATGATAAATAATACGCATTAAATTGTTAATGCCGTTATGTAGGACGTTACAGGACCTGGTGGAAACTAATATAGTCGCACGTGTTGCAATATTTATATGTTGCGACCTTCAAGATAAATGGGTTTATCTCTGATAAATGACAAATATATATCGGGATCTGATTGACTGGTCGAGAAAAGGATGTTACGTACAAAGCAGTTCAATGTAACTGAATCAAGTGAATGCTATGATTTCTGGAAAGTAGGTCAACATTGAAACACAGGTTCTAATAATAATTACACCAAACAGACTACATCTATCTTCCAGTATCATAAAGAAATATTTCTAAATCAAAACGATATTACTTACTTGTTATTATTATTAGACATATAACGTTGCTAACATTATATCACAGGATGCAAAACATGAAATCCTGGTCTATTCTGTTCTCCGTAAAATGGCGCTATTTTTTATTAAATTGTACATGTATGTATACAATTACTGTGTAGTGATTTTTTTTGCCAACAACGCCCAACACCAAACATATTTTCCCAATAACAACTCACTAACATTTCACCCCATGGATTGATGTTCCTAAACTTAACGGATTATTATAAATAAACAAATATAACAAAAGTATATGGAACTATTTTAAAATAGTTTAATATTGTTGGGTTCGTCTGTGAGGTCGGACGATTCTATTACATGATGGGGGAGATGGGTTTTTATCTGCATTTACAGACACTGATATTATACATAAATAGAGTTATATCATTTTAACAACATATTAATACTAGAAGAACGACTTAGTAAGTTAATACTATGACAAGAAATGACATGTTTGACATGTATACAACATTGTTATATTTTATTACATCCCTAATTGCTGGGTAAATCCATTTTTACCCCAATTCCAATAATACAAAAGAATAGTTATACAGAATTGTTATTCGTATGAAAATACGGTCATGTATTGAGATAGATATAGACCTGTCATAAGAATCGGCGGAAGCGACTAATCATGCAGGGAACGACCCCCAACGCTTATAAAGAAAACTTGATTATCGTCTGCCGGGTCGTCTGCATGGAAATTAATCACATGTTCGAACACACAAAACACATATAGATCGTGTCTGGGGAATCATTACCAGGCGTGGGAAGTGGTAAGCAAAATTCACTGTTAGCATAATAAGTGTAGTCGAACGAGCGACGTAGCTAAGGCAAAGTGAAATTAATACTATGAATGGACAACTACATCCGGTCATAGCTATCTTGTGTAATATAATAATAGGCTGGCTATAATAATAATAATAATAAAGACTTTATTTAACGAGAGTACTCATTTAACAAAAGTTAAACATCCGTTATATCAAAGTCGGTTATGTCGAATTATCCGGTTATCTCGAAGTCGGATCAAAGTCCCGTTTCAGACACTATCCTTTTACATATAACTGGATCTGTTTATATCGAATTTTGTTAAGTCAACCTTCGGTTATGTCGAAGTATTTTGTTCGGTCCGACGGAATTCGACATAACGTATGTAGACTGTAATTGTTATCTACCTTTAATTGCATCAAATATAGTTATCTTAGCAGCTTTGTTCATCACTATGATTTTATGCCGCGTTGTATATAGTGTACATATACCAGTTTCTGTCCTATCCGACTATATATATATACTTTGACATAACGGATGTAGACTGTATATAAATAATATGAACGACAATCCAGCTAAAGAGAATTATTAAGTCAGTATGCATAAACTGGATTTTGCATTTCTTTCAGGTCCGCCTTCGTGGTCGAGTGGTTAAGGTCGCTGATTTGTATACTACTGTAACCTTATCATCACTGATGGTCACGGGTTCGAGCCCCGCTCAGGTCGTGTCTCATTTATATGAAAAAGTTGGCAGTTTCTTACGGAGGTTGGTGCACCCAAGTACTGGTTAACCGCTGGAGCCTGCCCAGGAAAGGTGTTGTTAGGTAAACTGCCCGCCGGAGATATAGCCCAAAATGGTGCTGATGCAGGCACCCGAAATATAACATAAAAATATAACATAACATTTCTTTCAGGGAGATCAACATTTACAAACTTGATATCATATTTCAGAGAATTTTCCAAATACGTTTCCCACACCTACCTAACCATGTGTGAAGTTTCGCGACGTTACAACATTTCATTTTCAAATGTTCGCAAGTTCCAGTTTTTTATAGACAGGACGGACGGGCGGGCATGTGGATGGTAGTCCCCAGTGGCTTGCTTATAGATAGTGTGGAACTTCCGTGGTGTAATGGGTATGGTGTCGGTTGCGAGCTCGAGCCCTGCCAGAACCATGATGCTTGTGTCCTTAGGCAAGGCAATTGAACCGATACTATCTCTTCTCTCTGCTTCTATTCATGGCGATGGATTCCACATGGAACATGGTCTCGACAACGATTCCACTAATGTTGTGAGAACTCGCTTCGCAATCGAGCTAAACGAAATCTGTATAAACTATATAAACCGGCTAAACCATAGCTACACATGTTTGCTATTATTAAAACCATAGCTCCAGACTATTTAAAATCATCCTTCACTTTTACATCCTAGAATTCTTAGATCAACCTCAGAATATCATACACACCAAGACCAAATTGTGAATTATTTCGTAATACATTTGAATTTTCAGGATCATCTATTTGGAATTCATTGCCTCACTCAGTTCAAAATGCTCCAACTATCCAACAGTTCAAAATTCTCTACTTAAGGTGGAACTATAACAATTCAAACTAATCGTGCACTTCTACTGTTATTATAAACGTGTATTGCGATTGGTATATTTATTAGTCTTTAAGTTGATTTCATACATATTTTGAAGATACCACTACAAGTCAAATCTGCATATTGTTAGATAGATCTAGTATCATTAATTGTCTCATTCCCATTTTCTACTCTGCTAGCCAATTCCATATATCATCATATTCCATTACATATTAAATATAGTTTCTCTATTTTTCAGCTTTTACATTACTATATTATTCCAATGTGCAGTTCTCACGTATAGTCCTATCTTTTGATTGCATTTGATTGTATATATGTTGAGGGCCTCATGGTAGATTAACTTTTGTTAAATGAGTACTCTCGTTAAATAAAGTCTTTATTATTATTATTATTATAGCCAGCCTATTATTATATTACACCACAAGATAGCTATGACCGGATGTAGTTGTCCATTCATAGTATTAATTTCACTTTGCCTTAGCTACGTCGCTCGTTCGACTACACTTATTATGCTAACAGTGAATTTTGCTTACAACTTCCCACTGTTTGATTATACACCTGGTAATGATTCCCCAGACACGATCTATATGTGTTTTGTTATAATTGACTCCTTATTGTCTATGATAGACACACCTACCATAATGATACATTCCTGCCAATTTCATTTATATTTATCGTTGCGTATGTGTGTTATGAGTTTATTTTGATACTGGTTGCCCATTTGAGTGACGTCAGACTTACGATATCAATCATATTAGATTTTGGAGGATAGTGTAATTATACAGACAGAGACCCATTCCAGAGTCTCCGCTGGTTCTTTTACGTGCACGATGCAAGGCACCTACACGAGACATCGGTTTAAAGTTCCATCTGAAAGACTATTAATTTTTATTATGGTCAGACGGGTGATCGAACATGTTATCCTTGGATTCGCAGTCCAACGTGTTAACCACTATAATCTGACCCGTATTGGGTCGCCCTCCGCAATTAAATACGTATACCGCCATTTTACGTTTATTTATCGTCGCTACTGGTTGCCCATATGAGCGACGCCTCCTGAAGAGATTAGTCATTTTAGATTTTGGAGGATAGTGCATGATACAGACAGAGACCAATTCCAGAGTCTCCTCTAGTTCTTTTGCGTGCACGGTATAAAGCACCGACACGAGACCTCGGTTTAACGTCCCATCTGAAAGACTTTTATTTTTTTTATTAGGGTCAGACGGGTCCTGTTTTATAGAAGCGGTTGTATAACATCCTTCTTACACTTAACACTAGTACTATACACACTATAATCATAAGAGTTGTTCTATGGCATGTACTGTGTTGGTACTCCGCAATACCAGCTATGTTAGAAACAAGGTTATAACTGTAAAATATCTCGTCAAATAAAGTCTTTATTATTATTGTTATTAATATTATTTATTTATTATTATTATTATTATTTATTATTAATATTATTATTATTAGTAGCAGTACTGTGTCGATACTCCGTAATAGCCGCTATATTAGAAACATGGTTTTAACTGTAAAATATAACGTCAAATAAAGTCTTTATTATTATTATTGTTACTATATAATATTATTTATTTATTATTATTATTAATATTATTAGTAGTAGTAGTACTGTATTGGTACTCCGCAATACCCGCTACGTTAGAAACAATGTTATAACTGTAAAATATCTCGTCAAATAAAGTCTTTATTAATATTGTTATTAATATTATTTATTTATTATTATTATTATTTATTATTATTACTAATAGTAGCAGTAGCAGTAGCAGCAGCAGTAGTAGTAGTACTGTGTTTGTACTCCGTAATACTCACTATATTAGAAACAAGGTTATAACTGTAAAATATCTCGTTAAATAATGTCGTTATTATTATTGTTATTATTATTAATATTATTTATTTATTATTAGTATATGCACGCAGATGGATCGTCAGTATAACTTTGTTTCAGGCGATGTCGCCGCTGTTGTGCATGTTCGAAACAAGATGTTTGACTATTTATATAATTACAATTTAGTACCACTGCTATAGCCTGGGTTTCAGTCTGTCGATTTTTCACTTTTTAACTTCTAGCCAAATGACATGTTCAGAAACTCAATACGGCCCAATTAATAGTCTCGGTGTTAAAATATATTTATTTGACTGACCAGGCAAAATATATCGACGCCTGTTCCCAGACTACCACTGCTATGGCGGGTGTAGAAAGTACCCCCGTTCTTATAGTCAGAGTTTGTATCATGCTAAACCTGGTATCTGTTTGACTCATCATTGAAGATCACTATTTTGGCGGTTATTGCTGTGTGTGTGCTTTGCGTTTATTTATCGTCGCTAGCAGTAACATGAAAGATGCGGTTCCTGTGGAGACTGTCATTTTTAGATTTCTGGAGGATAGTGCAATAATGCAGATGGAGGCCCATTCCAGAGTCTTCTCTGGTTCTTGTTCGTGCACGGTGTAGGCCTGCAGCATCGACACGAGACCTCGGCTTTTAAATCTCATCCGAAATGCATTCGTAATAGTAATTTTATAATGATGTGATGTGTGATCGAACTTGCGAGCCCTGAATTACGGTTCCACGTGATACCCACACACTGGCGCAGTATATTATATAATGTAGTTCTTAATCGCTTGCATGCGGATTGTAATGTTGTATATCATAGTATCTTAGTCATATATTGTGCGCAATAAAATTGTTACTATTTCCTGGGATCATTTTGCGCATAGTGTGATGTGTTTGCGGCACGTTATTCGCTATCAATCTTGTCTATATAACTGCTTCGTGTTCGCGAGATCCCGATAACGTTTGTAGTCTTATAAGCCGTATATTGTGCACAATCGATACATTTAAACCGTATATTGCGCACACTCGATACATTTAAACCGTATATTGCGCACACTCGATACATTTAAACCGTATATTGCGCACAATCGATACATTTAAACCGTATATTGGGCACAATCGATACATTTAAACCCTATATTGCGCACAATCGATACATTTAAACCGTATATTGCCACCCACACTTGACACATTTAAACCGTATATTGCGCACACTCGATACATTTAAACCGTATATTGCGCACACTCGATACATTTAAACCGTATATTGCGCACAATCGATACATTTAAGCCGTATATTGCGCACACTCGATACATTTAAACCGTATATTGCGCACACTCGATACATTTAAGCCGTATATTGCGCACACTCGATACATTTAAACCGTATATTGCGCACACTCGATACATTTAAACCGTATATTGCGCACAATTGATACATTTAAACCGTATATTGCCACAATTGATACATTTAAACCGTATATTGCCACAATCGATACATTTAAACTTATATATTGCGCAAAATAGATACATTTAAACCGTATATTGCGCACAATCGATACATTTTCCTAACGGGGCTTCCATGCTTAGCGGTGAAGGTCGTCTCGTACCTCGCCGTTGTAGGTTCCAATCCCACTAGGGGTTTTCAAATGAGGAAGAGATCCAGCTGGATTACGGAAGGCCGATGGTTATACTCTGATCACCGCACGTACCTGAACTATTTTCCTCACCCGAATCTGTCGTCTTCAAACATCAACACAGGGTTGACAATGACCTATCCCATATAACAAAGTAAATGACCAAGGCCCAAATGACCTGGAAAGTGACCAAGGTCCATATGACCTGGAAAGTGACCAAGGTCCATATGACCTGGAAAGTAACCAAGGTCCATATGACCTGGAAAGTGACCAAGGTCCATATGACCTGGAAAGTGACCAAGGTCCATATGACCTGGAAAGTGACCAAGGTCCATATGACCTGGAAAGTGACCAAGGTCCATATGACCTGGAAAGTGACCAAGGTCCATATGACCTGGAAAGTAACCAAGGTCCATATGACCTGGAAAGTGACCAAGGTCCATATGACCTGGAAAGTGACCAAGGTCCATATGACCTGGAAAGTGACCAAGGTCCATATGACCTGGAAAGTGACCAAGGTCCATATGACCTGGAAAGTGACCAAGGTCCATATGACCTGGAAAGTGACCAAGGTCCACATGATATATAAATTGACCAAGGTTCATATAACATGGGAAATGATCAAGGTCTATATGACATTGAGATTGTCCAAAGTCTATATGACATGGGAAGTGATCAAGGTCTATATGACATGGGAAGTGATCAAGGTCTATATGACATGGGAAGTGATCAAGTTCCGTATGGCATGGCATGCGACCACACTCCATGTGACATGAAAAGGGACACAGGTCCATAATGCATGGAAAGCGACCAATGTTCATATGGGCATACAATCAATTTGTTGTAGCGGGTTACATGGGGTGTTATATCAACTATTCACTGTAAATACAATTTGTTGTAGCGGGTTACAATGGTGTGTTATATCAACTATTCACTGTAAATACAATGTGTTGTAGCGGGTTACACGGGGTGTTATATCAACTATTCACTGTAAATACAGTTTGTTGTAGCGGGTTACACGGGGTGTTATATCAACTATTCACTGTAAATACAGTTTGTTGTAGCGGGTTACATTGGGTGTTATATAAACTATTCACTGTAAATACAATTTGTTGTAGCGGGTTACATTGGGTGTTATATCAACTATTCACTGTAAATACAATTTGTTGTAGCGGGTTACATGGGGTGTTATATCAACTATTCACTGTAAATACAATTTGTTGTAGCGGGTTACACGGGGTATTATATCAACTATTCACTGTAAATACAATTTGTTGTAGCGGGTTACATTGGGTTTTATATCAACTTTTCACTATAAAGACCATTTTTGTATATATCATATATTCCTTCCTGGTTGTCACGGGAACCATTATACTAGAAACACCAATCATCGCTCTCTCCCAATCATACACAGTTATTCTTAAGTATTTTCTATGTAATCCAGGAACAAGACGTCATAGGAAATCGTGCCATCAAAAGTAACCACTTACGTAGCACGAAATTAATAATATTGTTCTTCAGGAAAATACTAGGAAAACAGAGGTTTATTGCCTGCTTTCATGTTTTGTATACACGAATGTTAGGAGCATTTCGCAGTTGTGTGACAGCAGGGTTGTTAATGCGTGATATAGTACATTGGTCACGAAATCCGTTTTACTTATATACGGAAGTTCGACAGCATTTCCAAAATTATGGATGTACTCAATTTCGAGCGACTCCTCCACATCTATAAATATGTTTGTATTTTTGACGCTAAACAGGCTACAGAGGACACCCCCACATGCCTGTTTCTATTCACCTCCTGATCTATAGCACCGATGCATGTAACATACTAGAGGACATAGAAAACGCACACCTACATTATATACTAGAGGACATAGAACACGCACACCTACAGTATATACTAGAGGACATAGAAAACGCACACCTACATTATATACTAGAGGACATAGAAAACGCACACCTACATTATATACTAGAGGACATATAAAACGCACACCTACATTATATGATTATTATTACATGAAAACGAAATACGCAGGATTCCATCAAAGATATATCACATCTTTACTACAAAACACAAACTGAACACAAAAAATATTCCAAAATGTTTAAAACTATGTATTTATATAGTTATTGGTTTTCATGTAAAACAGTGTGCGCTTTCTATGTCCTCTAGTATAGTTTATGCAAATTTATTTTAGCTCGATTGCGAAACAAGTTTTTACAACATTCTATTAATAGTTCTCGATACTTCCTATCCTGATGGAATCGCTATGAGGGAGAGAGAAGAGGAAATGTGGATTTTGAGTATCATGCCTAATAACACAATCGCAACGGCTACAGCTGGTGTGGACCGGAACCGGAAGCAAACGCTATATATTTAAAGGACACAAGACGGATCTGTAGTACAGTGGTAACACGCTGGAATGGTAATCCAGGATCGCAGGTTCGACCCCCCGTCTGACCCTAATCAAATTAACAGTCTTTCACTTGGACGTTAAACCGAGGTCTCGTGTCGGTGCTTTACACCGTGCACGTAAAAGAACTAGAGGAGACTCAGGAATGGGTCTCTGTCTGTATCATTGCACTATCCGCCAACAATCTAAAATGACTAATCTCTTCAGGAGGCGTCGCTCATATGGGCAACCGGTAGCGACGATAAATAAACGTAAAACACACACGCCACACGTTATACAACTACTACATAGGTATGTTACATATGCCCTAGATTGGTGAGAGTGCATTGTAGTTTGATTTGTTTTGCGTTCTTTTGGATCTGTTTCGTACACTTTAGTTTGGCTGTCCGATTAGCGCAGTGGTTAGCGCGCTCGCTTCTCACCAATGCAACCCGGGTTCAATCCTCGGACCGGGAAGTATATGAGATGGTATGGTGGTGGCCAGATCAGACAGGTGGGTATTCGTCGGGTACTCCGGTTTCCTTCCACACGAATGACCACATTTACGTTTTCATCCGCGCCAATGAGAGTGATTAATATAAGTTCTTAAAACTTGCTTTGCAATCGTTGTATATAAATAAAGTTTAAACTTTTAAATGAGGGATTACTGAAACTGCTAAGAGAGAAAGAGAGATGAGAGAGAGGGAGATAGGGAGGGGGAGGGAGGGATGAGAGAGAGGGTTTGGTATATCATTGTACACTGTTCATGTATCGGAAATAGCATTGGAAAGTATATGTACTGATAGTGTTAATAAAACTATATATAAACGCTGACTGAGTATTGTGCTCGCCACTATACGAGTTCATGAACGACCGGTGTCACATGTTATGTGTGTCACGTGGTCACGTGATAAGGTATCACGTGTCGTAGTGTGCCACCAACTGGAACGCTTCCTCACATGAAATCATTCGACATCTCCAGGGGGATTCGAACCTACCGTTGTTAGTGGCAACTGATTTGAACTCAACGACCTTGGTGTAGTTGTAAACACGATGGCAGTGAACTGTTCGTTTGAGAACCCCAAGTGTCTCCTAATGTGCTCTGCGGTTGTCTTGGTAAACTAGGAAATAATTATTGAAAACTCGTATAACCTATAAACGTGCGAAATTGTTTCAATTTGTTTAAGTGTATGTTTTAATTCCGTATAGGAAAACCGTACATAAACCGAATGGATATTGGGACATGTTTATTGTTGTCTTGCGTTTATGAATACACACTCTGCAATCTGCATGCCTTGGTTCCACCAGGCTTTCAAATGTGAACTTTGATGTAGAAATTATACAGTCAAATGCAAATAATCACGAAAAACGTATGACAGAGAAGACATCGACACTGTTTTAGATATCAACATGCATGCAAGATGGAAACGTGTGTGTATATTCGTTTGTTCTGGAAACGTGTGTGTATATTCGTTTGTTCTGGAAACGTGTGCGTATATTCGTTTGTTCTGGAAACGTGTGCGTATATTCGTTTGTTCTGGAAACGTGTGTGTATATTCGTTTGTTCTGGAAACGTGTGTGTATATTCGTTTGTTCTGGAAACGTGTGTGTATATTCGTTTGTTCTGGAAACGTGTGCGTATATTCGTTTGTTCTGGAAACGTGTGCATATACTCGTTTGTTCTGGAAACGTGTGTGTGTTTTCTATGTCATCTAGTATATAATGTAGATGTGCGTTTTCTATGTCATCTAATATATAATGTAGATGTGCGTTTTCTATGTCATCTAGTATATAATGTAGATGTGCGTTTCTATGTCATCTAGTATATAATGTAGATGTGCGTTTTCTATTTCCTCTAGTATATAATGTAGATGTGCGTTTTCTATGTCCTCTAGTATATAATGTAGATGTGCGTTTTCTATGTCATCTAGTATATAATGTAGATGTGCGTTTTCTATGTCATCTAGTATATAATGTAGATGTGCGTTTTCTATGTCATCTAGTATATAATGTAGATGTGCATTTTCTATGTCATCTAGTATATAATGTAGATGTGCGTTTGTTTGTTCTCTAGTTTATAATGTAGGTGTGCGTTTGTTTGTTCTCTAGTATAGTTATCAGGACTATGTGCATTCGATAAATACGGCAACAAATGGCACTATTATATCAGGCTTGTTCCCATAATTATACCAATATACTGCAATACACTGGTTATCTAGGTTCTACGGACAGTGCGCCTGTAATAGAGGAGGACGTTAGAAGGATACATACATGTACATGTATACCGGACACACATTCTATACTGAGATGAGGGCAGAAGGAGAGGGGGGGGGGGGGTGACGGGCGCACACATAATTATACCAGACAACTCAGTCAAATAATAAATGAATAAATACCTGTTTTCTTTCACTTGAGCTGCTCTCCATCATCGTGCTGCTGGTAATTCCCGCGTTTAAACACATATATATCTTAACTATTAAGAAGTAACAAATAAGTAATAACAAATAAGTAATAACAAATAAGTAATAACAAGTAAGTAAAATGTCCCTCCAGGTCTTCCGTATACAACCGTTTTATATGTGCCGTGCTTATACAAACAAACGAATATCAGAGATTTAAAGAAGTACAATAGCTCTCCTTGTATTATACAAATACTGAATTTACATCACACACATAGAAACATCTTGGAATTATGCAGGACAAATGAAGCAGGAAACAGGAAAGTTTATTTAACGTCGCTACCGGTTGCCAATTTGAGCGACGGGCGGTATTACCTAACAACACATGTCCTACTCAGGCTCCAGCGGTAGGCTCCAGTACGTTGTGCCTCAACCTCCGTAAGAAACCTGCCAACTGTTTCATATACACAGACACGGCTTGAACGGGGCTCGAACCAGTCACCATCAGTGATGATAGGTTACATTGGTTTCTTGATACAATGTCCAACCAAACAGTTTCTTGATACAATGTCCAACCAAACAGTGTATTGATACATTGTCCAACCAAACAGTTTCTTGATACAATGTCCAACCAAACAGTGTATTGATACAATGTCCAACCAAACAGTTTATTGATACAATGTCCAACCAAACAGTTTCTTGATACAATGTCCAACCAAACAGTTTCTTGATACAATGTCCAACCAAACAGTTTCTTGATACAATGTCCAACCAAACAGTGTATTGATACAATGTCCAACCAAACAGTTTCTTGATACAATGTCCAACCAAACAGTTTCTTGATACAATGTCCAACCAAACAGTTTATTGATACAATGTCCAACCAAACAGTTTCTTTATACAATGTCCAACCAACCTGTTTATTGATACAATGTCCAACCAAACAGTTTCTTTATACAATGTCCAACCAAACAGTTTATTGATACAATGTCCAACCAAACAGTTTCTTTATACAATGTCCAACCAACCTGTTTATTGATACAATGTCCAATCAAACAGTTTATTGATACAATGTCCAACCAAACAGTTTATTGATACAATGTCCAACCAAACAGTTTCTTTATACAATGTCCAACCAAACAGTTTCTTTATACAATGTCCAACAAAACAGTTTCTTTATACAATGTCCAACCAAACAGTTTCTTGATACAATGTCCAACCAAACAGTTTCTTTATACCATGTCCAACCAAACAGTTTATTGATACAATGTCCAACCAAACAGTTTCTTTATACCATGTCCAACCAAACAGTTTCTTTATACAATGTCCAACCAAACAGTTTATTGATACAATGTCCAACCAAACAGTTTCTTTATACCATGTCCAACCAAACAGTTTATTGATACAATGTCCAACCAAACAGTTTATTGATACAATGTCCAACCAAACAGTTTCTTTATACAATGTCCAACCAAACAGTTTATTGATACAATGTCCAACCAAACAGTTTATTGATACAATGTCCAACCAAACAGTTTATTGATACAATGTCCAACCAAACAGTTTCTTGATACAATGTCCAACCAACCAGTTTATTGATGCCATGTCCAACCAAACAGTATCTTGATACAATGACCAACCAAACAGTTTCTTGATATAATGTCAAACCAACAAGTTTATTGATACAATGACCAACCAAACAGTTTCTTGATATAATGTCAAACCAAACAGTTTCTTGATTACAATGTCAAATCAAAAGTATTGCCAAATGAAATATCATTACCTACGTTTTCGTCAGTTCGAGACACAGAGCTAAGCGATTATCGACGCCCTTATCCATTCCCACACAGCAGCACCACTCGACGCCGTCATCCATTCCCACACAGAAACACCACTCGACGCCCTTATCCATTCCCATACAGAAGTACCACTCGACGCCCTTATCAACTCCCCAAACAGCAGCACCACTCGACGCCCTTATCCACTCCCACACACAATTACCATTCGACGCCGTCATCCATTCACATACAGAAACACCTCTCGACGCCATCATCCATTCCCACACAGAAACACCTCTCGAAGCCGTCATCCATTCCCACACAGAAACAACTCTCGACGCCGTCATCCATTCCCACACAGAAACACCTCTTGACGCCGTCATCCATTCCCACACAGAAACAACTCTCGACGCCGTCATCCATTCCCACACAGAAACACCTCTCGACCCACACCCAACAACACCCACACAGCATCACCTCTCGACGCCGGCATCCATTCCCACACAGCATCACCTCTCGACGCCGTCATCTATTCCCACACAGCATCACCTCTCGACGCCGGCATCCATTCCCACACAGCA
Source organism: Archivesica marissinica (assembly GCA_014843695.1). NCBI lineage: Eukaryota > Metazoa > Mollusca > Bivalvia > Venerida > Vesicomyidae > Archivesica > Archivesica marissinica. Next base: position 72,200,938 of record CM026397.1, read on the forward strand.
TCACCTCTCGACGCCGTCATCTATTCCCACACAGTATCACCTCTCGACGCCGTCATCCATTCCCACACATCATCACCTCTCGACGCCGTCATCTATTCCCACACAGCATCACCTCTCGACGCCGGCATCCATTCCCACACATACGGATACTCCAAGCATTACGTAAGCATACGTTAGTAGTCACACAACCAGAAACACCCTTATAACAGAGATGTACTAATTTAAATATCAAAATAAGAACATGGATAAAGTCAACCATAAATATTCCAAGCAATCCCTACAGTAGTATATAAACCTACGTCTCTATGGGGACATGGTGTAACACTAGTGTAGTGTCCGTGACCTACGTCTCTATGGGGACAAGGTGTAACACTATTGTAGTGTCCGTGACATGTTACCCGACGTATTTCATTGTGGGCTAACTTTTATATATTATTACTAACGCGTTTTCTGATGTGTATGTACTAATATATCGAATTGAATTCCTTTGTGGGATGTGACAAATTGCTAAGTGTCTACTTGTTTGCACGAATGTCACTACTGTCACGAATATTGTTAATGTTATAATTACCTTTTTTGTGTACATATTTTCTTGTTTTGAGAACAATGTGCTTTTAGGGTAATCTATGTTCAGGCTGAGCGTTCAAATAATAATACAGACGGATCTGTAGTCCAGTGGTAACACGCTAGACTGGTAATCCAGGGATTGCAGGTTCGATCCCCCATCTGACCCTAATAAAATTAACAGTCTTTCAGATTGGACTTACACCGTGCACATAAAAGAACCAGGTGAGACTCTGGAACGGGTCTCTGTCTGTATCATTGCACTATCCTCTAAAAATTTAAAATGGCTAATCTCTTCAAGAGACGTCGCTCATATGGGCAACCGGTAGCGACGATAAATAAGCGTAAAACACACAAACAATAATAATACCCCATCCACACACACATATACGGGAGTGTTCTACACAAGTGTAATCGGGACACATTCTGCATGGCCTGGTCACTTGACGGATATACGGGACTGAGTGTTCTACACACGTGTAAGCGGGACAAATTCTGCATGGCCGGATCACTTGACGGATATACGGGACTGAGTGTTCTACACAAGTGTAATCGGGACACATTCTTCATGGCCTGGTCACTTGACGGATATACGGGACTGAGTGTTCTACACAAGTGTAATCGGGACACATTCTTCATGACCTGGTCACTTGACGGATATACGGGACCGAGTGTTTTACACAAGTGTAATCGTGACACATTCTGCATGGCCTGGTCACTTGACGGATATACGGGACTGAGTGTTCTACACAAGTGTAATCGGGACACATTCTTCATGGCCTGGTCACTTGACGGATATACGGGACCGAGTGTTCTACACAAGTGTAATCGGGACACATTCTGCATGGCCGGATCACTTGACGGATATACGGGACTGAGTGTTCTACACAAGTGTAATCGGGACACATTCTGCATGGCCTGGTCACTTGACGGATATACGGGACCGAGTGTTCTACACAAGTGTAATCGGGACACATTCTGCATGGCCTGGTCACTTGACGGATATACGGGACCGAGTGTTCTACACAAGTGTAATCAGGACACATTCTGCATGGCCTGGTCACTTCACGGATATACGGGACTGAGTGTTCTACACAAGTGTAATCGTGACACATTCTGTATGGCCTGGTCACTTGACGGATATACGGGACCGAGTGTTCTACACAAGTGTAATCGGGACACATTCTGCATGGTCTGGTCACTTGACGGATATACGGGACCGAGTGTTCTACACAAGTGTAATCGGGACACATTCTGCATGGCCTGGTCACTTGACGGATATACGGGACTGAGTGTTCTACACAAGTGTAATCGTGACACATTCTGTATGACCTGGTCACTTGACGGATATACGGGACCGAGTGTTCTTCACAAGTGTAATCGGGACACATTCTGCATGGTCTGGTCACTTGACGGATATACGGGACCGAGTGTTCTACACAAGTGTAATCGGGACACATTCTGCATGGCCTGGTCACTTGACGGATATACGGGACTGAGTGTTCTACACAAGTGTAATCGTGACACATTCTGTATGACCTGGTCACTTGACGGATATACGGGACCGAGTGTTCTTCACAAGTGTAATCGGGACACATTCTGCATGGTCTGGTCACTTGACGGATATACGGGACCGAGTGTTCTACACAAGTGTAATCGGGACACATTCTGCATGGCCTGGTCACTTGACGGATATACGGGACCGAGTGTTCTACACAAGTGTAATCAGGACACATTCTGCATGGCCTGGTCACTTCACGGATATACGGGACTGAGTGTTCTACACAAGTGTAATCGTGACACATTCTGTATGGCCTGGTCACTTGACGGATATACGGGACCGAGTGTTCTACACAAGTGTAATCGGGACACATTCTGCATGGTCTGGTCACTTGACGGATATACGGGACCGAGTGTTCTACACAAGTGTAATCGGGACACATTCTGCATGGCCTGGTCACTTGACGGATATACGGGACTGAGTGTTCTACACAAGTGTAATCGTGACACATTCTGTATGACCTGGTCACTTGACGGATATACGGGACTGAGTGTTCTACACAAGTGTAATCGGGACACATTCTGCATGGCCTGGTCACTTGACGGATATACGGGACTGAGTGTTCTACACAAGTGTAATCGGGACACATTCTGCATGGCCCGATCACTTAACGGATATACGGGACCGAGTGTTCTACACAAGTGTAATCGGGACACATTCTGCATGGCCGGATCACTTGACGGATATACGGGACCGAGTGTTCTACACAAGTGTAATCGGGACACATTCTGCATGGCCGGATCACTTGACGGATATACCGGACTGGGTGGTCTACTTGTGTGTGTTTTTACGTTTATTTATCGTCGCTACCGGTTGCCCATATGAGCGACGCCTCCTGACGAGATTAGTCATTTTAGATTTTGGAGGATAGTGCATGATACAGACAGAGACACATTCCAGAGTCTCCTATGGTTCTTTTACGTGCACGGTGTAAAGCACCGACACGAGACCTCGGTTTAACGTCCCATCTGAAAGACTGTTAATTTCATTAGGGTCAGACGGGGGATCGAAGACTGATTTACACAAATGTAACCGGGATACATTCCACATGCCTTGGCCACCTGCCACTTGCGCTGCACGGTACATTATTAGGTTGTTTCCAAAAGAACCAGTGTAATCGGCTGACGTCGTTACGATGTGCACATCCGGCCGGCGCACATCACGCAGCAGCAGCCTAGTTGTGTTACACCACCGACACGTTGTGCTATGGTGTGCATAAAGCTAGCAGAGCATGTCAATGGTAGGTAATGTGTATTTGAAAGCTATAGACTACAAACATATTAAATCACACATACATGACTGACATATTGTTGCACACATTACCTACCTTGGACCACGCATACGTACACGCATACAATCGTCTCTGGACATAAGATTGATTCCAATTGATGTATATATCAGCTAATTTCACATTTCCCACCCGGACGGAAAACAGTGTTATTTCGTTTGATTTTCTAAGCAAGCTTTGATCATTTTCTTTGAATTGTACATCATCAGGATCTGTACAATAAATGATAGAAACGTCGGATATGTCCTACGAGAGACCAGTCAGCGCCATAATACACGGTGAAACGAAGTTCTTTCAATTCTCATAACAATTCTATTTATACAGGAAGAGGTGGATGCATTTTCTTTGCACATTAACCCACAAATGGATCATTTACAAGCATCGATATAGTGCGTGTTTTACGTTTATTTATCGTCGCTACCGGTTGCCCATATGAGCACACCTCCTGAAGAGATTAGTCATTTTAGATTTTATTTTATACAAATTTATTTTAGCTCGATTGCGAAACAAGTTCTTTCAACTTATATTAATCACTCTCGAAACCTCATTCCTGATGGAATCCATCGCCATGAAGGAGAGAGAAGAGGCAATGTGGAATTTAAATGCCTTGCCTAAGGACACAATCGTAACGGCTCCAGTGGGGCTCGAACTCCGGACCTTTCGCACCTGAAGCGAACGCGCATCCACTGCGCTATCACGACTTTCAGTCATTTTAGATGTTTGGAGGATAGTGCAATGATACAGACAGAGACACATTCCAGAATCTCCTGTGGTTCTTTTACGTGCACGGTGTAAAGCACCGACACGAGACCTCGGTTTAACGTTATTAGGGTCAGACGGGTGATCGAACCTGCGATCCCTGGATTACCAGTCCAGCGTGTTACCACTGGACTACAGATCCGTCTTTAATCGATATACTATTAGTTCTTGCAGCTTATATCGTATTTCCTATGAACATTTTACCGGTCATTGTTTACATGTTTCATTATGCTATTTGGTGAGGGCCTCTTGGTAGATTGACTCAATCAAATGAGTTCTCTCGTTAACTATTTATTATTATTATTATTATTATTATATATCAAATAAAATAAATAACATATTAATCTACATTATAAGTTTCGACTGAAACGATTTTTTAAAATTTAATAATATGTTATTGCATTTTTTCATACAATACATCACATATATACATACAATACATTACATATATACATACAATACATCACATATATACATACAATACATTACATATATACATACAATACATTACATATATACATACAATACATTACATATATACATACAATACATCACATATATACATACAATACATTACATATATACATACAATACATCACATATATACATACAATACATCACATATATACATACAATACATCACATATATACATACAATACATTACATATATACATACAATACATCACATATATACATACAATACATCACATATATACATACAATACATTACATATATACATACAATACATTACATATATACATACAATACTACGAACAAATCAGAGATTAATATGTAATTATATGATTGCAGTATACGTTACATTTGTTTTGTCAAGGGAAAAAAGCAAATGGGTTGGGACTGAAACGAAAAAGAACGCAGTTGAAAATTATAACATAATAAAGGTTTCCGTTTACGAAACGTTTAATTTACGGAGTATATTAATACATAAGAAAAACTCATTTGACTATCATATCAGATATAAGACTGCATTCCACTGAAAATTGTATCGGTAGAAATTTAAATCGAATTTTACGCTGCCAATTATAGAACCTAGGCGCCGTGAATAATATCTGTGTCTGTCATATCTGTTTCATTGTCTGACTTCCATTTACAGTTTCTCTTTAGATGAAACAGATAAATATCAAACTAGTTCAACTGTCGGCAAGAATAGTCTCTTCTTAGCATACATTCATTGAATAATGGGTATATTGAAAATAGGATATACACAATCTGAACATAGAAAGCGAATACGATCATATTGCTGCGGATGCTCATTCGGTAAATATATTCGATCACACACCGACACATAGAAATAACCTGTATATCACTGGTAAATTTCGAAACACAACATATATTTTTAATTTTCCAACCATTCATCCTTAGCAATATTTTCTATTTAGTTTAAACACTATTTTATTTCAATGAATATATATAGTATAATGATCACAATAAGAAAATACATGTAGGATTTAGGAGAAAGCAACTTGCTTATATGGTTACCTCTTTCCTAGGTTACCTCTTTCCTATTTTCTATTTAGTTCGGTTATAATTTGGAGTTGCTAGTCTGTACATAATGTAATCACAACCAGACATGTGGGCACCTTTCTGTTCCTTCTTTGTCGAAACTTGTGGACAAATAAACACAGTACGTATAGAATGCACCATAATGTCTGCTGTTTTCATCTGATCCGCTTGCCTTATAAAATAATGAAATAACTATGTAAATTTTAAAATCAAATCAAATCAAATCGTTTATTAAAACATAAAACATAATACAATGTTTATAGCCAAATACATATAATGAGTACAACATAAACAATATGCATAATTTTTTTTTCAAAAGAGCATCAGTACTATGGAACATAGATTAAATTTATTCTGTAGTGCGGATTTGGAATGCGGAGTAAATATATTTTGATAGATTATTAATTACGTATTTTGAAGTAGAAGACATTAAAGTTCTAAATTTATTAAGTGTTGGCCAATGGCAAAAGTACGGTTTGAAATATTTCTTTCTTAAATCTTTATAATTCGGGCAGACAAGTAAAAAGTGGTATTCGCTTTCAATGGCGTTCATGGTGCATGATTTACAAAGTCTTTGTTCTCTGGGTGTGCCATCATATCTACCTGATTCAATAAAAAGACTATGGGAGCTAGTCCTAAATCGTGATAAGGTTGTTACATATTTTCTATCTAAATGTATTTCTAAATATTTTTCAAGATTAAAGTCATGCTTAAAAATACAGTAATGCTGTAGTCGGGTCGAATTATTTATTTCTGAGTACCATTTTTGTAAATAATTATCAGTAATTCTCTGTTTAATAGTTTCTATGGGTATTGAATTTCGGGTATGTTGTGTAAGCCATATATTATTTAGTCCGTGTTCTTCTAATATGGATTTAATTTGAAACGCCCAGTTAGTTTGATTGTAGTTTGCATTTGTGTCGATCTCGGTTAGTAAAAACAAGTATGTACGTTTTATTAATGCTGAATCTTTTTGGCATAACATTTTTGCCCAATATTTGATCATGTTTATCTTTCGGGTTATATACATCGGTACCCTATGCAGTTCTCCGTAAAGTGCCGTAAGGTTCGTTGATTTCCTAACACCTAGCAATCGGCGTAAAAACTTCGTGTGTATTAATTCAATATCAGGAGCTGTATGTATACCCCACACTTCTGAGCACATGTTTAAAATAGATCCGACTAACGTATCGAAAAGCTTAAGTTTTTGTGATATAGGTAGTTCTATTTTGTCAAATATTTTAAATAAATTGTGCAATGCAAATGATGCGTGTTGTGCTATGTTTTTCTGGCTACGATTCCAATTACCGTTCTTGTATAAATTGATGCCCAGGTATTTAAACGAATTAACGACTTCAATTTTATTATCATATATATATAAGTCAATGTTTGTGTGTCGTCCCTTCTCAAAAATTATAGCCTTGGTTTTGGATGTGTTGATCTGCATTCCCCATAACTGACAGTAGTTTTCAATGTCTCTTATCATAGATTTTAGTGCTTCTGGTGTTTTCGCAAAGAGAGCCATGTCGTCTGCGTAAAGTATTAAGAAAAGTATTAGCCCGTTCATGGTGAAAATGCCATCTATATCAGTACCGATATTATCTATCAGATCATTCACGAAGAGCATGAATAGGATGGGAGAAGCAGGATCACCTTGTTTCAATCCCATTTCAGAGTTGAATAGGTCAGAGGTTGCCGTATTAAACTTTACATATGACTTAATGGCAGTGTACATAGACTTAATAGCTGTTACCAGTTTACAACTTACATTTTCGCTTATGAGTTTTTGCCATAGTAGCGTTCTATCTATTTTGTCATAGCATTGTTGATAATCAATGAAAATACAGTAGAGTTTTTGCCCCGAATTAAGTACTTTAGAGATAATAGTCTGTAATATGAAAATACAATCGCCAACAGACTTGCCTTTCTGGAAACCAAACTGATTGGGTGATATTTTTTCATGTTTTGATGACCATTTGGTTAGCCTATTCAATAAAATGTGTGAGTAAATTTTTGCGGTTATGTTTATAAAGCGTGATACCTCGATAATTGTTCGCGTCGTTTTGATCTCCTTTTTTATAAATAGGAGTAATTATACCCACACCCCACGAAGTGGGGTATTCGCCGCTATCAAACATTCTGTTATACCATTTTATTAGAAAGGGTGATATCAAGTCGTAACATGATTTAAATATTTCACTTGTTAAATTATCAGGCCCTGGTGCCTTATTATTATTCTGCGAAAAAACGGCGTCTCGAATTTCGGTTTCGGATAGTGGACAATCTAGATCATTATCTGAAATATTGTGATTTTCGGGAGTATATTCGCGTTGTGTTTCGTCATGGGACTGGTTACCGCCTAGCAACAATTTAAAGTGCTCGCACATGTCTTTCGCAGATAAACAACATGGTTCACTGTTCCTTGTCTTATAGGTTTTCTTTATATTTTGCCAGAATTTACGCGGTTGCGAAGTGGCTAGTTTATTGATCCTAGCACCTTCCGTCATCCGGTAGCATTGTCGCGCTTTTTTCTTAACTTTGTTATAACGTGTCCTTTCGCGTGTAAAAATAGCGCGTGTTGCGTCGTTTTGTCACGGTTAAAATTATTCCTGGCTGATTTAAAGTCTCTTTTTGCTTGAAAACAATTTGCATCAAACCATTTACTATTGGCCTTTTTATTAGTATGGCTGGTAGAGTATGTGTATTTGCTTTCGCCGTAAACATCGTCCGCGCTTGCATGTATAAACTGGATGAAATCTTGTACTATTTTGTCAATCGGTTCACTAGATACATCGCATGTCAGCCGATGTAACGCCTCATTATTAATCATAATATGCGCGTTAAAGTTCGCGACCTTGTCCTTTGAAAATACTATTTTCCTGTATTGTGATGTAATGTTATCCGTATATTCGGTATGTTGCCGTGTAGACGGTATTTTCAAAGGAAACGTGAATGATATCGGTGCGTGGTCAGAAAATTCATTAAAATCGTGAATGGTAAAATCGGTTATAGTATTAAAGTTTTCGTATTTCAATAGTAAATAATCTGGAGCGCTAAGTCCATTTTCACAACAAAAAGTGTGATCACCGTCTCCGCCTAATCGCCCGTTTGCTATGAGTAAACCGGTAGCTTGACATATATTAAGTAAGCGCCGCCCATTTTGGTCTACCACGTGAGTGTCGCAGTTTATACGTTGCGGTATATTTTCTGTATTTATAAACGGGTAATCTTGATTTAAATATTTGTCAAAATCAAAGTAATCTAAATCGTTACATGTTCTAGCGTTGGCATCGCCGCATAAATATATTTGTCCTAGAGAGTCATACTTTATTATATCTAGTTCAATTTGATCGAACAAATCGACATCCCTACAGCGCAAGACATTAGAGTAATACGGGGGAACATATACATGACATATATACACATCTTGATCAAATGTAAACAACTCGGAAGATAGCGTTAACCATAATATTCCATTAGAGTTCTTTTCAACAATTTTGATGCTCTGTTTTAAGTCAGTTCTATAATACACAGTTATTCCACCACTAAAGCGTCCTTTTTTCGTATTTCTAGATTTGTTCCCATATATATGATCACAACAAAAACCTGTAATATCAAAATTTAAAGTTTCTTTATCAGATAGCCACGTCTCATTTAAGATAATTAAGTCATAGTTCTCCAAGTAGTTAATAAAATCTTCATCACCTATTTTTCTCCTTAAACCGTTAATGTTCCAAAATGCAACTCTAAGTTCTGGCTCTCTGTGACTCCCCTATCCTACTGTGCTGGGTGTTGGGTCTGGACGGTATTATCTGCCCTCGATGAAAAGCCGCTTGCCTACAAATTTGACTGGTTTTCCCGCGTCTTTCGCCTGCTTCATAGCCGAGTAGAGTGGTTTTCTAGCTTCCCTGACTTCCCATGGTACCTGGGCGCCAATGCCTAGGTTGGTGCGTTTAAGCCGGTCTGCAAATTCAAATGATGTTTTTCGAACCCTCTCCCTGTCATGGTAATAATGAAACTTGACGACTATTGGTCGGACCTTTGATGTTTTCCGGCCGACTCTGTGCGCACGATCGAATAACATCTCATCTGCTATCTTACTATCCATATCTAGCGAATTTTTCATTACTGCCTTTACTAATTGTCCGCAATCCTCGGTATCACCATTTTCGGGTATTCCGTAAAACATTAGGTTTTCGCGCATGGATCGTGATTCAATATCAATAATCTTGTCTAATTCGACGTTATGGTCCCTGAGTGACTTGGTATCATGTTCAAGCCCATCACAGGTTCTTTTCATCCGCTTAAACTCCTCTTTGGCTAGTTTCAGGTCCTGTTTGTTTGTTTCTATTTCAGATGCAGAGAATTGACACGACTGCTCTAAAATAAACAACCTAATATATTTGGGTATGCGAATAACAAACCAGGTACAGTGTACCACGCGCTGATCACCCTGCGAATACAGGCAGCCATATGAATACAGGCGACCGTGTGAATAAATACCACCCACGTGTATCCATATTGTTGACGTTAAAATATGTGGGCACAGATCACATGCCATTTCAAACACCCGTTTTCGTCTCTCAATGGTGGCTGTTGTGTACACGAGTAACATAACACTACCGAACTTAGAAGTTTCAGCACTGGATTCAATTCTTCTTCATTAATTTAAAACCGCCGCTAAATGTAAAACAACTTATAAGCGATATTTACAAACAATGTTTAAAATAGAAAAACAAACAAAAACACAAAACAAACTTAGATACATTACTTGGCAACATTAAACTGAGACTCATTAATCTCCGCCAAAGCCATCGTAAGTTTCCGTGAACTACGACCAGGACATACGTTAGGTTTTTACCGTTAATATTTGAATCAAGTCAGTAAGTAAGTGTACCATAATCTAAAGCTCATATTTTACTTCGGAAATCCGATTATTAACGAAGAACTTATCACGGAATATGCAAATGTCTCAGTTTAATATTGCCAAACAAATTTTTTTTAATACTGTATTCATGTGGATCATAGCATTGTACGCATTCAAAACGTTCTTTACATTTTTGTTAATATTTCAAACACATGTGGAATAAACGTTTCCCCACATACAGATAATGATCACGTAGATAGATTGATTCTATGTATGTTTGTAATATCATTGAGTCCACATGTCGTCTACTTCACTGATGTTATATCACACATCTAGCTCCATATTACCTCCATTAGCCAGGGCAATGCAACAGTTAGCCTTCCTTAGGGACGTCACATTGAAATGGATCCCAGTCCGATTGACAGGGCTAGCAGAGCAAGTGCTCCAACGATGTAGAAATCTCAACCAGCAGTGTAGCAACGATGTAAATCTCAACAGGCTACGAACAGCAGAGTGGTAACGATGTAGAAATCTCAACCAGCAGTGTAGCAACGATGTAAATCTCAACAGGCTACGAGCAGCAGTGTGGCAACGATGTAGAAATCTCAACCAGCAACGAGCAGCAAGCAGTGTGGTAACATTGTAGAAATCTCAACCAGCAACGAACAGCAGTGTGGCAACGATGTAGAAATCTCAACCAGCAGTGTAGCAACGATGTAGAAATCTCAACCAGCAACGAGCAGCAGTGTGGCAACGATGTAGAAATCTCAACCAGCAACGAGCAGCAATGTGGCAACGATGTAGAAATCTCAACCAGCAACGAGCAGAGTGTGACAAGCCACGTAACCCATTCAACATTAAGTAACTGACATGGACTGGTGCATGATATTTTTAATCAAATAAATTAATAAGAAAATTACATTTGGACCAGTTCATTTATCAAAAATAGTAATGTTTTCTAAATATAGTAATATTACTGGCGAAAAGTGCAAATCCTGATGAGACAGCTTGTCATGAGCCGGTTCATCTGGATATACACTTCTTTGTAAACATATTTAGAGGTCCGTAGTGTTGAGAGGGTTAGTTCTGTAATTTTCTATTACCTTCCTTGGCAGATAAAATCTGATTTATCCAAAATGTGAATAGGTCCTTTTAGTTAGAATCCTTTGTTTTTACTGTTGTGCCCTAACCAGTTGTTGCTGTATGATAATTGTGATTTTACCAAAACTGTGTTAATTAAGTGATAACATTGCATATACTGTATGCGATCTGTCGAGATATAGTAATTTAATAATTATAAGGAGCAATAGTAGAATAAAATTGCTAGCATGTTGTGCATAAGGAAACAACGATAAAAACAGAGGTATACAGTTAATAGGACCTATCTACTTTTAGAGAGTATTCAGGGGCAGTAACTGACCAATGTCTCTCATTGAAACAAACTGGAGCAAATTTGAAATATTTGGAGCCAACTAATATACTTTAAGGATAACATCCACCTATCCCGATCTGGTATAAAAAGACTATTAGGTACAATAAATAACTTCACCCAGGTTTGTGGTAACTTTAATAGATGTGTATTTGTACCACGAAGAACATCGCTTGAAAATGGAAACAACAACTATGGCACCAGTGAAATGGACATATGGTAATCGACGTGGGCTAATCTAAATCAACATGGGGATACTCATAGACATCTTTAGTGGAAATTCTCGGGAAGGTGTTTTAACTGTGACCGTCTTGGCCACAAGGCCATACATTGCTATAAGCAATAGAAATCAGGCCATGTTGCCAATGCTGACGTGTCTGGAAATGACTTTGATGTCACTACATCCAATATATTTAATCTTTTGCAAAGAATATGTTCACAATGTGAATTATCAAACTGTATTTGTAATGCTTTAGAAATTAGTTTAGCTAATCATCTTGACTCGACCAACAGCTTTAATGGTATTGTAATTGATACCACAGACATCGGTCTGCATAATGTAATTGATACCACAGACATCGGTCTGCATAAAAATGGCATGAATATCGGTCATTTAAATGTTCAAGGTCTTAATAATTTAGACAAATTTGAAGAGGTAAAGCTACTTATGACCTCTGATAAAAATAAAATTGATATTATGGGGCTGAGTGAAACAAAATTTAAAGATGATGTAAATACAAATGCTTATTTAATAAAAGGATTTTTACCTCCATTTCGTAGAGACCAAAATGACAGAAATGGTGGTGGCGGAATTTTAGTTTATGTTAAAGATGGGTTAAATGTGAAACGCCGTTATGATTTAGAAATGATATTGAGGTTGTTGTTCTTGAAATATATTGTAAATATTGTAAACCATTTTTTGTTTGCAATGTGTATAGGCATCCTCACTCTAAAATAGAGTGGAAAGACAGATTTGAATTGTTTATCGAAAATATGTTCTATGAAGATAAAGACATAATTTTATTAGGTGATTTCAATAGAAACCTCACTGATTGTTATACAAATGATGAATGGGCACATTTTTATATCCCACTAGGTCTTACACAGTTAGTAACGGAACCTACTAGGGTAACTAGATCATCTGCATCTTTGATTGATCACATATATACTAACATGGAAGAAAACATTGCCAATATGTATGTACCAAAGCTTTCTATCAGTGATCATTACCCAGTATTCTGTAATCGTAAAGTCAACTTTTCAAATAATAAAAGTATGCATGAAACAATATCATATAGATCATTTAAAAACTTCAATGTGGAGTCCTCTTGCGAAGATTTACGTATTGCAGACTGGACCTTTGTTTATATATATGATGATCCAAATGAAATATTAAATATGTGGTGTAAACTATTTTTAGAAATTGTACATATTATTAAGCATATTCCAATAAAAACTCGGCGAGTGAAACGGAAATATCAACCAGACTGGATAACAACAGAAATCTTAGATACTATGAAAGAACGCGATAAAATGAAGCAAGATAAATCAGAGCAAGGTGTTAATCAATATAAACTACTTAGAAACAAAGTGTCGGCAATGATTAATACAGTAAGGAAAGAGTCATGTGAAAGAAAAATAGAGTCTGGTAAAGATAACCCACGTACTGTCTGGAAGATTTTTAAAGAGTTTGGTTCAGGAAAATCAACACAATCTGGAAACAATATTAACTCAATATACCATCAAGGATCTGATTACTCTCAAAATGTTGAAATGGCAAATATATTTAATGAATTCTTTGTCAATGTTGCATCTAATATCAAAGATCCAGTCCCTGATCACTTAAACTTTGACTATATAAAAGATTTTATTAATGAACATGTACCTGTTGATGTAGTGTTTGAAATAACAGAAGTTACACAGAGTAATATCAGAAAACAATTACTGGAACTTAATGTTTCTAAAGCTACTGGAATCGATAATATTGGACCAAAGCTGTTAAAACTTTCAGCTGATATCATTGTACAACATTTAACTGTTATAATAAATAAGAGTTTGAAAACATCAACTTTCCCTGAAGCTTGGAAATTTGCAAAAGTCAAAACATTATTCAAAAGTGGAAAAACCAATGACGTCAATAACTATAGACCTATTTCAATTTTACCATCTTTGTCGAAACTTTTTGAAAGACACGTGCATAAATCGCTGCAGACTTTTTTTTGATCACTTCAATTTACTTCACAAAACACAAAGTGGTTTCAGAACTGGCCACTCAACTGAATCAGCTTTACTTTATATGATAGATAAATGGATTCGAGCAATGAATGAGGGAAACTTGATTGGAATTGTAATGGTCGATTTTCGAAAAGCTTTTGATCTTGTCGATCATACTGTTTTGTTAAAGAAAGTATCATTATACAAATGTAGCAACAATACTTTGAAGCTTTTTCAATCATATCTTTGTGATAGAAAGCAAACTGTTTCTATAAATGACGTTTTATCTGAAAATAGAACTGTTAATTGTTGAGTCCCGTAGGGCTCAATATTAGGACCTCTTTTATTCTTACTTTTTATCAATGACTTACCACTAATGTTTTCAAATAAAATCACCGGTAGCGATTTATATGCAGATGATACTACATTATATGATATCCATAATAAGAAAGAAGTGTTAGAAACAAGATTACAACACGCTTTGGAAGACTTGAAATACTGGTGTTTCCAAAATGGAATGAAGATTAATACAGACAAAACGAAAGTTCTATTTATGATGACAGCCCAGCGAAAATGTGCTTTCCCTAACCCTACACTCTCTCTTAAATATGAAAATATAGTATTGAAAACCAGCAAATCAGAGAAGTTGCTTGGAGTACACATTCAGGATTCATTAAAATGGGACTCACATATCAAATATATTGTGAAAAAGATTTCAACTAACATTTGGCTATTAGGTAAAATACGGTATATTGTGAATCTGAACTACAGAATACTTTATTAAAAGGCATATATCCAACCACATTTTGATTATTGTTGTATCATATGGGGAAACACCACACAACAACATATCAACACATTATTAAGATTACAGAGACGAGCTTGTAAATTCATTCTGGGCCAAGATTATATTTCTTTGCGTGAATCAATGTCTGAAATTAATATAATGACTTTTGACCAACGGATTATTTTTCAAAAAGCAGTAACAATGTACAAAATTATGAACAATCTTGTACCGAATTATTTGAATGAACATTTTCAATTAAGACATTGCAATTCAGTTACTTCAGATATGACATTGAGAAATGTTTCAACTATGGATCTCTATATTCCAAGACCTAGATGTGAAATGTATAAGAAATCATTAGAATACTCTGGTCCAAAGATATGGAATTGTCTACCATTTGAAATTAAGACATCCAGATCTTTAAATATATTCAAGACAAAATGTAAAGTATGGATACAACGTTTTAATTGGTAGACACTAGCAAGTTATATATATATAATGATTGTAAATCAATATGCTTATGTCGTTTTGTATTTCTATCAAAGTACCTGATTTACTTAGGCTGTTGTTTAAGTTACATTGTACAACAGTATGCATGTATATTGTACGGCATAACTATGTTATAATTATTGTGTATGTACATTTATTCTATAGTGTTAACACATTGAAGAGGGCCCTAAGGAGGATTAGTTCAAAACTAATTAGGTCACCCTCTATAAATAAAGAAATCTATCTATCTATCTCATAGTTAACAGATAAATATTTGAAGCCATGTATTCAGGGGCAGTAACTGACCGATGTCCCTCATTATCCTCCGGGTTAAATGTGTGCATTCAGTTTCTAACATAAACAGAGATTATTATATGTCACGTTATGCCGTATAAAGGGAGAAGACTTAATCGTGGTAACACGCTGGACTGGTAATCCAGGCATCGCAGGTTCAATCCCCCGTGTCTGACCCTAATACAATTAACAGTATTTCAGATGGGATGTTTAATCGAGGTCTTGTGTCGGTGCTTTTAGTGCTTTTAATGGCCCAAAATAGCTCTAATTAAGGAGTTAGTGCTCCCCGAGGTAGAACAAAACGAAATTGGTACAATGTATATTAACATCAATTAGGGTCTTATGGACCCGAAGCAAGTTCTTGGCATGTTCAATTCGATGATTCAATGTTTTTTATTCTTACTTTACTATATGGTGCTATTTTCAAAAGTAAAATAAATTGCATGGTAGAGTAACTATTTTGAGAAATGCATATTAATAACACCTATAAAACGATACATGTTACATACCGTTGGAAAGGTACTACATTGTTCTAATTGTTTGGCCTATTTAATATAATGTATTAATGACGTCGGCGTCATACTGACATCATAATTAACATTTTGCCATCGAAACTGTAAGTGCGCATAATCTTGGTCTGAATACTTCGTTTTATTTTATGTCTCATCACAAAATTACACTATTTAGTGGAAGAAATGGAGACAATAAAGAGTAGCTACTGTGAAAATGAACACTATATGTTTATACACCAAGCAAGATGAACTTATATGCCATTGTTAAATGGGAAGTGTAATGCCGATTTTAACATAAAATCACAAAATCTTCACTTTGAACTATTATCAAGTGTCCATGTCAAGTACTAGCGTACACAATCATGCATACTATTATGTTTTGTACCGATACATCAGACTAATATTGGTCTTGCTTGGATGTTGTCCTTTAAACATTCTGTATAACAACGACAGTTTTCAGTAGAATTAAGTCCGGCCTGAATGCATTGACAGTGCTGCTTATTATCATACATTGAATCTGTGCAAAATAAGTGTGTAATTGCTCTAACTTCAACTGGTGCTGGATATTTCTCGAAAAAGACAGCGGCAATAGCACCATCAGGCAGTCTTCTCCAGCCATGGACAATTGGGCTATTGACATCAGGCCGCTGAATGTGACTATGCTTCCAAATGTATAATTGGTAAGCGCAGCGACGTACGTACTGTGTGAAAGCGTCCTCGGTTGGTGGTAGATCGGCAACAGATGTGTCTGTAGATGTAGCAATAACATATCTAAGTTCATCTAAATCAGCACACAATTGGCCGTTTTCTTTCTTTTTAAACCCATAAAGTGTCAATGCATACAGCCTAGTTATACTTTGCATCTCATTAGATACCTGTAGCTTGTCACCCATCAATGATATCGGCTGAATGTCATGCATGTTCTTTTGTAGGATTTTTGAATGCTGTTCGTTTGCCAATCCTAAACAATGAACTTGTACTATCACATCCCGTTAAGACATGTATTGCAGGTAGGCATTGTGTTAGAGCTGCACCCAAAGTTGGCGTCACTTCATTGATTGGAATGAATCTTTGCCTATTCGTCAATGCCCCTTCGTGACCAGCATGCATGTACGTGTTGATGGGTATATCTCCGCGGCCACAGTAATACAACAGCAACACCAATACATCGGTGTCATCACAGCGCACAACAATGTGAGTATGGTTGTCCACAGAATCTATAACATACAGTAACATTCTTGTGTCAGTTTCCTCGTGTGTACTGTACAACTGTTCCAGGTCAAACACCGACGTTGGTGTTATTTGCTGGTAATTTCACAATTGTCATAGCCACCTGCAAGTATAGCGCAACTTCCAACAGGGATATGCACTTGTATGTGTGCTTCTATGTACTCTGAATTATGAGATGTCAATGAGCCTTTGTTCTTTGAATGTTTCAAGAACCGTTTGTAATTTGGAACATTGCGTGCACCCAAGACTACATGTGACACAGTTTCACTACCACCAGCTCGTCGGTTACGCTCAGCATTTTTAATCGAGTCAGGCGTGTCGTATCGATCGAATACAATACAAGAACACAAGTTACAACTGATAGCCTACCACTCATGGTTGATATAAGTCTATTCACAACAATATTTGTTAATTCATCAAATGTCTTGAACAATCTATCATTCATTGTCTGCAACATGGCCATTCCATCAATAATGTATGCGGTGCTTTGCAATGGTTGTTGGCTGGATATGTCCGTTTAGCTGGGCATATAGATTCTATCTTGCATGCAAGATTTGACTTTGTAGTCTTTCGAATTGTTCCGTCGTCATTGAATAGCGCAGGGGGTACAGCGGCTAACTCATGTTTTATAACAGTTTTTAGATCAACATTTCTTTGTTTTGCAACGGCTAATAATCGCCTGAACAGTACTTCTGAATTGATCTTCAGCTGTGTCGATTGCAGTGTGACACTTGGTTTCATATCAGCAATTGTTAATGGTTTAATTCTTGCATCGGGCTTCCAAAAGCTAACTACCTTGCTGTCGTCACACAACCTCTTCTCAAAGAACTCGACTGAACGGTTATTCCCATTTTCCATTTACCAGTCAGTGATGTCATTGGACATGAACTCCGTGCCATTGGCAGCAGCCATCCATTTTGTTAAACCTTCAAACAGCAGTTCAGTTAAAGCTTCCATTGCCAACCTAAGTGCTTTAATGCCTCTTGCAAAAGCATTGTGCACGAATTATCTGCATACACTCCCGACTCAGTCAAGAATGCATGCAGGCCGCCATTAGCATACAGTTTACCGATGATAGCTATCAATGCCATCAGAAGATGCATCACACCAAGCCGCATAGTCACCTTGTCTTGCAACAATGAGGGTTTACTCCATAACAATTCCTGAGCTTTGCTATAAATGGAAAGGTCTGCGGTTACACATATATGTTCTTGGCCAAGCGATTCTGCCAAACGTACTATTTAGATCAAGGCAGTATATATTGTATTCAGATCAGTGGGTTGAGCATGTATAAAAGGTAAGTATCGGATGGTTGTCACAGGCTGTGTAGATTCTGACAACATGGCAATAAATGCTGTCCACCAAAGGAATCTCATTTTGTTTGCTTATATACCTAGCAAGACACCAAAGCAAATCCACGGAAACAGCTGTATTGAACGAATACAGATATTTGTCCATGTTGATGGAGACTGTTGTTGGAACAACTTGGGGCTCGGGGCGATTGGGCGGTTTTCAATATATCTCTCAATCAAGTTAGATTCATCTATGCCATCATTTTCTGTCAGCGTCTTACTGGTTACTTGCGGTATGCGAATACTTGGCACATGTGTTGTGTTACGCTGATATATGACATTCGCCATTGAGTGGGTTGTGGACTTGCCGTCAAGTGTTTCTTCATTCTGATCGAAGTTGTCAATTGCTGCATCTATGGATGAAGAGCATTCTGTCCCGATCGGGATCAATCCTGCAGGAATATACCTGTTATCATCTCCGATCTGGCATTTAGCCAAAGACGACAGAAATCGCCTTACTTCATCATAACTCATACAAGACCCAAAAGAATGCAACATGTCATTTAGTTGTTTACTCCCATGGTCATGGTGAATTTGTACAGCTAGTCCAAGTTTTGTAATATACTCATGATCTATAATGTAAATTGTTTAAAGGGAAATAATTTCAACCTTATGTGATGCTAGCGTTCTGCTCTAGAAACGGTTTATTCTCTGCATCATATTAAAGGTCTGGGCATCAGAACAAATAGCTTAATGTTTTATAAAATAAATATAAAATGTTGTTGAATTGTATAATTTTATTTCGCATATCACTACATCATGCTATTACATATAGGAAATGTTCACATTTTAATACTTCTAATTGATAATGATGTTTCGATATTGATCAAGCGAGTACAATTGATACCCAAATCACTCATGTTTTGTACAAGTTATATATATAAAATATAAATTTAGCATCACAAAATATATCTACTTCCGTTTTTGACGACTACTATTACGTATAACGTCACCCTGGCGTCATCCTCATATTACTGCAAAATAAATCCTTGCAACATCAAGTACAACCCATACCCGTTCCAACGGTATATAATATATACGATTTAATTTCTTTGATAGTTGTTTTATTTTCAAAATACTACCCCTACCCCCTTTTAATTTAGGCGTTTAAAAAAAAAACACTACATCATCTCATTAAAAGCTCTATAATGTTCTTGAATCACCGTTTTGAATAAGCCAAGAACTATTTTCGAGTCAATGAAACATTAATCTACAAGAATATACCAATTTCGCTTTGTTCTACCTCGGGGAGCACCTAGTCAAAATTCCTGGCCCAAACCATTGCTCTATTTACACCGTGCACGTAAAAGAACTAGAGGATACGCTGGAACGGGCGTCTCTCTGTATCATTGCACTATCCTCCAACAATCTAAAATGACTAATCTCTTCAGGAAGCGTCGCTCATATGGGCAACCGGTAGCGACGATAAAAAACGCAAAACACACACAAGAAATTGTCCGATGACCTCCACGTACGTAAAATGTGTTACATAAACGGAGAATAATATATATCACTTTATGCCGTATAAAGGGAGAAAACATTAATCAGAAATTGTATATAAAAGACACATATATGCCAGTGCAGCAAGCTTGCCCCCGCCAACGCATGTGACCCCCGAGTAACACGATGCATTGATGATAAAAATGTATCCAAATGGCACAGTCAAATATAGCTATATAGCAAGCAGGACTATATCCAGATGTGTGTTACGTTTATTTATCACCGGTTGCCCATATGAGCGACGCCTCCGGTACAGATTATTCATTTTAGATTTAGTTTAAACTTTATTTATTTTACAACGATTGCGAAGCCAGTTCTATCAACCTATATTAATCACTCTCGTTGGCGCGGATGACAGCGTAAATGTGGTCATTCGTGTGGGAGGAAACCGGAGTACTCGGAGAAAACCCACTTGTCCGATCTGGCGACCATCTCACATACTTCCCGGTCCGAGGATCGAACCCGGGTTGCATTGGTGAGAAGCGAGCGCGCTAACCACTAAGCTAATCGGCAGATTTTAGATTTTGGAGGATAGATAGTGCAAGGTGGTACAGACAGAGACCCTTTCCAGCGTATCCTCTGGTTCTTTTACGACACAATAAAATATATAGAATATCTGACTCGTCTGAAGCAAACTCCTACTCCCTCTGTCAAACTTATGAAATAATCTTACTCAACTTCCACATTGATGATATTTTAGCTTAGTTTAGTTTATACAAATTTATTTTAGCTCGATTGCGAAACAAGTTCTTATAACTTATATTAATCACTCTCGAGACCTCATTCCTGATGGAATCCATCGCCACGAGGGAGAGAGAAGAGGCAACGTGGAAATTAAATGCCATGCCTAAGGGCACAATCGTAACGGCTCCAGCGGGGCTCAAACTCCGGACCTTTCGCACCTGAAGCGAACGCGCATCCACTGCGCTATCACGACTTCCACATTGATGATATTTTAAATAAGACTTACTCAAGGAACATCTTATACATAGAGCTACATATTCATTATAGTGGCTAGACATATTATACGTGATTGGAAACTAAATCCGAACATAGTCTATGTTCAACGAACCCATTAGATGGAGAGATTATATTGTGGACTAGTATTCCCATGTGCTATATTTTGAATCTCGGCTTAGTTTTATATATACATAAAACTTGATCTGCAATCAATAAGATACTTTCGCGACACGTTAACATAATAAAACGTTAACATTTCCAGAGTTTCTGTCTTAGATGTTTTGGTTTCAACATTTGCCTTAGGGAATATTCTCTTAATAACCATTAAAGATCATTTTGGTATCTATTTTAACTTTTCGTATCCTTGTTTGGAAGCCTGACACATTCTCCCCCCAATGTCAGATTTGGGACCACATTTTTATTTAGTAATCTCAGAACTGTAGAGTCGCCGTAAGCCCTAAACCGTCGGTGTGATTTGACATTCCCGAAAACAAACACAACCATTTAGTATGAGCAAGGATAGCGTGCGGAAGCATCGTAATATTAGGCTTCATCTCATATGATTGATCGTATATAATATTGGATTTGATGGTGTTCCATCGCAGATAAGAAACTACTGTAAATACGGACTGATCCGGACCACTTGCAGCAATCAATCTGAGCAATCACATATGGTACCTATTGTAAATTAGACAGTGCCCAAACATCGCATTACAGAACTAGTATTGCTGGGTTTTATGGCATATTTACGCTTTTCAGTTTATGGCAGGTCGTCGTGACACCCTGTTATACATGGGCTACAGCAGAATTACTGGCGCTGTATTCAGGTAGATGGTAACATCCTGCTGCATGGGTCACACCAATCTGAAATACTGGCGCTGTATTAAGGTAGATGGTAGCATCCTGCTACATGGGTCACATCAATCTGAAATACTGGCGCTGTATTAAGGTAGATGGTAACATTCTGCTACATGGATCACACCAATCTGAATTACTGGCGCTGTATTAAGGTAGGTGGTAACCTATCGCTACACGTGTCGCAATAATTCGAATTACTGGCGCTGTATTAAGGTAGATGGTAACCTATCGGCTACACGTGTCGCAATAATTCGAATTACTGGCGCTATACCCAAAAGTAATATCTATATGGGTTCCTCTTTGAACGTATTGTTTGTCAAACGTTGTAAGCATTCGTGTACGACAACGAATATTGAAACAGGCATACGATAGACACTAGTTATTTCAATAAAATAAAAACAAAATTGTAATTTGAAGACTACGCTATATATTGCACATGCCCACTCGCTCAAGGCAGTTTTAGCACATGCTACTAATCAAATGATCTGATGCACTATGAAGTCATAATTGACAGCCGAATACGATCTACTATAAAACGTTACGGTACTAGTCACATACTACGATGACAGAATGGTAAAACAACACATTGTGCAACCACAATCATGTATATTAGTTGCGAGCTCTATTGATGATGACGTTATGTTTATGTTTATACACACTTATGTTAGGGCGTTTGCACGTTATTACAATTGTGACGTAATCGATCTCGAGACTCGTTCCTGGTGGAACCCATCGCCAAGAGAATTAGAGAAGAAACAATTATGTATATTGCTTAATGGCACCGCCATCGTAGTATTGGCGAGACTCGAACTGACGTGGGCTATGAGGAGGACACCCTATACGTTACACCCCAGAGAAGTAGAATAAGCTGTGGAATAATACACACATCATGGTATCTTAGAATTGCTATATACAACGGTCATCATTTTACCATAAAAATTGGGGAATACAATTTATTTGGCAGAGTTCGTTCGTGATTGTTTGTTTTGCCATGAACGCTGTTCAAATCGATAGCGCTAGGCGATATATTCCTGCATCCATGCTTTAATACTTTGCCATTTATACGGAATGATTTCAAGGAAGATGAAAAATATTCTTAAAAGCTAGGTCTCGATTATGAAATACTATATTTTCATTCATATCTAGATGAATCCTTCAAGTTTACTTATTGCTGTAATCCCATTTGCAATGTTGACATTTCGCTATTCGGATTTGTGAACTTAAAGATAAAACGTATTTTAATTATATGCAACCAGATGGTAGATCTAAGTAGATGTTAACGTCCGTGGCGTTTATTCTATGGTGCACAGTAGCCAGATGAGTGACCCGTCGGATGAAAGGGGACGGCATAACTGAATGCAGTTCCACGCTTCTTGATGAAACATCCGCTACTGTATGTTTGGTTCTACGGTTGCTAAGCCGTCATTGTGGTCTACTACCGGTCACGTGAATTATATAGTACATGTACATAAAGTATACTGCATGTCGCAGCATACTACTAACAGCCGGGTCTAAGTCCAGTGGTTTGATTTAACCATATTTTATTGCATATTGTGCAAAAGATAGTAAAAACAAACATCTATTTGCACGAATAAATATTGTCATATATAAATAGAAATGTATTACATAAATACATTTATTTATTTATATATATGACACATATTTAACCATGTAAGATTATGATTTTATGTAATATGTATAATCGTCTGCTATTATTTTCGCGCCTAAATGATCAGTTCTCTGTTTGCGCGGGAACAATTTTCACTACCGAGTGCAGGTGGTCAGTTATGTAAGATAATAGCCGCTTTATTGATGACAGAGAAACATGTAATAATATTGTATAACATCACATATGTTTGGCGCCGTTATGTCTGTTATAAATGTTAATTTTGCTATTTAAGAAATGAGAAATGAGGAAGAAATTAGTGCATTATTATCCTGCCAAGGAGGCATTTAAGGAATATATGTAACTCACCTTTAAGATATAAACTGTTTCTATTATAGTTAGAAAGATTTAAAGAAGTATTAACTCTTAAATATTAAAGTCGTATTAAATACGTGAACGGAAGATAATTAGGCCGTTTAAGAAACGATTGTTTTGGCTAATATATCTATTGGAATAGTTTGATGAAGGAAGGAAATTAATATAGTCATATGGGACTATTATGAACATATGGAAATAGTGAGGCGAACAATAAGATACGAGATATTACGAATATATGATACATGTATGGAGATAAATTAAAGTCGATTGTTTTATATTATATTATACAAAGGAAAATGATAGACTGTGTTGAGTTATAAATTATTGGAAGGACCATAGAGAAACCCCCTAGACATCGCCAGCGAGTCTACGATAGGATAGACCCTGGTTAGAACACTATTGAAGGACCGTAGAGAAACCCCCTAGACAACTCCAGCGAGTCTACGATAGGATAGACCCTGGTTAGAGTATTTATACCGGACAATATATATAAGTAGAAAGAGAGGTTTGCTACAATTGGGACGCTCGTCCGGGATTGGATCAAAGTAAAGACGGAGATTGGATCAAAGTAAAGACGGAGATTGGATCAAAGTAAAGACGGAGTTTGGATCGAAATAAAGACGGAGTTTGGATCGAAATAAAGAGTGGATTGGATCGAAATAAAGACGGAGTTTGGATCGAAATAAAGAGTGGATTGGATCGAAATAAATTACGGAGTTGGATCGGAAGAAAGACGAATCTGGATAACGAAATATCGTGACAGATCGGGACATATTGTGGAGGACACTAGGATACATGTATCGA
This sequence comes from Archivesica marissinica, assembly GCA_014843695.1. NCBI lineage: Eukaryota > Metazoa > Mollusca > Bivalvia > Venerida > Vesicomyidae > Archivesica > Archivesica marissinica. The sequence goes on from CM026397.1 coordinate 72,225,916, forward strand.
AGATACCAGGAACTATTAATTAACGTAAAAATAGAAGTGTACAAAAACAGTGTTAAGATTGGAAATTAAATAAATGAAGGACGCCATCGGATTATTAGTAAATAGTGAACATTCTTAAAGTATTGGAACTATGTGAAATGAGATATATGTGGATTATTATGTGAACTATTTTAAATGTGATAAATTATTTATATTGGATTAACGGAGACGACACGGAATTCGGTAAGTACCAATTTCTTTTCATAGAGGATGTTTAAAATATATAGTTAGACACATTATATTAGTGATCCACTGCCTTTCATGAAACACAATTCCATAATACATTTGAAGAGACATTATTGGGAATAAAACTTTAGGAAATACAAAAACAAAATGGCGACGACTAGGAGTGCTAATAAGGAAATTGAGGGACCGGTTCGCTCCGACTTCCAGACCACAGGTGATGATATATGGGATAAGTTAATGAGACTACCCTACTTTAATCAAGCAAGCCTGGAACGCCAGGGTGAAATTTATGAGAAAGAGAGAGAACACGAGAGAGTAGAGAGAGAAAACGAGAGAGAACACGAGAGAGTAGAGAGAGAAAGAGAGAGAGAACACGAGAGAGTAGAGAGAGAGAGAGAGAAAGAGAGAGAAAACGAGAGAGTAGAGAAAGAGAGAGTAGTGAGAGAGAAAGAAAGAGAGAGAAGAGAAACAAAGAGAGATGGACAGAGAAGAAAGGATGAATAGAGACAAGATTAATATGGAGATTCGCCTGAGAGAAATCCAGAGGGATCAGGAATCTTAGCAAAATAACCCCCTCCCTACAGATAATAGACCCCCTAAGACCAACATATCTGTTCCTAATTGGACCCCTACTATGAGGCCAGATAAATTATTCTCAACTTGTGAGAGACTGTTTGAAGCTAGCCAGATCTCCAAACAAATTTGGGTGGGGCATATTATAGACAAGTTATCTGACAAGGCCAGAAATATATGTGCCACGCTTCCTGTCCAAGATGCTAATAATTATGATATTCTTAACGCCGCCATCTTGGATGAATATCGACTTTCACCCACTGTATACAGAAAAAAATTCTTCTCTTGGGTAAAGAAACCTCAGCAGACCTATTCCGAATTCATTAAGGAATTAAGGGAGCAAATGACACTATGGACGGAGAACAGTGATCCGAACGAAGTCAACTGGGTCGAGCTGCTCTTGAGATATAGGTCGATTCACAGCTAAGTGATGAACTTAATTTGTTCATTCTGGATAAAAGAGCATCCACTCTCCAGGAATGTATTGCATTGGCCTATGAATATAATCTCCATCGCAGATTGGCGCCCAGAACGCGGATTAATTCGAATCCGAGTATGAAACCCAGAGATACGGAACACCGACCTCCAGCCCCAAGGCCATACACCCCCACACCCATGTATCGACCCAATATGAGGAATGATAATTCCCAAGCTACACACAGAAATCCCCGTGTAGAAAAATATTGTAATTATTGTCGACGAAATGGCCACGCCCATAACGAGTGTTGGGCGAATCCCAATTCACCTATGTACCGAGGTACTAGAAATCTCGCGAACGGGCACATGTCAAACGCTAATCATAGCTCCGCCTTTATCACTAACGAACCAATCAACACATCTGAGTATAAAGAAAGGGTAAACCCATTACTCGTCAAATACACAGGGCAGGCTCGAATTAACAATCATGCTGCATACGTGACATATTTAAGAGATACTGGCGCTACTATCAGTTTGTTGACTGCTAACGAGCAAATGGCTAATCAGTTGGAATACACAGGTGAACACGTGACCATTAGAGGTGTCAATTATATACCTGGTAATTATCCCGTGGCAAATATTAGCGTTAACTGTCCAATTTACCGAGGCACTTTGGCGGTGGCTATATTGACACATAGATGCGCCGCAGGGGTTGATCTGATAATAGGTAACGATTGCGAAACTATCCCTGTCACTGATTTAATTACGTGTGGTGTTGTGACACGCTCAAAAAAGAAAACGACCCCCTTTGATGAAACCGTCGCATCTATTCCAGACTTAGAAAACACACCCGATACTGAGGAATATTTATTACCTTTTCGGAATACTACTGAAATCAATCCCCCCTCTGAGAAAGCCAGTAAGGAGACACCCCAAGATAGTCCATCTATTGATGACTTGAGCCCTGATAAATTATTGCGAGAACAGAAAAATGACCCGTCATTATTGCCACTATGGGAAATGGCGCATGAAGAAAAACCCATAAAACAAGGATATTACATCCAGCCCGAATCCCGCTTACTTATGAGGAGAGAACAACCTCAGGACCCATCCAAGGTTCGACCCTGGAAAATATATGATCAGGTGGTAGTTCCACGAGGATTCAGGACTCATATAATGGGACTCGCACATGATAGTTTAAATACGGGACACCTTGGACCGAGTAAAACCCTTAAGCGAATTAAGCGTCGCTTCTTTTGGCCAGGAATCCGAGCGGATGTTAAACGATTCTGCCATAGCTGTGGGCCGTGCCAGAGAGCTGGTAAGGGACAGTAATCCACTGTAGCCCCATTGAAACCTCTGCCCATTATATCCCAACCATTCAGATTCATATCAGCTGATTTCGTGGGACCCATGAAAAAAACTATTAACGGGAACCATTATATCTTGAATTTTATTGACCATGCCACTAAATATTCTGAATCTTTCCCATTCACCGCCGCGATCGCTGATAATGTTCAGAAGGCACTAATAGAGACTATATCTCGACATGGAAAACCCGAAACTCTGTTGACTGACAGAGGAAGTGCATTCCTAGCTGACTCATTTACACGGTTCCTAGCCGAGAATGATATACGCCACTTAACTAGTAGCAGTTATAGGCCTCAAACTAACGGAGCTATTGAGAAATATAATGGCACGTTAAAAACCATGTTGAGGATTCTGGGAGAAACCACAGTAGAACCTTGGGATAAAATGCTACCCTGGCTATTATTTGCATACAGAAGTGCAGAACACTCTAGTACTGGATACTCCCCCTTCTATCTTCTGTATGGGCGCGAACCTAGAGATAATCTAGATTCCACTTATGACCGGTGGGCTAGAAATGAGCGGACCGAGGGGATCCCTATAGAAAACTATGTACAAGAATTGTGTCATAGATTAGCGGAAGCGTTACGCGAAGCTAGCGAGAATGCACAACAAGCCGCCGACGGTCGAAAAACGAAATATGACATAAATAAAAAGGCGAAATGAGCGAATTCCAGCGTGGGGAATTCGTATTAGTCCGATTACCGTTAAAAGGTATGAAACTGAAGAATGCCCTCCAGGGACCATATTTAGTGCACGAAAAGGTAGCGTCGCATACCTATATTATATACATGCCTGACAAAAGAGTCAAATACCGAGTTATGCATGTAAATCAGTTGAAGCCCTGGACAGGTAGGGAGGATTGTGCCGCCATCGCTGAAAGTAGTCCGGCGTATGAATCCACATACCCTACCCTATTAGATTACCAAGCCCCTACTGACATAGAGAAGGAATTCGACCCTTGCAGTCCTCTTGAATATGTGCCTAGGAAAGCTTGGCCTGATATCAGTCATTTACCCCGAGGCCACAGGGATGACATTACTCAAATATTAGACCGTTACCCCCGTCTGTTCTCTGGAAAACTGGGATGTTTCCATGGTGTTACCCATGATATTGATGTGCAAGGTGCCGCACCCGTAATCCAGCCATACTACCGCATGTCTCCAGAAAAGAAACAAATCTTAAAAACCGAGCTAGATAAAATGTTGGAGTTAGGAATTATCCGCCCGAGCCGATGCCAGTGGGCCTCCCCCATAATATTGGTACGAAAGTCGGACTCGGAATGGCGACCGTGTATTGATTATCGCAAAATTAATGACCTGACACGAGGAGAAGCCTTCCATCTCCCTAGATTAGACGATCTAATCGATCAAGTCGCAGGTTCGAGCCTGATATCCATTATCGATTTGAACCGAGGGTACTGGCAGATCCCGCTTACCCCTAGATTTGCCGACGTGTATCTGGATGATATTGCAATTCGATCCAATGTATGGTCACAGCATCTAAATCACTTGGATTGGACATTTCATAAACTAGAGAAAATGGTGTTACTTTGAACCCAAAGAAATATAAAATTGGGCCAGGAACAGTCAGTTACTTGGGACACGAATTAGGTTCGGGGAAAATCAAACCAATATCCAGTAAGGTCGAATGATAATATCTCTCCCCCACATACCAAGAAACAATTACGAGGATATCTGGGATCAGTGGGATTTTACAGAAAATTCATTCCCCAGTTTGCTGAAATAGCCGCCCCCTTGACAGACCTTTTAAAGGGCAAGAGATCAGGGAATATTCTAACTCAGTGGAACGATAAACATCAATTTGCGTTTGAATCATTAAAGAAGGCGTTAACCAGTAAACCCATACTGACTTTAACATGACATTAACCAGGATTTCGAACTCTATACTGATGCCTCCGATTTGGGAATTTCAGCGGTACTGACTCAGAGCGTTGACCAAGTCTCACACCCAGTAGCATTTTATTCACGAAAAATAATTCCACGGGAGAAAAATTATTCTACTATCGAAAAGGAGTTGTTGGCGATCGTTGCAGGCATTCAACATTGTCGTATATACGTAGGCACAAGCAGAATATTCATCAATTCTGATCATAATCCACTGGTCTGGTTAAGTAAATCGAAAACGACCAATCAACGCTTCTTAAGATGGGCACTGTGTCTCTCAGAATTTAATTTGACCATTAAACACATTAAAGGGACTCAAAATATACTGGCAGATTTCCTTAGTAGAGTTCAATAATTGTGATGTGTACCGATAGGAATTCAGTAGTTTAGTATACAAACACTGCCTCTATGATTAGACTGTTGGTACCTAGCGAGAGAAATGCTATTTTTGTAATATATGATGTATTGATGTTATATTGTTTTCTCCTATATATCCGATGGAGTGAAGATTTGCAAATCGGCCGGTGGCGGACGATTTCAAACTTCATGTTGGGTAGGGAGGATTGTGCAAAAGATAGTAAAAACAAACATCTATTTGCACGAATAAATATTGTCATATATAAATAGAAATGTATTATATAAATACATTTATTTATTTATATATATGACACATTGTTAACCATGTAAGATTATGATTTTATGTAATATGTATAATCGTCTGCTATTATTTTCGCGCCTAAATGATCAGTTCTCTGTTTGCGCGGGAACAATTTTCACTACCTAGTGCATGTGGTCAGTTATGTAAGATAATAGCCTCTTTATTGATGACAGAGAAACATGTAATAATATTGTATAACATCACAGATGTTTGGCGCCGTTATGTCTGTTATAGATGTTAATTTTGCTATTTAAGAAATGAGAAATGATGAAGAAATTAGTGCATTATTATCCTGCCAAGGAGGCATTTAAGGAATATATGTAACTCACCTTTAAGATATAAACTGTTTCTATGATAGTTAGAAAGATTTAAAGAAGTATTAACTCTTAAATATTAAAGTCGTATTAAATACGTGAACGGAAGATAATTAGGCCGTTTAAGAAACAATTGTTTTGGCTAATATATCTATTGGAATAGTTTGATGAAGGAAGGAAATTAATATAGTCATATGGGACTATTATGAACATATGGAAATAGTGAGGCGAACAATAAGATACGAGATATTACGAATATATGATACATGTATGGAGATAAATTAAAGTCGATTGTTTTATATTATACAAAGGAAAATGATAGACTGTGTTGAGTTATAAATTATTGAAGGACCATAGAGAAACCCCCTAGACATCGCCAGCGAGTCTACGATAGGATAGACCCTGGTCAGAGCATTTATACCGGACACTATATATAAGTAGAAAGAGAGGTTTGCTACAATATGCATATTAAACAGTACAGTTGACATACATGTATGATACAGAATAGAAATTAACAATGTATAAGATGCATACATACATTTGTGTAACATTGCAAAAGGGTCGGGCCACAAGTTATAACCAACATTAGAAAACGGCCCTTCCCAGTGGTAACACGCTGGACTGGTAATCCAGGGATCGCAGGTTCGATCCCCCGTACATAGTGTAGTTATATATAAATAGTTTTAAACATTTTGGAATATTTTTAGTTGTTCAGTTTGTGTTTTGTAATAAAGATGTGATATATCTTTGATGGACTCCTTCGCATTTCGTTTTCATGTAATAATACTCATATAATGTAGGTGTGCTTTTTCTATGTCCTCTATTACAATTGTAAAGAAAGAATACTTTTAAAGTGAATGTCACTGGCTGCTTTGAACAAATATGTGGCCATGCTTGAACACGAGATAACATGTTAGCTGATCCTTACGCCAAGGCATGAAACACAGAAAGTAATAAATTGACCAGAAATGCGATTTAATGGAAATGCTGTCATAAATAATGAAGCTTTTAAGTATATTTCTCTACACGGCTAATTGATTATGTTTCTTTCTTGGTGTATTTCTAATTTTTACTTTTAAAATAAACGCTCGCCCACATGGTTCGCCGGAGTCGAGGGTAAATAAGATCAATCATCAATTTTAAAATAAATGTGTTTCAGTAAATAACAATATATCGCCGTATGCGAATATAGCTTAAAATAACTTCATTGGGGTTTCTGTAAATAACAATATATCCTCGTATGCGAATATAGCTTAAAATAACTTCATTGGTGAGATTATGTGCAAGTGACACGGCTAGCTCAGTTGATAGAGCATTGACTCTGCAGGGCGAAACGTCCCGATTTCGAACCCAGGGTTGGTTACACATGTTTCTCATCCTGTGCCATTTACTTGCTGTACTGGCTGTCCGATTAGCGCTGTGGTTAGCGCGCTCGCTTCTCACCAATGCAACCCGGGTTCGATCCTCGGACCGGGACCGGGAAGTATGTCAGATGGTACGGTGGTCGCCAGAACGGAGAGGTGTGTTTTCTCCGGGTACTCCGGTGTCCTCTCACACGAATTACCACATATACGCTTTCATCCGCGCCAACGAAAGTGATTAATATAAGTTGTTAGAACTTGCTTCGCAATCTTTGTAAAATAAATAAAGTTTAACTTGTTTTATTTATTTGCTTCTTATAAACATTAGACATAGATTAAGCATAACATACAACGTTCCTGATAGTATGTTCCTGATAGTATGTTCCTGATAGTATGTTCCTGATAGTATGTTCCTGATAGTATGTTCCTGATAGTACGTTCCTGATAGTATGTTCCTGATAGTATGTTCCTGATAGTATGTTCCTGATAGTATGTTCCTGATAGTATGTTCCTGATAGTATGTTCCTGATAGTATGTTCCTGATAGTATGTTCCTGATAGTATGTTCCTGATAGTATGTTCCCGATAGTATGTTCCTGATAGTATGTTCCTGATAGTATGTTCCTGATAGTATGTTCCTGATAGTATGTTCCTGATAGTATGTTCCTGATAGTATGTTCCTGATAGTATGTTCCTAATAGTATGTTCCTGATAGTATGTTCCTGATAGTATGTTCCAAATTCCTGATAGTATGTTCCTGATAGTATGTTCCTGATAGTATGTTCCTGATAGTATGTTCCTGATAGTATGTTCCTAATAGTATGTTCCTGATAGTATGTTCCTGATAGTATGTTCCTGATAGTATGTTTCTGATAGTATGTTCCTGATAGTATGTTCCTGATAGTATGTTCCTGATAGTATGTTCCTGATAGTATGTTCCTGATAGTATGTTCCTGATAGTATGTTCATTATAAAATAAACATCTTTTACTACTACTTTCTTTATTTATTTGAAACAGTACCAAAACGTGTTCTTTGGCAATGTGATGCTCTTCATCAACCTTGTACTTGTATACAATTATTGCTATTGTAATCCATATACAGTCTTCATCCGCTATGTCAAAGTCGGTTATGTCGAATTCTCCGGTTATCTCGAAGTAGGATGAAAATCCCGTTTCAAACACTATCATTTTATATATATCTGGCTCTGTTTATATCGAATTTCGTTAAGTCAAACTTCGGTTATGTCGAAGTAGTTTGTTCGGTCCGACGGAATTCGACATAACTGATGTAGACTGTATCAACAAGCACAACATGTACCGGATGCCGTTCCAGTTAGCGGACGGGAGTCACATCAGTTGTATACGTCATGTTACAAAGACCTAGACAGTCGCAGGTTTATTGGGTGCATACAATGTTAGGATACGGGCGACATTTGGTTAATATCTTAATTATATACGTTGACCTGGGCTCTATACAAACTGTCAATCAAGCTAGTCGTTTTAAAATCCAATTATTATTTTGTAAAAAAATAGTTATATTCATCAATTAAAAGCACGCGAGTACTATTGACATTACATTGTTTTCCCTTCAGATGCCAGTCAAAAATAAATAGACAACGTCTGGCCATTCTATCGACCATGGGAATATCGATGGAGTGTGTACATCGTAAGTCTTTACACCACCGACGAAATGTAAGCTACAAACAGTCGTGTGTTTTGAAGCTACCTTCAGATTGACGTTTCTGATCAAATGTATCGATGTTTGGCGCGATTTCTTTTCACTCGGCAACTTGTAGAATCTTAATTCCGTATGGCCTCTGCTTTCCCCCGGGCATCCAGGTATGCAACAGTTAGCGTGAACCATCTTAATTGTACAAAACTTCGATTGTTATCGCGTTCTTATGTGACCAGCATTGGTAAATAATAAACATGGCGGAATAAACCCCCCGTAACGATCCCCACAATGCTTAGCGAGCACTGTTTTGTTTACATGCGTGATGTCATTGTGTGGTAGGTCTATTCTACTACGGGAAACGAATATCCCAGATTATACATACACGGCTTACAAGGAAATTGTAGTTCTGTGAACTACCATCTGTATCTAAAGCACAGTGTAGAATCACCAGTATGCAGACGACAATTTCCACTTTCTTCATTCAGTGCAATTACTACGTTTACCTCCCTATTACCATCTTCAATAAGCTTTCAGATTGTATATACGTAAATAGGCAGAAGTGCATCCACAGTCGAATGTAGTTCCAATAACAATTATAGTTCATTTTTCTTTTTGGTAAAAATACATTTTCATGACAGGCAGTGTATAGGTTTTGTGTTTCTTGAGAAATCATGTGATTTGAGAAGACTTCAGACTAGTTGATGTGTAGAAAAAATGTGGTATTCAGGCCATTGCAAACTGAAGGTTGGTATACTGTATTATTTGGCGGAGGAATACAGTGTGTAAACACAGTGACGTTATTCACAGTTGAGCACTGGTTATTTCAAACATTAAATTTGAAATATTCTCGTGTGTTTCAGGTTGATTTGAATACCTCTTCACAGTGGATGTGGTATCAGAAGAAATGAAAGATTGGAAATATAAATGAACAGACTGTATGTTTTTACTTTTTACTATGTATTTAATAGACAATTTATTTGTTGTTTTACAACCTTTCACTCAATTTGTAATGTCAACTAAACCTCGTCCCTTCTCGGTGAACTTCTAAGGATTTGGCAACCATAACGTAATATGTTTTGCTGTACACTAATGCACGTTATTGACAGTGTAAGGTTTTGAGACGATGGAAGTCTTCTAAAATGATTACATGTCGGATCCCAATCTAAATGCTGTCTTCATTGCCGTACACAACCGGTTCATGTGCAATACCATACAATAAGCTGACAACACGACTGACGTATTGTGATGTATGTTCGTACTATCTATATTTCATAATTGTGACAACTAACATATACGTTACTATATCATAATAAGTTTCAATATCATACATTGTGAATGGTTTGGAAACCTTGTTTTTCGTTATACATGTACATTTATTGGAATAAATACTGTTTCAACCAATATCATACGTGATAATACGTATATACAATTGCTACAGTATTTCGATACATATGTAGCGGACGGGTATCGTATCATGTAGCGGACGGATGCTCTATCATGTAGCGGAATTAGATTATATCCATGCATACTTAGCATGTGTCGTACGGATGCCGTTCCACTTAGCGGACGGGTATCGTATCATGTAGTGGACGGGTGCTCTATCATGTAGCTCTATATACATGCAGAACACATTAAAGTAACTACATTGTGTGTAAAAATACTTTATTATGAATTAAGCTCCCCGTTCATTCGGAAGCAACACGTTCATAATTTAAAATATGACAAAACCAGGGCACATATTATTGGTCAAATTTGCACGGGTTGACATTTGCATTGTCCTTTAGAATTGTAATCACGAATTGATCGCAATAATTGAATGTTGGCAAAACACTCAAACAATTACTGTACCAATAACACCATAGAAAAATCCACGTACTTTAAATCCGCCACAAGTTTCCAATCACACATACGTGGCTTCCCAATCGCCATTGTGTGCTGTTCGTAAGGAGGCTCTTTGAGGCCTCCATATCCCGGTTCGTGTTGGGTTTATAAACAAGTTTTCAGTTAATATAATCCATCAACACTTACTTCAATAACAAGGCCCTGGCAAATGGTGTTGGGTTTATAAACAAGTTTTCAGTTAATATAATACATCAACATTTACTTCAATAACAAGGCCTTGGCAAATGGTGTTGGGTTTATAAAACAAGTTTTCAGTTAATATAATCCATCAACACTTACTTCAATATCAAGGCCCTGGCAAATGGTGTTGGATTTATAAGATTTCAGTTAATATAATCAATCAACATTTACTTCAATAACAAGGCCCTGGCAAATGGTGCTGGGTTTATAAACAAGTTTTCAATTAATATAATCCATCAACATTTACTTCAATAACAAGGCCCTGGCAAATGTTGTTGGGTTTATAAACAAGTTTTCAGTTAATATAATCCATCAACACTTACTCCAATAACAAGGCCCTGGCAAATGGTGTTGGGTTTATAAACAAGATTTCAGTTAATATAATGAATCAACACTTACTCCAATAACAAGGCCCTGGCAAATGGTGTTGGGTTTATAAACAAGTTTTCAGTTAATATAATCCATCAACACTTACTTCAATAACAAGGCCCTGGCAAATGGTGTTGGGTTTATAAAACAAGTTTTCAGTCAATATAATCCATCAACACTTACTTCAATATCAAGGCCCTGGCAAATGGTGTTGGGTTTATAAGATTTCAGTTAATATAATCAATCAACATTTACTTCAATAACAAGGCCCTGGCAAATGGTGCTGGGTTTATAAACAAGTTTCAATTAATATAATCCATCAACATTTACTTCAATAACAAGGCCCTGGCAAATGTTGTTGGGTTTATAAACAAGTTTTCAGTTAATATAATCCATCAACACTTACTCAATAACAAGGCCCTGGCAAATGGTGTTGGGTTTATAAACAGTTTTCAGTTAATATAATAATCACACTTACTTCAATAACAAGCCCTGGCAAATGGTGCTGGGTTTATAAAACAGTTTTCAGTTATATAATTAATCAACACTTACTTCAAACAACCCAAAAAAACAAAAAAACACCACACCATAACAAGGCCCTGGCAATGGTGTTGGGTTTATAAAAATGTTTTCAGTTAATATAATCAATCAACACTTACTTCAATAACAAGGCCCTGGCAAATGGTGTTGGGTTTATAAACAAGTTTTCAGTTAATATAATCCATCAACACTTACTTCAATAACAAGGCCCTGGCAAATGGTGTTGGGTTTATAAAAATGTTTTCAGTTAATATAATCAATCAGCACTTACTTCAATAACAAGGCCCTGGCAAATGGTGCTGGGTTTATAAAACAGTTTTCAGTTAATATAATTAATCAACACTTACTTCAATAACAAGGCCCTGGCAAATGGTGTTGGGTTTATAAACAAGTTTTCAGTTAATATAATTAATCACCACTTACTTCAATAACAAGGCCCTGGCAAATGGTGTTGGGTTTATAAAAATGTTTTCAGTTAATATAATCAATCAACACTTACTTCAATAACAAGGCCCTGGCAAATGGTGTTGGGTTTATAAACAAGTTTTCAGTTAATATAATCCATCAACACTTACTTCAATAACAAGGCCCTGGCAAATTGTTGGGTTTATAAAAATGTTTTCAGTTAATATAATCAATCAGCACTTACTTCAATAACAAGGCCCTGGCAAATGGTGCTGGGTTTATAAAACAGTTTTCAGTTAATATAATTAATCAACACTTACTTCAATAACAAGGCCCTGGCAAATGGTGTTGGGTTTATAAACAAGTTTTCATTTAATATAATTAATCACCACTTACTTCAATAACAAGGCCCTGGCAAATGGTGTTGGGTTTATAAAAATGTTTTCAGTTAATATAATCAATCAACACTTACTTCAATAACAAGGCCCTGGCAAATGGTGTTGGGTTTATAAACAAGTTTTCAGTTAATATAATCCATCAACACTTACTTCAATAACAAGGCGCTGGCAAATGGTGTTGGGTTTATAAAAATGTTTTCAGTTAATATAATCAATCAGCACTTACTTCAATAACAAGGCGCTGGCAAATGGTGTTGCGGCACACATTACCAATCAAATAATACCAACTGTTTTATTCCTTGCTTATTTACCCTTACGCCGTTATTTATTGCCTCAACATAACTTGATAAAAAGTTAAAAACACATGAAGTTCCTTATATACAGATACAGGTAAACTTACACGATAAACTTAATGCCTGTACGTTTGTATACATGTATATATTGGAATAATTTATATTGATAAAAAAAACGCCGGTCTATACAATCAGCAAAAGAGGCCCCGACATAGGGTTTCTGAGTACTGGCCAATTAAATCTATGATCATTGTGTGACACTAAAACATATCACTCAATGCACGCTATGCAAACAACATCTTAATTACAGCATGTTAGACATCACGGTCACGAATTTCACAAGCATAGTAAATTCTGTGTGCTAAATGTTCTACCATGGATGGTTCAGTTTGATGAAGCAATGGACGAGGATGCATGGACATTAACCAAAGTTCTTGCATTGTCCTGTTTCATGAATGTGAATGCTGATGACGTGTGTGTTTTACGTTTATTTATCGTCGCTACCGGTTGCCCATATGAGCGACGCCTCCTAAAGAGATTAGTTATTTTAGATTTTGGAGGATAGTGCATGATACAGACAGAGACCAATTCCAGAATCTCCTCTGGTTCGTTTACGTGCACGGTGTAAAGCAACGACACGAGACCTCGGTTTAACGTCCCATCTGAAAGACAGTTAATGTTATTATGGTCAGACGGGGGGTCGACCCTGCGATCCCTGGATTACCAGTCCAGCGTGTTACCACTGGACTACAGATCCGTCTGATGACTTTGAAATAGCGTAGGTTACACGTAGTTGATAATAGTACTTGTGTTCTATTTAGAGACATTCGGTTACGGTAACGAATTTCACAAGCATAGTAAATTTACTGTGCTAAATGTTTTACAATGGATGCTACTAATGGACGAGGATGAATGGACGATGATGAATGGAGAGGATGAATGGATAATAACGAAAAGATCTCACTTATTTCATTGTCCCGTTTCATGAATGAAAATGCAAATAGCGTAGACTTTACGTATATGATAATAGTACTTGCATTCCATTGCGAGGCACTCGTGTCATCAATATTCCAATGCAGTGGATTGTGTTCTTTGTTTTCTAGGAAGTCTAGGCTGCTCTACGGAGAGAAAGCTTGCATGTAATATTGCTATTTATCATTTCTTTGTTTTTGGGTTAAACACACTTAGGTCGTATTGCGACTCTCCAACTATTATTGTTGGAGGCACCCGTGTGCCCGTATGGTAGTATATCAGGCACGGACTGGTACCCTGGTATGACCACCGACCTTCCCACATCAACTAGGTAGCTTCATGATACGAAATAATTAGTTCCAACCTACATCGGTTCATTAACCGCTCGGCCACATAGCCCCCTGCTATTTGTTGTAAAATTAATGAAATTGTTATTTATCGGTAGATGTAAACAGTTATATGTTACAATGTGAGACATCGGTCAGTTACTGCCCCTGAATATTCCATAAAAGTAGATAGGTCCTATTAAGTGTTTTCCTTTGTTTTTATCGTTGTTTCATTTGCACAACATGCTAGCAAATTTATTCCACTATTTTTTCTTATGATTATTAAATTGCTATATCTCCACAGATCGCATACAGTATATGCAATGGGTACTTACTTGTATAATAATGTTATCAGTTAATTAACACGATGTTGATAAAATCACATTTATCATAGCGCAACATCTGGTTAGGGAACAACAATAAACACAAAGGATTCTAACTAAAAGGACCTATTCACATTTTGGAATAAATCAGACTTCATCTGCCAAGGGAGGTAATAGAAATTAGAGATGTCTCTCATTGACCTCGTTATTTCACGGTGTGTTGTTATATACCTTATATTGTAATGTTCGCACGAAACGAGAGGAATCAACTAATTTGAAATCATAGACTGTTTTGTCTTCCATTCAGTCCTCCGTAACCATGGTTTCAACCTGAAGGTCACATGGGAACGTAATTGATACCTACTTAAGCAAGAGATAAACAAAAATGTCGACAGTAAATTGTTACCAGCTAAATGACGTCGAGCATCGCAGGGCGTCAAATGGACAGAAACCTTATGAAAACTGTTGGTTCTAATGAATATATGGGCTTTTGTTGTTATAATCCTGTTTAACTATCACGTTTCACGGACATACAGTTCCAGCTCTCGTAGGTATGAGTTAGCCTGTTTTATCCAGCGTTCTTTGTTTATGTTTAACTCTTTCACCGCGCCAATGTCGCATAAAAGCGACTTTGCAAAAAAACAGAGAACCTGATCAGACAGAACAGAACGCGCCGTCTGATCAGATTGTATGATGAGTGCTCTTCAGACAGTGGAGCTGAAGCACCTACCCGAATAGCAAACAACACAGATCCTGATCAGACGTGGCGTTACGCCGCGGCTGATCTGGATCTATGTTGTTTGCACATGCTCTTGCATTTATTCGGCGCTGAAAGAGTTAAAAAGCCACCGGTACGCTTCTAGATGGTATATCTGGCTGCATTATGGTACCAATCCATACAACTTCTTGGCAAACTGGACATTGGATTGGGTAAACTAGTACATTTCCTTGAAAAAGCCACAGACTAAATACATTCGAACGCGTTACTTATAGTTTATAGTCGTCTCTGCCGCGGCATGTGGGCGACTGTATATATATTCAATCATGCAAAATGCATTATGTACATGTTTTCAGCTTTAATTGCGCTAATTACATTCTGTAGCATGCTATTCAAATCGTGTCTAATGGTAGAGCCACTCACTAATGTTGTTCGAACTTGTGGCCGAACGCATTTGATAATTATCTATTTGTGATATGATTGTGTATCATGGCTTACATACATGTATATAGAGCAATACAAGATTATCAAGTCAATATCTTCTATTTTTAGGGCGGAACGTGTTACTCGAATGAGCATACTAATTGCGGCCAGAAAGTATTCGACTTTTTTTGCATAAAATGACAAGTCGCAACTTTTATGATGCACCGTTTGTGATGTAATTTCATTGTGGGTTCTACTACAGACATATTCGTAACATTTCCAGTAGGAACAATTTGTTTGAAGCAAAGTGCCATTGATTTACATTTAATGGAAGCCATACATAACATGTGACGTCATAGTGGTGTTACATATGACAGTTGTAGCATGTAAACACAGATATATTCCTAAGAAGACGTATTATATTGTAAGGTTTCCTCTGGAAGTCTAAGAGTGTTACCATGTTACATGCCTATTCATCGAACCTGCGACATGCCTTTTCATTTTCGTTTCTTTTCCGTTTCTTGACATCGGCTATTTTTCTGCTAATGCCTGGTTTATGCTGTCTTCTTCTTTTCTTCACAAAACTTCAAATTTAGTAATAATATATACAAGTAATATATAATCAAGACATTTATATAGTGTACACTTACTGTTTATATAGTGATCAATATAGGATCTTGCAAGATGGTTGATTTCATACTATAATTTCTTTTACAAATTAGAACGATTATTTTCTCAACCAATCAGAACCATTCCAGGTGTTATTACACAAGTGTACATATAAGAAAATATGTGATGGTTCTATGAAACTGAATACAGGCAAAGCTATGTGATAAATGTACATATTATTCATTGATTATATGTTATTATTTCTAATAGTATACATTATAAATTGAAAACACATTGTATAGCTGCTCGGGATTGTTCTCCGAACCCTATTACGTTTTGATGAATATAATAAAAGAGGTTACCCATTTGGTGCCTGAATGGCAAATATGTATGTTTTTGTATTCCAACCTACGATTCCGAGAATTTGTATAGCTTCTAGGGATGGTTCTCCGAACCATATTACGTATTTTACGGATATAATAAAAGAGGTTACACATTTGGTGCCTGAATGGCAAACATGTAATTTGTTTAAATTCCAGCCTACGATTCCGGGATTAGGAGACTGGAGCGTATTAACCACCGGACCACTGAACCGCTACTGTGTTAATGATAAGTACTCCTCTTTCTCATGTGAATAGACTAAGTCTGTTAAAATGCTATTAGCAGAACTCTTTTAACACATATTTATTCACGGCCCATTTAGTAAAAGATAAGCCTCCACGAGATATACAACATGGATATCATCAGTATTACAGTTAATGCTGTAAGCGAGTGTATAGTGATGGACGCAACTTACGTTCCTAAGTTGTACTGTTATTATTATAAGAATTAAAATAACAATCCGGATCCGAACAAACTACACAATCTAATATACCCGAGACGCACCATTCAGCATGACACGAGGCAAACCCTTCAACGTGACACGAGGCTCACCCTTCAACGTGACACGAGGCCCACCCTTCAACATGACACGAGGCCCACCCTTCAACATGACACGAGGCCCACCCTTCAACGTGACATGACGCCCACCCTTCAACATGACGCGAGGCTCATCCTACAACGTGACACGAGGCCCACCCTTCAACATGACACGAGGCATACCATTCAACATGACACGAGGCATACCCTTCAACATGACACGAGGCATACCTTTCAACATGACGCGAGGCACATCCTTCAACATGACATGAAGCCCATCCTTCAACATGACATGAAGCGCACCCATCAACATGACATGAAGCCCATCCATCAACATGACACGAGGTCCATCCTTCAACGTGACACGAGGTCCATCCTCCAACATGACACGAGGTACATCCTTCAACGTGACACGAGGTCCATCCTTCAACATGACACGAGATCCATCCTTCAACATGACACGAGGTCCATCCTTCAACATGACACGAGGTCCATCCTTCAACATGACACGAGGCTCACCCTTCAACATGACACGAGGTCCATCCTTCAACATGACACGAGGTCCATCCTTCAATATGACACGAGGCTCACCCTTCAACATGACACGAGGTCCATCCTTCAACATGACACGAGGTCCATCCTTCAACATGACACGAGGTCCATCCTCCAACATGACACGAGGTCCATCCTTCAACATGACGCGAGGCCCATCCTTCAACGTGACACGAGGTCCATCCTTCAACATGACACGAGGTCCATCTTTCAACGTGACACGAGGTCCATCCTCCAACATGACACGAGGTACATCCTTCAACGTGACACGAGGTCCATCCTTCAACATGACACGAGGTCCATCCTACAACATGACGCGAGGCCCATCCTTCAACATGACACGAGGTCCATCCTTCAACATGATACGAGGTCCATCCTTCAACAGGTTTGAAGTTTCTTAATCCTGTGGTTTTATCTGTTACAGCTAGACTTGACGTCTGGACAAGTGTGCTATATATCTCTCCACGTTCATGTGTTGTATTTGGCCGAGGCAATTACTGTGATGGTATAACATTTAGTCACAAATTGATGCTGATGATAATTGTGTTTTTGTTGGAACAAATTGGTGAACAATTATTGCAAAAATGTCGTATGTGTTTTTTCTTAGAATGATTTGGCATTGTATAATTTGATGAAATACGTGATAATATAGGAGCATCATATGTCAGTAATAATTCTAAGAACACCCACTCGCTTATTATGGAATCCGTAGAGCATTCTAATAATGTACGTCAAAGAAAGTTAGTAAATCATGAGATACATGTATCATTCTAAGCAATATTTTCTCTTTTTGTTTTTATAAATTTGTCTTATTTACATTCTATTTTGCGTACTCTTTTCAAGAAAGAAGCTCAGTCATTTAATTTAATCAGAAGTTAGCTTGACTATCTGGTGCGGGTCGTTGTCTAATGTTGTTAAAACATGTGGCGCAAACCATTTGTATGTTCATGTTAGTATTGTATATTTATGTGTATGACATATGTACGCTGATTTGCAATAAAATATGGAAATTTAGATATGTTATACCGTCTCCGTGGCCTAGTGGTTAAGGCGTCCGCATGCGGAGCGTGAGTACGAAGATTCGAACCTCGTCAGGGGTTCATTCTGATATGGCCGGTTGGTGAGCCGCCAGCCTAGTTAAATAATGGTTACCGATTGCCTACAAGCCTGGCGCCTGGCATACGAACATAGAAATCGGGAAGTACTGATATTCATAAAAAGGGTGTCTCATTAATCAGTAATGGCTGGCCCTTTCAATAAACACCTTACCAGTAATGGCTGGCCCTTTCAATAAACATCTTACCAGTAATGGCTGGCCCTTTCAATAAACATCTCACCAGTAATGGCTGGCCCTTTCAATAAACATCTTACCAGTAATGGATGGCCCTTTCAATAAACACCTTACCAGTAATGGCTGGTCCTTTCAATAAACACCTTACCAGTAATGGCTGGCCCTTTCAATAAACACCTTACCAGTAATGGCTGGCCCTTTCAATAAACACAGGGCTCCTTAATCTTACCAGTAATGGCTGGCCCTTTCAATAACACCTTACCAGTAATGGCTGGCCCTTTCAATAACATCTTACAAGTAATGCTGGTCCTTTCATAACCCTTCCAGTATGGCTGGCCCTTTAATAAGCATCTCCCAGTAATGGCTGGCCCTTTCAATATGGCTGGCCCTTTAATAAACACCTTACCAGTAATGGCTGGCCCTTTCAATAATCACCTACCAGTAATGGCTGCCCTTCAAAACACCTTAAAGTAATGGCTGGCCCTTTCAATAAACATCTCAGTAATGGCTGGCCCTTTCAATACCACCTACCAGTAATGGCTGGCCCTTTCAATAACACCTTACCAGTAATGGCTGGCCTTTTCAATATGGCTGGCCCTTTAATAAACACCTTACCAGTAATGGCTGGCCCTTTCAATAACACCTTACCAGTAATGGCTGGCCTTTTCAATAGGCTGGCCCTTTCAATAAACACCTTACCAGTAATGGCTGGCCCTTTCAATAAACACCTTACCAGTAATGGCTGGCCCTTTCAATAAACACCTTACCAGTAATGGCTGGCTCTTTCAATAAACATCTTACCAGTAATGGCTGGCCCTTTCAATAAACACCTTACCAGTAATGGCTGGCCCTTTCAATAAACATCTTACAAGTAATGGCTGGTCCTTTCAATAAACACCTTACCAGTAATGGCTGGCCCTTTCAATAAGCATCTCACCAGTAATGGCTGGCCCTTTCAATAAACACCTCACCAGTAATGGCTGGCCCTTTCAATAAACACCTTACCAGTAATGGCTGGCCCTTTCAATAATCACCTTACCAGTAATGGCTGGCCCTTTCAATAAACACCTTACAAGTAATGGCTGGCCCTTTCAATAAACATCTTACCAGTAATGGCTGGCCCTTTCAATACACACCTTACCAGTAATGGCTGGCCCTTTCAATAAACACCTTACCAGTAATGGCTGGCCTTTTCAATAAACACCTTACCAGTAATGGCTGGCCCTTTCAATAAACACCTTACCAGTAATGGCTGGCCCTTTCAATAAACACCTTACCAGTAATGACTGGCCTTTTCAATAAACACCTTACCAGTAATGGCTGGCCCTTTCAATAAACGCCTTACCAGTAATGGCTGGCGCTTTCAATATACACCTTACCAGTAATGGCTGGCCCTTTCAATAAACACCTTACCAGTAATGGCTGGCCCTTTCAATAAACACCTTACCAGTAATGGCTGGCACTTTCAATAAACACCTTACCTTCCTATTTATTTTCAGAGATGTATTTTTAAGTCATACCACATTGAGTCTAAAATTGTGGAGAAATGCGACATTGACTACACAACTTATAGTTTATACAAATTTATTTTAGCTCGATTGCGAAACAAGCTCTTACAACTTATATTAATCACTCTCGAGACCTCTGATGGAATCCATCGCCACGAGACACAGAGAGTCATGTGAAATTTAAATGCCTTGCCTAAGGGCACACTCGTAATGGCTCAAGTGGGGTTGCGAACGCCGGGCCTTTCGCACCTAAAGCGAACGCGCTATGACTGCGCTATCACGAATTCCACATGCAAAACGTATACATGTATATGAATTTATTTGATCGCGTGGTGAGGATGAGATCATGCATGTTTCCATAATACTTATATATGAACCAGTAATACTCACTTATATATGAACCAGTAATACTCACTTATATACGAACCAGTAATACTTACTTATATATGAACCAGTAATACTCACTTATATACGAACCAGTACTACTCACTTATATAGGAACCAGTAATACTCACTTATATACGAACCAGTAATACTCACTTATATACGAACCAGTAATACTCACTTATATACGAACCAGTACTACTCACTTATATACGAACCAGTACTACTCACTTATATACGAACCAGTACTACTCACTTATATACGAACCAGTACTACTCACTTATATACGAACCAGTACTACTCACTTATATAGGAACCAGTAATACTCACTTATATACGAACCAGTACTACTCACTTATATATGAACCAGTAATACTCACTTATATACGAACCAGTACTACTCACTTATATACGAACCAGTAATACTTACTTATATATGAACCAGTAATACTCACTTATATATGAACCAGTAATACTCACTTATATATGAACCAGTAATACTCACTTATATACGAACCAGTACTACTCACTTATATACGAACCAGTAATACTCACTTATATATGAACCAGTAATACTTACTTATATATGAACCAGTAATACTCACTTATATACGAACCAGTACTGCTCACTTATATATGAACCAGTAATACGCACTTATATACGAACCAGTAATACTTACTAAATGCAATATATAAACAACACAGACTTCTAATAACAATATTTAAACAAGCGATCTAGTATTCTTGCTTACTTGTCAATAATCATTTATTTTCGTTATGTTCTTTTTAATCATTTGCATCATAAACTACTTCGGTATTATCACATGTTTTTCACATAGACATGAATATGTATCAAACTACAATTTTTACTTATAATGTTAATGGTTTAGCAAACAAAAAAAAGAGAAATGCTGTGTTCCAATGGATAAAATCTCAAAACGCAGGTATAACTTTACTGCAAGAAGTACATTGTAGAGTCGGACCGCAAAGACTGGGAAAAAGAATGGGATGGTAAAATTATATGTAGCGGTAATAGTTCAAATCAAACAGGTGTAGCAATTTTGATAAAAAACGGATTAAAAATAGAAATTATGAAAATATATGAAATTGTTATTGGACGCATGTTAGCAGTACAGGCCAAGATTGAAAATAAACACATATATTCTATATGAACCAGTAATACTCACCTTAGGCTCAGATATTCAGAGATCATCCTCTATTTTACATATATATCATCTCGAACCTATAAGTGAATTATCCAGAAAGTGATGTGTTTACTCTGACACTATTATCTGGAATACTTTACTTAAATAGTATTAAAACTGCCTCATCAATCAGTCAATTTAAGCAGGTCACACTTATATTTTGTTTGTTCGGGTTTTACGCCTTCATCAGCACAACTTTGGGCTATATAGCCGGCGGGTAGTTTATCTAACAACTCCTTTCCTGGGCAGGCTCCAGCGGTTAACCAGTACTTGGCGTACCAACCTCCGTAAGAAACCGCCAAATGTTTCATATTTTCATATAAAAGACACGGCCTGAGCTGGGCTCGAACCAGTGACCACCAGTGATGATTTGTTACAGTGGTATACAAATCGGCGACCGTAACCACTCAACTATTGAGGTTGTCTCTAATTATATTTTATACTATTCATCTAGTACACTATATATTATCTGTTTTACCTGCAGCTCTCTAAAAGCACAGACGGAACTGTAGTCCAGTGGTACAATACTCTTGACTAAAAAGATTTAGTCTAAGAACTGCCATACGAAATAAGATTACTTGTCATCGATTGTCTTTCATATATCGCTGCAGAAGACCCACTTCAGAGACAATGAGAACGGACATATAATTCAATGGTAAACATTTGGCCATATATAGAAACAGTTTAATGTATTTATATAATACATTACTATTTATATATAACAATAATAAACATTTCGTGCAAATTGGGGTTTTGCACAATGTACGCATATTTAATTAAACAAACACTGTTTTGCATTTTACAACCGGCGACTTTTATGGACACTTATTATTACAATAACCCGAAACGCCATTAGCAATTAACGTGGCGTGCAAACAGGAACCTAGATATGCAATCAAATAGTTCCTGGTACAAAGAAGCAAATCGAAAACTCCTCTGTAGTAAGTATCTCTTGTTTGGCTTGAATGATTGTTGAAACTGTATTTGAAACAAATGAATAGTGATTCGTCGTGTTTTATGACAATGATCATACTCGCATAAAATTAACAATTGAATGTTCCTGTTCTGCGTTTCATGGTCAGATTTACACCTAATTTGCATAAAAAACCCTCATATTTCATACCTCGACCAGGTAATCCAGGGATCGCAGGTACGACCCCCCTTCTGCCCTAATAAAATTAACAGTCTTTCAGTTGAGACTTTAAACCGAGGTCTCGTGTCATGCTTTACGTAAAAGAACCAGAGGAGACTCTGGAAGGGATCTCTGTCTGTATCATTGCGTCGCTCATATGGGCAACCGGTAGCGACGATAAATAAACGTAAAAAAACGTAAAAAACGTGACATGCCGATGACACGTATATTATATTTATCCTCTGTATCATGACGTAGATTTGTCAACGGTAGCCCACATGTCGACTGCTCACTGTAAACTTATTTATTGTCAGCAGCATATTGTGATCACGTCACTTTATACAACTTTATTTTAGCTCGATTGCGAAACAAGTTCCTTCAACTTATATTAATCACTCTCGAGACCTCATTCCTGATGGAACCCATCGTCATGAAGGAGAGAGAAGAGGCAATGTGGAATTTAAATGCCTTGCCTAAGGGCACAATCGTAACGGCTCCAGCAGGGCTCGAACTCCGGACCTTTCGCATCCACTGCGCTATCACGACTCCCCATGAATAGTACCGATATTATACCAATGAATATTGTGATCACGTGATTAATTGATGTCCTACATAACGTGTTCTATTCCCCACGATGTTTATGCAAATATGTGTTTAACCATATATTTACACTGAATAATTAGGAAGATTTTGTATAAAACATGACCAGCTTTTTGACTAGGTTACGTTTGATTTATATGGTAGTAGTATTTCGAGATTCCCTCGGATATCTGCATAGCTATTTTAGAACGTCACTGCACATATCACAAACAGTGTTCTAAATCACTAACAGCCATAGATAACAGTTGGAGGTGTTATTTATCTCAGTTTTGACGGCGTATTCATATTTGACGCCAATTATCTGATGTGTGATTGACGTTCTGAAATAGCGCACACGTTTTCAAAAACGTATCAATGATAGTTTCCATGACTACGGAATCGAAATATTATAGCATTTTTGTATTCAGTTCCATGCGCTTAGCAATAACAATATCAAATAAGTTAATGTGCGCCAATCATATTTATCATATAGACGGATCTGTAGTCCAGTGGTAACACGCTGGACTGGTAATCCAGGGATCGCAGGTTCGATCCCCCGTTTGACCCTAATAAAATTAACAGTCTTTCAGATGGAACTTTAAACCGAGGTCTCGTGTCCGTGCTGTACGCCGTGCACGTAAAAGAACATTGCACTATCCTCCAAAAATCTAAAATGACTAATCTCTTCAGGAGGCGTCGCTTATATGGGCAACCGGTAGCGACGATAAATAAACGTAAAACACACACAATATTTATCATTATATTTGTTGGTTTTTAAACGATATAAATCAGTCAGTTTAAAAATTGCGCACAGTATGCTAGGAATAGTATCACCGCTCGTTGTCGAGCACTTCCGTGTCCGCTCGCCCACATGGATCGCCGGAGGCGAGATAAACTAAGCTGAATCGTCACCACTTCCGTGTTGCTTGTCAATAATAGGAGTTTCAAAAATTAATATTCTTGCATCCATTTCAATCAGCTTTAGTTTATACACATTTATTTTTAGCTCGATTGGGAAACAAGTTCTTATAACTTATATTAATCACTCTCGAGACTTCATTCTAGATGGAATCCATCGCCACGAGGGAGAGAGAAGAGGCAATGTGGAATTGAAATGCCTTGCCTAAGGGCACACTCGTAACGGCTCCAGCAGTGCTCGAACTCCGGACCTTTCGAACCTGAAAGCGAACGCGCTATCACAACTTTCACTCAATCAGCTTTAAGTTAGTAAATCTCATTAGCTAAGAACTGAATGTGAGTAAATCAGCTTGAGCACGTGTGTGTGTGTGTTTTACGTTTATTCATCGTCGCTACCGGTTGCCCATATGAGCAACGCCTCCTGAAGAGATTAGTCATTTTAGATTTTTGGAGGATAGTGCAATGATACTGATACAGACAGAGACCCATTCCAGCGTCTCCTCTGATTCTTTTACGTGCACGGCGTACAACACCGACACGAGACCTCGGTTTAAAGTCCCATTTGAAAGACTTAATTGTATTAGTGTCAGACGGGGGATCGAACCTGCGATCCCTAGATTACCAGTCCAGCGTGTTACCACTGGATTACAGATCCGTCTGTGTGCACGGCTGGTGGTTATAAAACTCTTCTCCAATCTCAAACTCAATCTCAAGCTTCTGATTGGTTCAGCTGAGTGTGAAACTCACAATCAACCAATCAAATTTCTTGAATTCGAGTTTGATATCTGAAAAAAGTTTTATAACCTCGGGGCACGTGTCTTACTCACATTGCAATGTTTGTTTCAGTGTATGTTCAAATTTTATAACATAATTTGGGCTGGAGACGGTTAATGTCGTGATTGCATATTTTCGTTTTTCACTAGTGTAATAACTATGCAAATTAGCTCTGTATGTATTCATACGCTCTATAAACAAAATAAACAACCAACATGACGCCACCATTTTGGTGTCACTGAAAATCATCATTTATGTATGTATGTACCATTAATGTCAAACCCCTTGCGGGGACCTAGACATGTTTTCATGGGCATGCTTAGCCGACCATAGCGGTTAACCAGTACTAAGAAATGTGTGTGAGGTGCCTTGCTCAATGACACAACGCCTGACTGAGTATCGAACCCTGACCGTTCGATTCCAAATCCGACGCTCTACCATTATCGAATCCAATGTATCGTTAATTTACTGTTTTATACAATACACCTTGATTGACATTACAAAGGTGGCGGAGCGTATGAGCACTGGGTCAGAGTACAGCTGTTATCATGCTAAAATGACTACACGTGTACTATGTTGTGAATCAATTACGTACGTCAAGTGTCGTGCAAGTAAAATTACTAGAATATACTCTGAAATGGGGCTTTTAAAATACTTCCTGTATCATCACAACATCTCTTTTTTGCTTCGGGCCCCAACAAAGGGTAACCCCATTAATTTGCTCCGTCCAGTGACTAGTAGGGATCGGAGCACATCCCCTAGTAACCTTACATGCTTCATATACTATGTAAGAAAGGTATACTTATTACGCACGCATGTACACACGCACGCACGCACGTGTGCATACCCATGGATATTACCGATATTATACACATGAATATTACCGATATTATACCCATGGATATTACCGATATTATACACATGAATATTACAGATATTATACCCATGGATATTACCGATATTATACACATGAATATTACCGATATTATACACATGAATATTACCGATATTATACACATGAATATTACCGATATTATACCCATGAATATTACAGATATTATACACATGAATATTACCGATATTGTACCCATGGATATTACAGATATTATACACATGAATATTACCGATATTATACACATGAATATTACCGATATTATACACATGAATATTACAGATAGTGTACCCATGAATATTACAGATATTATACACATGAATATTACCGATATTATACACATGAATATTACAGATATTATACACATGAATATTACCGATATTACAGATATTATACACATGAATATTACAGATATTATACACATGAATATTACCGATATTATACACATGAATATTACAGATATTATACACATGAATATTACCGATATTATACACATGAATATTACCGATATTATACACATGAATATTACAGATAGTGTACCCATGAATATTACAGATATTATACACATGAATATTACCGATATTATACACATGAATATTACAGATATTATACACATGAATATTACCGATATTACAGATATTATACACATGAATATTACAGATATTATACACATGAATATTACCGATATTATACACATGAATATTACAGATATTATACACATGAATATTACCGATATTATACACATGAATATTACCGATATTATACACATGAATATTACCGATATTGTACCCATGAATATTACCGATATTATACCCATGAATATTACCGATATTATACACATGAATATTACCGATATTATACCCATGAATATTACCGATATTATACCCATGAATATTACCGATATTATACCCATGAATATTACCGATATTATACCCATGAATATTACCGATATTATACACATGAATATTACCGATATTATACCCATGAATATTACCGATATTATACACATGAATATTACCGATATTATACCCATGAATATTACCGATATTATACACATGAATATTACCGATATTATACACATGAATATTACCGATATTATACACATGAATATTACCGATATTATACACATGAATATTACCGATATTATACACATGAATATTACCGATATTATACACATGAATATTACCGATATTATACACATGAATATTACCGATATTATACACATGAATATTACAGATATTGTAACCATGGATATTACAGATATTGTAACCATGAATATTACCGATATTGTAACCATGGATATTACCGATATTATTCACATGAATATTACCGATATTGTAACCATGGATATTACCGATATTGTAACCATGAATATTACCGATATTGTAACCATGAATATTACCGATATTATAACCATGGATATTACAGATATTGTAACCATGAATATTACAGATATTGTAACCATGGATATTACCGATATTATACCCATGAATATTACCGATATTATACACATGAATATTACCGATATTATACAATATTACCGATATTATACCCATGAATATTACCGATATTATACACATGAATATTACCGATATTATACACATGAATATTACCGATATTATACACATGAATATTACCGATATTATACACATGAATATTACCGATATTATACACATGAATATTACCGATATTATACACATCATAAGATTCTTGGAGTGATATGAGTAATTATTTCCTGTATTACTTGTGACATTTACAGAATAACCTAAATGGACTTAGAACAGTTCACGGATACCGATCTATGCTTATAATGACAAAATGGCATTGTACACGAACGCAAAACGAGTTATTTAAACATACTATATTACTTAGTCCTTGGCAGACATTATGAACAGATTGGTCCATTGCAGAAAGCCGTAATTGGAAGACCGACTGGTTCTACTATCTCGTGACGCGATTCTTCAACACATATATGTTTACGCACTATCTCCTCATCGGTTCTTCGGACATACAAAAATGTATCCTACTTCAATGCAACATAACGAGAGAAAATAAATGCCCTGACAATGTTTTCTTAAATTAGCATTGACAAATATACATATTGTGACGTCATCATGCTGTGACGTAACATGTTTACAGATGATTAACTTAATGTCATCGATACCATTATGTCACTTAAGTTCCACATCTCCCTCGAGAGCGATTAATTTAACGTTGTAAGCACTTGTTCCACAATCGAACTAAAAGAACATTTGTATAGTCTAAGCTCATAAGTTGTTAGTTTATACAAATTTATTTTAGCTCGATTGCGAAACAATTTCTTACAACTTATAGTAATCACTCTCGAGACCTCATTCCTGATGGAATCCATCGCCACGAGGGAGAGAGAATAGGCAATGTGGAATTTAAATGCCTTGCCTAAGGGTACAATCGCAACGACTCCAGCGGGGCTCGAACTCCGGACCGTTCGCACCTGAAGCGAACGCGTATCCACTGCGCTATCACGACTTCCAAATTGTTATACATACCTATTTGTACATACAAGCCGAATAACTTGTATTATATCAGTGTCTGTTTGATTTCTATCTAGGTTCCTGAATACATGTATAGCTTATGTGATATATGATGTCGAATTACATGTATGTCTATATGTAATCATTTTAATGCATACAATTATGCACGAGGAATGCATACATGTATGCATTCCATTATATTG
The DNA here is from genome assembly GCA_014843695.1 of Archivesica marissinica. Taxonomy (NCBI): domain Eukaryota; kingdom Metazoa; phylum Mollusca; class Bivalvia; order Venerida; family Vesicomyidae; genus Archivesica; species Archivesica marissinica. The sequence goes on from CM026397.1 coordinate 72,254,742, forward strand.
TATGAAACTAAAGGAGATTACTGAAAAGACCCCTCAAATATATAATAATAAAAAAATCGTAATGTCATAGATTTATTTATATTTATTCTTTAGTTCAGTCTCATTGTTGTACAATACATAAAATATACACAACAAAGTATCGTGGCATAGTACAACACCATTCATTATAAAAGAATTATAAGAGACTAATCTAATCACAGATAATTAAACTATCACAGTCTATCGACATATTATTATATTTACATATTAAAACCGAGGAACAGTCGCTAATTGAAAATTAAATACTTATTAAAACCAGAAATTTTGAAATACTGAAATGGAAAAAAAGCACTAATGCGCAATTAAGAAATGTTTTAAAATATCAGTTATCAACCTCGATCATATCGCGGTTGAACTAATTAGCAGCTGTTTCTCGGAATGGAATCATATATCGATCGGGTAACTTCTTTTCCAAGATAAAACCTTTTATTTATCACAAGATTTGATGTATAGAATATCAGAACAGAACAGAACACAACAGAACATATTGTTTATTAGACTTAAGCATTACATAATGTATGTATGTTCCATTAATGTCAAACACCTTGCGGGTACCTAGACATGTTTTCCTGGGCAGGCTTAGCCGAGCTATGTTGTTAACCAGTACTAAGCAATGTGTGTGAGGTGCCATGCTCAATGACACTACATAGGTGACCTGACCGAGTATCGAACCCGGGACCGTTTGATTCCAAATCCGACGCTCTACCACTGGACCACGGACGCCACACATAGCTCATCATCATAATAATACATATACAATTTGTATGCAATGAAAAATAATAGTGATAAATATATGAAGAGTGTTTAACTGATGGTAGATATACATGCAGATTAAAATGTTTCCAATGTGAGAGTGTTTAACTGATGGTAGATATACATGCAGATTAAAATGTTTCCAATGTGAGAGTGTTTAACTGATGGTAGATATACATGCAGATTAGAATGTTTCCAATGTGAGAGTGTTATGAGAGATACTAGATAGGAATTATCTCAGCATCTCTATTTTAATTCAATTTTATGTAGAACAAATTAAAATGAAATTATCAAATGGTGTTATACATCTTGTGGTGTACTTGGTACAGCGTGTTAGGGAGCTGTATAACAGGTTTACTTTCTTAATTATAATAGCATGTACGCGTTAGTTATAAACTTACAAAGTATATATATACATACATACCTGCACATATTGTACAGTACATATGTTTATGTTAAATGGTATGTGTGTTAAATATAAAGAAAGATGAGAATGTGTGAGTAGTATGTTTAGTATTATCTTTGTTTTAATAAATGCATGTATTTATTATAGTATATTAATTATGTGTCGTGAAAGTTAATGGGTGTTTATTAGTGTCTGTTTAATGTGTTGTCTCTAATCTTAAAACCTTTTATACAAAATAGTGCAAGTTTGTTCAATAAGATCGTTTTTATCGGAATTCAACAAAGCAATAAATTTAAACAAATTTGGACGTTGTGAAAACTACTTTGGTATGTAAATGTTTCTAAGTAAGTAAAATGTAAAAGTAAAGTGTTTGTTTATTATAGTGGCCAGTCATTTCTGACTTATGAGACACCTCTTTTTATGAACATCAGTACTTCCCGAATCCTATGCTTGTATGCCAGGCGCCAGGCTGGTAGGCAATCGGTAACCATTATTTAACTAATGACGGAGACGGTATTGTATAACTATGTCATAGAGTGGACACATTAATACGAAATGATACTCGTCTTCAATGGACACAGCTATAATGTTTCTGTGACTTACGTTACATACTATATGTAAGTAGTTAGATCGCTCGAAATTAGGATTAAGTTCTTTATATAAAGTTAATTGGGAAGACGCGTCTATATTACAGACGGATATGTAGTACAGTGGTAATACGCTGGACTGGTAATCCAGCGATCGCAGGTTCGATCCCCCGTCAGACTGTTAATTTTTATTAGGGTCAGACAGGGGATCGTACCAGCGATCTCTGGATTACCAGTCCAGCGTGTTACCACTGGACTACAGATCCGTCTGTTATTTGGGTCTGTACTATCGCCTGTTTATATAACGGTATAACATATAATTTAAAAGCAATGCCAGCGGTTTTGCAATGATATGTATACTTTCCATAAAGTATTAGTAACCCTAAATTAGCCATATATTAGCCAATCTGTGATTTTTTAAAAAAGAAACTAGTTTCAACTGATTTTGGTGGGTATGGGTATGGACAACTTCCACAAAAAAGTAAGGGGGGATAGGGGTTGGGGAATTTTTTTATTAGAGGTCAAAGGTCATTGACCCCTGCCTAAATCACTAAACATAATATTTCAGCAACAAAACATGATCTATTAGTATATAGATGATCTTGGTGTCAAAATGCACAGAATTACAAAAGAAGCTGACATAAGAGAATTATTGACCTTGGGACCAACTCCTGACCTCTGAAAATGAGGTCAAAGGTCAAAAAAGCTGTTTTATCACTAAAACGGGAACATTACCATATTATATATAAATGAGCAAAAACAAACCGAAGAGGTTAATATCAACTTACGTGGTGGATATGGGGGTTATTATTTATTCCAAGAGCAGAGGGGGGGGGGGGGAATTACCGTTGATTTGCCTCTGTTCATCAAGGCATCTCAAATTGTTAAGGATCAGAAGTTAGAAGTTGTTGTGAGACTTGGAGGATTTCACTTCCTGAAATCCTTTCACTTCCTGAAATCCTTGGCTGCATTGGCTACATCATGGAAGGCAATGGTTTGGCAGAAGCCATGCAAGTCATCTATGGACCTAATACAGTCCAGTACATCCTGAAAGGTGCAGCATACTCAAAGGACCCGAGAGCACACTTCTTAACAGATGCCGCGCTGGTGAAACACATGGTGGGTGAAAGTGACAGCGAAAGTCCGGATAAGAGACTCAATGACTTGCAGGAAATGTCAAGAACTGCAAAGCTGTGGGTTATGTACCACCAACTTGTAAGAACAGCACACGATTTCATATTGGCAGACAGACTCCATGATTGGTATGGACATCTGAATGCCATTTCTAGCATGATTGGTATAATTATTTGCCACAGTTGGACATGGGCAATATGCCAAATTTGACGCATGTTGGACATGGGCAGTATGCCAAATTTGACGCATGTATTGACGCAATAGATGCTTAGACTTCCAGAATAATATCCTCAGGTTAGTATATGTAAACTCAATGCGATCTTATTGTAAATCAATTTATTATCTGGAAGCATGTGTTTTTATGAATGTCGAACTTCAGCAAAAGCATTTCAAATCTGTCTGTCCACCTTTAATTTGTCGTAAATCATGCCAACATAATCCTGTATATTCTCTTTTGAGTTCAAAGTAGTATTTAGTGAGGTGGCTGTCCTCTTGCCCTCTTTCCATGTTTGAGCTGCCATCATCTATCATTGCACACATCTACATATTTTAGTCTTCTAATGTTTCCATACTACTCCCAATAGGTGAGATACATTTTAAGGATGTTCTTTTCATTTGCAGGTGTATGAAGCTTTCATGGAGGGAAATCACACAACACGCTACAGCGATGCGCAATTTTCTGGACAATTTCTGACAAGACAATCGAAGAGACACTCATATGGAAAGCCAACTCAAATGGAGCCTTAACACGAGGAAGAATGCTCAACGAGAGCTCTGTGAAAGTATGGACTGTTACGTTTTCACATCTCAAGCTTCTAGGGGACCTGATGGAAGAAATGATTGGTGAAATGCGGAGTAAGAGGACCCACGCATACCTTGGGGCAAAGCGTCTAGATAAAGACAGCCAGCACGTCAAGTTGATTTATGCATGGTTTTCAACTCGTAACTCCTTCATAGAGGTTAGTATAGATCTGTTTCATTTACTGATAGTAGCACAGAAATCATTCCACAGTTCAATTACTATTTGTGGAACATTTACTTATCATCTTAGCGATGTAAAATAATATTTCATTTTTCATTTCAGGTAAAAGACCCGAACACCATTACCTCGCTGTCTAGTGGAGTAATAACTACCGACAAGTCAATTGTCAACGGTGATGATGTAGTGAGGATAGGCCATGCAATGCAAAAGGATCTTGATAATGAGTCACCGGTTAAGAGCATGAAGACAGCAAAAAAAAAAGGTAAAAATCTTGCTGAACTTCAGAAGAAAGTAAAGGTAGGCGACAAGAAGATCTACATCGAAAAGACCCTTCTTTTCAATAGACTGATTTTCATGGCAGAGAGAGATGAAGGGATCGAACAATTTCAAATTTGAGCTGACCCCGGTCCCAACATCTCTCTTCACAATGGATAGCATGATGAGAAAACCCAAAAAGCATGCATTTGGCAAGATGCTCAAGGAAACAGCTACAACACTTGACGTGGACATAAACAGCAAGATGCATGTTATTGATGGAGGGTGGCTACTTTATCAGGTAAAGTGGTCCAGCGGTGCAACCATCAAGACTATAGTTGATACATATGTCAGATATGTTGACAACAAATTCAAGGATGCTACTGTAGTGTTTGATGGCTACGGGGAGGAATCATCAACGATAGACCATGAACATATGCGGCGGATGACTGGGAAGAAGGTTTCTCCGGACATGAGGGTCACACCGGAATTGACTATATCATGTGACAGAGAGGTTTTCCTGGTAAATGAGAAGAACAAATGAGCCTTAATAATGATGATATCTGCAGAGATGGCAAGCCACAATATCACTGTACGCCAAGCAAATGATGATGGTGACACGGTGATTGTTAGGTCTGCAATGGACTTGGTCGCAAGTGTTAAATCCCCCAGTTGTTGTTGTCGCCCAGGACACTGATATTTTGATATTGCTCTGCTATCATAGGCCTATCCACTGTATTAATTTGTATTTACAAGCAGATTTTGGTGGTCTTTACGACATCTCTAGCATACACTTCGGAGACAAAGAAGACTTCCTCTTCAAGTATGGCTGGTCTGGAAACGACACTGTTTCGTGTATTCATGGACATACCAAATGTGCTCTCTACAAATGCAGATTTCCTGCCAGTGTCATTACTGCATTTACAAGTCCCACTTCAACCGACTCCATAATTCGAACAGCTGGATTAAAAGCCATGCATATCACATATGGCTGTGGGGATACTCCCCTAGAAAAGTCTCCCTACATGAAGTTCAAGAAGCAAGTAGCCAAGGGCAATATCGATCCTGACCGCCTATCACCAACGGAAGATGCAACAGCTCAACATTCCCTTCGTGTCCATCTTCAAGTTGTGGTATGGAAGCATTCTTGATCCCAAAGGAAATGGATTGGAGTTAGATTCCAACAGAAAATGCTATTTGTTGGTATGGCGCCAGAACACCTTCTGAAAGTAATTTGTTGCAACTGCAAGGAAGGGGAGAGGCAATGTCAAACAATGATATGCAGCTGCATGAAAGCTCGCATGTCGTGTGTATCTGCATGTGGGGTGTGCTGTGGGCATTGCGACAATGGAACAGCTAGCATAGATGCAGAAGAAGACATTGGTAGCGATGAAGAGTATTATTAATTTGTTGTGGCCGATAGATACTGTAAGTTCTAAGTTGTGAGTAGTATTCTGCAAATTGTTGATTGTAAATTCACATATACTTTACATACACACAATATTTCGCACTAATGAACTTTACCCCCCCCCCCACCCCACCCACCCCCTGCTTATTTTGACCATTAACCTCGTATTTTGGTGGTGAAGAATCCATTTCATATTTAGTTTGTATCTTGGTATAATTATGTTACTGTTACTGTTACCAATATGATATTTGATATGATATTTTAGTGATAAGACGTCTATTTTTGACCTTTGACCTCATTTTAGGAGATCAGGAATTGGTTCCATGGGTCTGTAATTATTCTATGTCATCTTCTTTCGTAATCCTGTGCATTTTGACAACACTATCATCTATATACCATATTGTGTTGCTGAAATACAATTGTATATGATTTAGGCAGAGGTCAATGACCTTTGACCTCTAATAAAAAAGGTTTCCCCAACCCCTATCCCTCCTTACTTGTTTTTGGTAGTTGTCCATACCCATACCTACCCAAATCAGTTGAAATTAGCTTCTTCTACTCGTATATTATAGTATCACATGAATATGCTTTATTATTGTTTAATCGCTTAGTTGCCGTAGTAATTTCCACAATCGAGATGTGCCTATCTAACTCTTGAAAAGTAGTGTTATGGCTTTCAGAACTATTGAACTGCTTGGATGTCTCATCGCAATCATTGGCGTCAACGTCAGCCTCCGAGGACAACGTTTTAAAATGATCATCAAATTGTTCTATGGATATGTTTTCATCTCTATGGTTTGTTGATTTAAGTTTAAACAAGTTCCAAAACTCACGGGGTGATTTGCGGCGCATGCCATTCAATCTAAGACCACGGTCTCTATTATATTTAAGTTTATGTTTTCTACAACAATATTTGTAGTCTTCCTTTCTAGCAAACATTTCCTGTCTAGTTACATTATTTATATTTAGATTGTATTCATACATGGCAGTTTTGTACAGTTCGCGCGTGCGTTTACATTCACTATTAACTATTTCAGCGCCGAATAAATTCAGAGCATGTGCAAACAACATAGATCCAGATCAGCCGCGGCGTAACGCCGCGTCTGATCAGGATCTATGCTGTTTGCTATTCGGACAGGTGCTTCAGCTCCACTGTCTGAAGAGCAATCAGCATATAGCCTGATCAGACGGCATGTTCTGTTCTGTCCGATCGGGTTCTCTACCTTTTATTACAAAGTAGCTTTTATGCGACATTGGCGGTGAAAGAGTTAAACCATTTGTGTTTATTTTTGTCAGTACAGATACATTCACTATTGTGTAGATTAATCTTGTTTGCGAATACCTGTCACCGTTTGAAGTAAGAAAATCTGTTAACTTTCCCACTAAAATCTGAATCACATTGTTGGCTTACATCTTGTAACAATGATTGTTCAAGCTGGTGAACAGTATTTGAAATATCATGAGGAAATGCATCTTTATGTTTTGGTTCCCACCTATAAAAATTAATATGTTCACATTATGTTTTTGTGTTACGGTGTTTGTCATGGTTTTGAAAGAAAACAAGATAGGTGCATGGTTTTGAAAGAAAACGAGATAGGTGCATGGTTTTGAAAGAAAACGAGATAGGTGCATGGTTTTGAAAGAAAACGAGATAGGTGCATGTTTTTGAAAGAAAACGAGATAGGTGCATGGTTTTGAAAGAAAACGAGATAGGTGCATGTTTTTGAAAGAAAACGAGATAGGTGCATGGTTTTGAAAGAAAACGAGATAGGTGCATGGTTTTGAAAGAAAACGAGATAGGTGCATGGTTTTGAAAGAAACCGAGTTAGGTGCATGGTTTTGAAAGAAAACGAGATAGGTGCATGGCTTTGAAAGAAAACGAGATAGGTGCATGGTTTTGGAAAGAAAACGAGATAGGTGCTGGTTTTGAAAGAAACGAGTAGGTGCATGGTTTTGAAAGAAAACGAGTTAGGTGCATGGTTTTGAAAGAAAACGAGATAGGTGCATGGTTTTGAAAGAAAACGAGATAGGTGCATGGTTTTGAAGGAAAACGAGATAGGTGCATAGTTTTGAAGGAAAACGAGATAGGTGCATGGTTTTGAAAGAAAACGAGATAGGTGCATGGTTTTGAAGGAAAACGAGATAGGTGCATGGTTTTGAAAGAAAACGAGATAGGTGCATGGTTTTGAAGGAAAACGAGATAGGTGCATGGTTTGAGTATTCATTGAAATCGTGTACCCTGAAATCAATCAAATCACAAAAATTAGGAACCGGTCCTATGTGCCGCCACTATTGGCCTGACATTGTGCGACCTATAGGAACCGATCCTATGTGCCGCCACTATTGACCTGACATTTTCCGACCTATAGGAACCGGTCCTATGTGCCGCCACTATTGGCCTGACATTGTCCGACCTATAGGAACCGATCCTATGTGCCGCCACTATTGACCTGACATTGTCCGACCTATAGGAACCGATCCTATGTGCCGCCACTATTGACCTGACATTGTCCGACCTATAGGGACCGATCCTATGTGCCACCACTATTGACCTGGCATTGTCCGACCTATAGGGACCGATCCTATATGCCGCCATTATTGACCTAACATTATCCGACCTATAGGGACCGATCCTATGTGCATGATTTATCTTTATATCTTGATTTGCGTTTTCTATGCCTAATTTCGAATCGATAAAGTCCAGCACTTTATGCTCACACTGTTCATCTTTCTCCTACCTAATCTATAGAACAATAGATTATCTCTCACACTATAGAACAATAGATTATCTCTCATGCTATAGAACAATAGATTATCTCTCATGCTATAGAACAATATATTATCTCTCACACTATTGAACAATAGGTTACCTCTCATGCTATAGAACAATAGATTATCTCTCATGCTATAGAACAATAGATTATCTCTCACACTATAGAACAATAGATTATCTCTCACGCTATAGAACAATAGATTATCTCTCATGCTATAGAACAATATATTATCTCTCATGCTATAGAACAATAGATTATCTCTCACACTATAGAACAATAGATTATCTCTCATGCTATAGAACAATAGATTATCTCTCATGCTATAGAACAATAGATTATCTCTCACACTATAGACCAATAGATTATCTCTCACACTATTGAACAATAGATTGATCTCTCATGCTATAGAACAATAGATTATCTCTCATACTATAGAACAATAGATTATCTTACATGCTATAGAACAATAGATTATCTCTCATGCTGTAGAACAATAGATTATCTTACATGCTATAGAACAATAGATTATCTCTCATGCTATAGAACAATAGATTTATCTCTCATGCTATAGAACAATATATTATCTCTCATGCTATAGAACAATAGATTATCTCTCATACTATAGCACAATAGATTTATCTCTCATGCTATAGAACAATAGATTATCTCTCATACTATAGCACAATAGATTTATCTCTCATGCTATAGAACAATATATTATCTCTCATGCTATAGAACAATATATTATCTCTCATGCTATAGAACAATAGATTATCTCTCATATTATAGAACAATAGATTATCTCTCACACTATAAACCAATATATTATCTCTCACACTACAGAACAATAGATTTATCTCTCATGCTATAGAACAATAGATTATCTCTCACACTACAGAACAATAGATTTATCTCTCATGCTATAGAACAATAGATTATCTCTCATGCTATAGAACGATAGATTATCTCTCATGCTATAGAACAATAGATTATCTCTCATGCTATAGAACAATAGGTTATCTCACATGCTATAGAACAATAGGTTATCTCTCATGCTATAGAACAATAGATTACCTCACATGCTATAGAACAATAGGTTATCTCTCATGCTATAGAACAATAGATTTACCTCTCATGCTATAGAACAATAGATTATCTCTCATACTATAGAACAATAGATTTATCTCTCATGCTATAGAACAATAGATTATCTCTCATGCTATTGAACAATATATTATCTCTCTTGCTATAGAACAATAGATTATCTCTCATGCTATTGAACAATAGATTATCTCTCATGCTATTGAACAATATATTATCTCTCTTGCTATAGAACAATAGATTATCTCTCATGCTATTGAACAATATATTATCTCTCTTGCTATAGAACAATAGATTATCTCTCATATTATAGAACAATAGATTATCTCTCATGCTATTGAACAATATATTATCTCTCTTGCTATTGAACAATATATTATCTCTCTTGCTATAGAACAATAGATTATCTCTCATGCTATTGAACAATATATTATCTCTCTTGCTATAGAACAATAGATTATCTCTCATATTATAGAACAATAGATTATCTCTCATGCTATTGAACAATATATTATCTCTCTTGCTATTGAACAATATATTATCTCTCTTGCTATAGAACAATAGATTATCTCTCATGCTATTGAACAATATATTATCTCTCTTGCTATAGAACAATAGATTATCTCTCATATTATAGAACAATAGATTATCTCTCATGCTATTGAACAATATATTATCTCTCTTGCTATTGAACAATATATTATCTCTCTTGCTATAGAACAATAGATTATCTCTCATATTATAGAACAATAGATTATCTCTCATGCTATTGAACAATATATTATCTCTCTTGCTATAGAACAATAGATTACCTCTCATGCTATTGAACAATATATTATCTCTCTTGCTATAGAACAATAGATTACCTCTCATGCTATAGAACATAGTGGATATTGCTACATAGGTTAGTGGATATTGCTACATAGGTTAGTAGATATTGCTACATAGGTTAGTAGATATTGCTACATAGGTTAGTGGATATTGCTACATAGGTTAGTAGATATTGCTACATAGGTTAGTAGATATTGCTACATAGGTTAGTGGATATTGCTACATAGGTTAGTAGATATTGCTACATAGGTTAGTGGATATTGCTACATAGGTTAGTAGATATTGCTACATAGGTTAGTAGATATTGCTACATAGGTTAATGGATATTGCTACATAGGATAGTGGATATTGCTACATAGGTTAATGGATATTGCTACATAGGTTAATGGATATTGCTACATAGGTTAATGGATATTGCTACATTGGCTTGTGGAAAGTGACACTTCTTTATATAAACATCAGTACTCCCCGAATCCTGTGCGTGTATGTCATGCACCAGGTTGGTAGGCAATCGGTAAACATCATTTAACTAGCTGGTGGCTCACCAACCGCCCATATCAGAACGAACCCCTGACGAGGTTCAAACCTTCGACCTCCCACTCCGTAGGCGGACGCCTTAACCACTAGGCCATGCAGACGGTATATATAGAATGTACATCATCGTAAATTGTGTTTCTTAGAATGTCAAAGAAAACTGTAATTAGTATGCTTTATGGCGGAAGACATTTAGTACTGACCTTCAGACATAATTGCTTATTGCATAAAAAGAATACTTCACATTTATTGTTAAAATAATTGTTTAAGTCCACTTAAACCAATCAAACAAATCAACAGATATAGTGCATACTAAGAATAATTATCTTTAAATTCATTCGTCAATCGTAATCGATTCAAATACTGAAATAACAAATATAGAAAGATCATTCAATGAAAATCGCTCATTTATGAAACAGTAATGACAATTCAAATCTCACTTGATTATTAAACATTGCATGTTGCGAATTGCATTTCTTAATGCTTTTCTTTCTTTTTGGGGTATTTTTTATCATATCCATTATTATCCCCTTATTTATAATCAAACACTTGTATCCTAATTGCAATGCTCTTATACTATATTCAGTCTCTTTGTTAATTACAAACTAGTATGTTGGGGCGGGCCGAAACTAATGTTGTTAAAACTTGTGTCCCAACCCTTTTGCTTCTCCATATATATACATACAGATAATGTTTGTACCATATAATTATCTTATTTAATTCATCCGTAACATGTATGTAAATTTGAGTTGTATTGTACATTGAATATAAAGAATGCAATAAAATATGATTAAACAGATTATTAAACATTATTAAATACTGGTTAAAAGTACTTAACTGCGCTGACAGAAAATACATCAATATATTTTTTTTTCTATTACTGAGAGATATAAATACACATCCTAGGAAGACAAATTGGGCATTATTGGTCAGGGATATTTTATGTAATTTCGGCTTTAATATGGTATGGGAAACACGGGGAGTAGGTGACAATAAGACATTTTGGGGTATTGTTAGACAGAGACTTAGGGATACCTTCATGCAAAACTGGGAATCTCGTATTAGAGAATCGACTCGAGCATCTTTTTATGTAAATTTCATGTCGTTGGATTTTAAGCCATATTTTGATATCATTAATATTAAAAAATACAGAATTGCTCTAACTAAATTAAGAGTTTCTTCTCATCGTCTTGAAATCGAGACAGGAAGGTGGCACAGGCCACACAGCATTTCTCGTCAAGAGCGTATATGCTCTACTTGTAATAGGCTTGGTGATGAATATCATTTTCTAATGGAGTGTCGTCTTCTCAATGATCTACGAAAAACCTATTTTAAACCATATTTCCGTAATAGATGCAACATGTTTAAAACAGTCGAACTGTTAAAATCAGAAGACAGAAATACTTTAAGGAATTTAGCAATTTTGGTATTTAAAGGATTTGAGTTAAAGAGAAGTGTCGCTTTTGAAGATACTTTATAAATACACACACTTATTTTATTGTTTTCATTGCAACATTCTCCTGTCACATGACATAAGTCATATAAAAGGCTACATTTCATATCGTATGAATCAAATATGTGTACATACGTATTTATGGAACTCCATAGTTGCGTATTATATATTTGTGGATGACATGGACTGTGCATGTGATCAACGTACTACGACTGTATCATAGGGTATAAAATAGGATATTATTAACAAACTAGCTGTTTCCAGTGTAGCATGAATTTACTGGTGTGAAATTGTCCTGGTTCGGTATTCATATTCTTAGTTATACATAAATATTTCTCAATTTTCGTATTCTTGAAATACATAATATATTTTCAGGTTTAAACGTCCCAGCGTACACGGTAGTATTATTATTAAATTGTACGCGTTTAACTATTAAGACCACCGCCGACATACACTGTACTAGTATACCATATTTGATCATGGGTCATTTTTGACTTACTTCATATGTTATAATGTTTGTTTGTATTTGATGAAATAAAAACAACTACTTGATATATGGGTGTGTACAATCCTTTATGTTTATGTATCTCTTGTATCCATGGTAGCAATACGGTCTTGAAGTTTCCAAATGAACTATTGCAAATATGCATACACTAATTTGGAGACCGTGTCTGGAATTTTCCTGGAAACATAGAAAGTGTTTTAGTGCTCCGCTATAATCTATATCTTTAATTTACTGATCGTGTCCTCGTGGTGGTCGTTATGTTAGTGTTGGTGGCACAGAGCTTATGTACGTAAAACTAGAAGTTGTATAAGTCAGCCATTGAAAATGTTTAGAAAACCTAGTGTAAGTTCTGCAATATTGTTTCCAGAGGCAATACATATGATTTGCTGCTCCGACATTGTTTGCTCCGGCAATACATATGATTTGCTGCTCCGACATTGTTTGCTCCGGCAATACATATGATTTGCTGCTCCGACATTGTTTGCTCCGGCAATACATATGATTTGCTGCTCCGACATTGTTTGCTCCGGCATTTTGCTCCAAATAATGCACATGATTTGCTCCGACAATGCACATGATTTACTCCGACAATGCACATGATTTACTCCGACAATGCACATGATTTACTCCGACAATGCACATGATTTACTCCGACAATGCACATGATTTAATTCGACACTGCACTTTATTTGCTATGACAATGCACTTGATTTGCTCCGATAATGCACTTGATCTGTCGAACCGGGTAGCCAAGGTGACTACTTTATGCTAATTATATTTCACGAACATGCCCGGTAGTTTCCGTTTATTTCCGTCCACATTTATAGCATTTCATTGGATAACGGTAAAATCCTAACACACGTACGCACGCTCTAACACGAATGTCTTCTGGTCAACCTATATGCTGGTATTATCAGCATCATGTATGAAAGGAACTAAAATAGTTATACTGATAGCAAGATCAGAATGTGAATTTATTTACCACACGATAGTTTATAATGTACTTGACTCAAAACCTATCTACAGAAGTAAGACTCTACGGAATATACGGCAGTCTTGATAGCACAGTGGTAGCGCGGAGTTCGAGCCCCGCTCATTCCGTTACGAGTGTGCCCTTCTAGGCAAGACATATAAGTTCAACATGCCTCTTCTTTCTCCATCGTGGCGATGTATTCCAATCATGAATGAGTTCTCGAGAGTAATATAAGTTGCAAGAACTTAGTTTAAACATAATTTTATTCAGAAAATACCATATAAGAATAAAGTGTTACAAGAGAAATAATTTGGATTGGAAAACAAGCATATTAAAATGCTTATACAAATTCCTTTCCATAGTGGAGTTTGCAAACATATAAATTTAACACATTAGAGCCAGTGTATGGTAGGTATTGTTTGAGCATTGGGTAGGTTTAATTCTATATAGTTCAAACCTGATACTGAATTTTAATGCACACGGTGACTAATTGTTATCCTGATTCAATGCATTAATTAGTGTTAGTTTATAACATTAGTAGAACATACTAGGTACTGTCTCACACGCTGCATAGATAGGGGGTCGGACATTTGATGGGAAATGACTAGATCTCGAAGCGCTTAGTTGCTGCTATGAAGCCTTGGACTCGTAGGAAGATGTGTTTATTGACTTCGAATGTAAGTCGGTCATCACCGTACAGTAGATTATTTAACGTATGTGCACATGGGAGATCGTGAAGATAGTGTTGGCGCAATGCATGGTATCTTGGACATTGCAACAGGAAGTGGAATGTAGTCTCTACAACGCCGCATATGCACAGAGGAGAAGGAACAATATTTCTTCTGTGAAGATCGAAGCTTAGAGCACTGCACCCCAAGCGAAGGCGTGCGTGATATACTTGGTTTTTCCTATTGCCAATGTTGTACATTGTTTTCTTTTGTTTAGCCCTAGTATTCAGCTTGCTTTTAAATTCTCTTATGGATGAGGCATTTTTAAGTTCTTGTGGAAGTATATTCCACTGGCGAATAGTTAGAGGCAGAAAAGAAGAAGCATGCGATTGAGTTTTGCAGTGAATATTGGGTATAGCTGTAAGTGATCGTAAGGCATATGGCTGATTTGGCTGGGGTGGAATTAGATTTGACAGGTAAGCGGGTGAAAATCCATTTTTCATCTTATAAAGTAAGACAAGGCGATGCTTGCGTCGCCTTTCAGCTAAAGTATCCCAGCTAAGATCGGTATAGAGTATGTCGGTGTTACAGTATTTGGTAGCACCTGTGATAATTCTAGCTGCTTCTAATTGAACGGATTCGATGTCGCATTTGATCTTGTTCGTACAGTTTTCCCAGACAACATCAGCGTACTCCAAGAGGGGCCTAATGAATGATATATACATTTTTTCTAGGCTACAACGAGATAAGAGAAATTTTAGACTTCTTAAGATGCCAATGCATTGCCATGCCTTGTTAATGAAAGCCTGTATGTGCGATATCCATTTGGCATCCTCGGAAAAGGTGAGTCCAAGATGTTTGTGAGTACTGACTTGTGGGATAGGATTACCATCAATATATAACTGGGGATGAATAGGTTTCCTGAGCTTACGAGAGAAGATCACGGATTCAGTCTTGGAAGGATTAAAGGAAACAAGCCAAGCTTTCGACCAGTTGATGCTCCGGGAAAGATCATGGTTGAGAATATTTGCGGAATCAACAACGTCTTCTACAACAATATAAAGACTAGTATCGTCTGCAAATAGTCGAATATTTGCACGAATATCGTTTACAATGTCATTGATGTATATTAGAAAGAGCAATGGACCGAGGATGGATCCTTGGGGAACACCTGCATCTATGGATGAAATATCGAATGTAGAATTTGCCAAGACAACACGTTGCTTTCTATTTGAAAGATATGAGGAGAACCAGCCAAGTAAGGGACCTTGAATGCCGATTGAAGAAAGTTTATGAAGTAGTCCCCGGTGCCAAACTCTATCAAAGGCCTTGGATATGTCACAAAATACAGCACGAACTTCCTTACCATCATCTAACGCTTCACTAATGTCGTTATACAGAAGTGTCAGCTGGTTGACAGTGGAATCGCCCTTGGTAAAACCAGATTGGTAAGGTGTAAGGATTGCGTTGGAAATAACGTAATTATATAGGTTTTTATGGATACAGCGTTCCATGAGCTTACCCAGACAACTGAGAAGAGAGATAGGTCTATAGTTGATTGGTTTTGAAGGGTCTGATTTCTTGAAAATTGGGCAGACATTTGCCAATTTCCATGAAGAAGGAACACATGAGTTGGAAAGTAGTTTGTTAAAGTACTGTGATAGAGGGACTGCTAGAGAATCTATACCTTCTTTGATGAGACGTGGACTCACCAGATCTGGGCCACTTGCCTTGCTTGGATTTACACATGAGATAGCATCTTTAATATCTTGGGGCGAAATGTTTATATTAGCCATGGAGCATTCCATGTGTGTGGTGTGTGGAAGAGGATGATCCCTATCATCAACGGTTGACTGTTTAGTGAAGTAGTTATTCAGTAGATCAGCTTTATCTTTATCTGTTTGTGCTTCGATTGAACCGTCAATGAGTGTTGGAATGGTTGAAGATTTGTTTTTGTTCGTCAATTGCTTAGCTAGTTTAAACCAAGCTTTAACTGTTATGTTGCCCGAGTTTATTTGATTTATAATTTTGTTTTGATAATCTGCTTTGGTTTTACGAATTATATCTGTAGTTTCATTTCGGCTTTTCCTAAATTCGGCCCAGTCATTCTCAGTATTAGTATGTTTAGCTTTTTGATGTTTTTTGTTACGTTTCTTTATCTGCTTTCGCACTGCACCATTAATCCAAGGAACATCAGCTGGACGAATAATTACATTTCTGTTAGGAATGCTTTCTGCTGCTGCATGTAGTATTGAATTAGCAATGCAGTTTGCAGTATCATTAAGAGTAGTACTATTATCGATGAAGCTCCAGTCGATTGTTCTGAGGGTGTCGTTAAATTTGACATAATCTCCTTTATCGTAGAGCCAGATACGGCGCTTGAAATGTGTATGCTTTGGTTTTGAAAATCTCAGGACTGAAACAATTGGACAATGAAATCGGATGAGGTTGGGGACAAAATGGTCAGCAACGAAACTGGTAAGACTGTGTTGGGAATATTTAATAAACATGAGATCGATTAGTGAAGCGCAATGTTCAGTGAAGTGGGTCGGTGAATTGATAAGTTGTTGCGCATGCAGGGAATTGATAAGTCTGCTCATTTTGTTCGACTCAGATGAACTGATGTTGATGTTAAAGTCGCCCGTAACAATTACATTATCAACACGCTGGCTAAACGCCTGATCGAGGGAGTGTTGCATGTTTAACCACTGGGTATTGTTTGAGTCAGGAGGACGATAGATTCCACCAACAAGTAGCTTACGCTGGCTAACACATAATTCAACCCATAGAGCCTCTACACCATTTACGTGAAGGTCTTTTCGCTCAGTAGCATGTATGGTGTCTCGGACGTATATCGCAACTCCACCTCCAATTCGATCTTTTCTGTCACATCTAAACACGTTTGTAAAATTAATTATATAAATGTCATCATTAGTGATGTTATCAGACAGCCATGTTTCAGTGAAGACAAGTACATCATATGGTTGAGCCTCGACAGCAAGAATATCAAGCTTGGGCTTCAAACTTTGAATATTAAGATGCATTATACTCAAACCACTGTTTGTGAGGGCTGAATATGATTCTGCAGCGGAGTTAAACGACACTGCAGATGAAACCGACTCATTAGAAGGACCGGGGTTTGATTCAATATCCCCTGACCTAAGAAGAAGTATTATAATAAGCTGCAAATAGGTCATGTTATGAAGGGGCAAGGAATAAGAGTCCAGGGATGTTGCATAGAGGCGGCCATGAACAATTTTCTCCATCGTGGCGATGTATTCCAATCATGAATGAGTTCTCGAGAGTAATATAAGTTGCAAGAACTTGTTTCGCAATCGAGCTAATATAATTTTGCATAAACTAAGAATCTACAAATATGATATGAATGTACTAGGTTAAAACCACATTACATACTATCTCGATTAGCAAGTGTTTTACAAGGTCCACTCGTTCAGTTATTCCAAATTAAATACCATTAAATTTAACAAAATATACTATTTATCTTGACATTATTTCGTCAGAAAAGTTCTCCATATATGATACAAGGACTACTTTTATGCTTTTCAATGAAATATAAATTGTATCAGTGAAATAAAATGTATTATTTCAGTGGTTACAAGCAGTGGAATAAAATGTGTTATTTCAGTGGTTACAAGCAGTGCAATAAAATGTGTTATTTCAATGGTTACAAGCAGTGGAATAAAATGTGTTATTTCAGTGGTTACAAGCAGTGGAATAAAATGTGTTATTTCAGTGGTTACAAGCAGTCGAATAAAATGTGTTATTTCAATGGTTACAAGCAGTGGAATAAAATGTGTTATTTCAATGGTTACAAGCAGTCGAATAAAATGTGTTATTTCAGTGGTTACAAGCAGTGGAATAAAATGTGCTATTTCAATGGTTACAAGCAAAATGTGCTATTTCAATGGCTACAAGCAGTGAACTAAAATGTGTTATTTCAATGGTTACAGGCAGTGAAATAAAATGTGTTATTTCAATGGTTACAAGCAGTGAAATAAAATGTGTTATTTCAACGGTTACAAGCAGTGGAATAAAATGTGTTATTTCAATGGTTACAAGCTGTGAAATAAAATGTGTTATTTCAATGGTTACAAGCAGTGGAATAAAATGTGTTATTTCAATGGTTACAAGCAGTCGAATAAAATGTGTTATTTCAGTGGTTACAAGCAGTGGAATAAAATGTGTTATTTCAATGGTTACAAGCAGTGGAATAAAATGTGTTATTTCAATGGTTACAAGCAGTGGAATAAAATGTGTTATTTCAATGGATACAAGCAGTGGAATAAAATGTGTTATTTCAATGGTTACAAGCAGTCGAATAAAATGTGTTATTTCAGTGGTTACAAGCAGTGGAATAAAATGTACTATTTCAATGGTTACAAGCAAAATGTGCTATTTCAATGGTTACAAGCAGTGGAATAAAATGTGTTATTTCAATGGTTACAAGCAGTGGAATAAAATGTGTTATTTCAATGGTTACAAGCAGTCGAATAAAATGTGTTATTTCAATGGTTACAAGCAAAATGTGTTATTTCAGTGGTTACAAGCAGTGGAATAAAATGTGTTATTTCAGTGGTTACAAGAAACAGTGAATAAAATGTGTTATTTCAGTGGTTACAAGCAAAATGTGTTATTTCAATGGTTACAAGCAGTCGAATAAAATGTGTTATTTCAATGGTTACAAGCAGTCGAATAAAATGTGTTATTTCAATGGTTACAAGCAGTGGAATAAAATGTGTTATTTCAATGGTTACAAGCAGTGGAATAAAATGTGTTATTTCAGTGGTTACAAGCAGTGAATAAAATGTGTTATTTCAATGGTTACAAGCAGTGGAATAAAATGTGTTATTTCAGTGGTTACAAGCAGTGAAATAAAATGTGTTATTTCAATGGTTACAAGCAATGGAATAAAATGTGTTATTTCAATGGTTACAAGCAGTGGGGAAATGTGCTATTTCAATGGTTACAAGCAGTGGAATAAAATGTGTTATTTCAATGGTTACAAGCAGTGGAATAAAATGTGTTATTTCAATGGTTACAAGCAGTCGAATAAAATGTGTTATTTCAATGGTTACAAGCAGTGGAATAAAATGTGTTATTTCAATGGTTACAAGCAGTGGAATAAAATATGCTATTTCAATGGTTACAAACAGTGGGGAAAATGTGCTATTTCAATGGTTACAAGCAAAATGTGTTATTTCAATGGTTACAAGCAGTCGAATAAAATGTGTTATTTCAGTGGTTACAAGCAGTCGAATAAAATGTGTTATTTCAATGGTTACAAGCAATCGAATAAAATATGTTATTTCAGTGGTTACAAGCAGTGGAATAAAATGTGTTATTTCAGTGGTTACAAGCAAAATGTGTTATTTCAGTGGTTACAAGCAGTGGAATAAAATGTGTTATTTCAGTGGTTACAAGCAAAATGTGTTATTTCAGTGGTTACAAGCAGTCGAATTAAATGTGTTATTTCAATGGTTACAGCAAAATGTGTTATTTCAGTGGTTACAAGCAGTGGAATAAAATGTGTTATTTCAATGGTTACAAGCAGTCGAATTAAATGTGTTATTTCAATGGTTACAAGCAAAATGTGTTATTTCAGTGGTTACAAGCAGTGGAATAAAATGTGTTATTTCAATGGTTACAAGCAGTCGAATTAAATGTGTTATTTCAATGGTTACAAGCAGTCGAATAAAATGTGTTATTTCAATGGTTACAAGCAGTCGAATAAAATGTGTTATTTCAATGGTTACAAGCAGTGGAATAAAATGTGTTATTTCAATGGTTACAAGCAGTGGAATAAAATGTGTTATTTCAATGGTTACAAGCAGTCGAATAAAATGTGTTATTTCAGTGGTTACAAGCAGTGGAATAAAATGTGTTATTTCAGTGGTTACACGCAAAATGTGTTATTTCAGTGGTTACAAGCAGTGGGAAAAAATGTGTTATTTCAATGGTTACAAGCAGTCGAATTAAATGTGTTATTTCAATTGTTACAAGCAGTCGAATAAAATGTGTTATTTCAATGGTTACAAGCAGTCGAATAAAATGTGTTATTTCAGTGGTTACAAGCAGTGGAATAAAATGTGTTATTTCAATGGTTACAAGCAGTGGAATAAAATGTGTTATTTCAATGGTTACAAGCAGTGAAATAAAATGTGTTATTTCAGTGGCTACAAGCAGTGAAACAAAATGTGTTATTTCAATGGTTACAAACAGTGGAATAAAATGTGTTATTTCAGTGGCTACAAGCAGTGAAATAAAATGTGTTATTTCAATGGTTACAAGCAATGGAATAAAATATGTTATTTCAATGGTTACAAACAGTGGGGAAAATGTGCTATTTCAATGGTTACAAGCAGTGGAATAAAATGTGTTATTTCAATGGTTACAAGCAGTCGAATAAAATGTGTTATTTCAATGGTTACAAGCAGTGGAATAAAATGTGTTATTTCAATGGTTACAAGCAGTGGAATAAAATGTGCTATTTCAATGGTTACAAACAGTGGGGAAAATGGGCTATTTCAATGGTTACAAGCAAAATGTGTTATTTCAGTGGTTACAAGCAGTCGAATAAAATGTGTTATTGCAGTGGTTACAAGCAGTCGAATAAAATGTGTTATTTCAATGGTTACAAGCAGTCGAATAAAATATGTTATTTCAGTGGTTACAAGGAGTGGAATAAAATGTGTTATTTCAGTGGTTACAAGCAAAATGTGTTATTTCAGTGGTTACAAGCAGTGGAATAAAATGTGTTATTTCAGTGGTTACAAGCAAAATGTGTTATTTCAGTGGTTACACTCAGTGAAATAAAATGTGTTATTTCAGTGGTTACAAGCAGTAGAATATAATGTGTTATTTCAGTGGTTACAAGCAAAATGTGTTATTTCAGTGGTTACAAGCAGTGGAATAAAATGTGTTATTTCAATGGTTACAAGCAGTCGAATTAAATGTGTTATTTCAATGGTTACAAGCAAAATGTGTTATTTCAGTGGTTACAAGCAGTGGAATAAAATGTGTTATTTCAATGGTTACAAGCAGTCGAATTAAATGTGTTATTTCAATGGTTACAAGCAGTCGAATAAAATGTGTTATTTCAGTGGTTACAAGCAGTGGAATAAAATGTGTTATTTCAATGGTTACAAGCAGTGGAATAAAATGTGTTATTTCAATGGTTACAAGCAGTGAAATAAAATGTGTTATTTCAGTGGCTACAAGCAGTGAAATAAAATGTGTTATTTCAATGGTTACAAGCAGTGGAATAAAATATGTTATTTCAATGGTTACAAACAGTGGGACAAATGTGCTATTTCAATGGTTACAAGCAGTGGAATAAAATGTGTTATTTGAATGGTTTCAAACAGTGGGACAAATGTGCTATTTCAATGGTTACAAGCAGTGGAATAAAATGTGTTATTTCAATGGTTACAAGCAGTGGAATAAAATGTCTTATTTCAATGGTTACAAGCAGTGGAATAAAATGTGTTATTTCAATGGTTACAAGCAGTCGAATTAAATGTGTTATTTCAATTGTTACAAGCAGTCGAATAAAATGTGTTATTTCAATGGTTACAAGCAGTCGAATAAAATGTGTTATTTCAGTGGTTACAAGCAGTGGAATAAAATGTGTTATTTCAATGGTTACAAGCAGTGGAATAAAATGTGTTATTTCAATGGTTACAAGCAGTGAAATAAAATGTGTTATTTCAGTGGCTACAAGCAGTGAAATAAAATGTGTTATTTCAATGGTTACAAACAGTGGAATAAAATGTGTTATTTCAGTGGTTACAAACAGTGGGGAAAATGTGCTATTTCAATGGTTACAAGCAGTGGAATAAAATGTGTTATTTCAATGGTTACAAGCAGTCGAATAAAATGTGTTATTTCAATGGTTACAAGCAGTGGAATAAAATGTGTTATTTCAATGGTTACAAGCAGTGGAATAAAATGTGCTATTTCAATGGTTACAAACAGTGGGGAAAATGGGCTATTTCAATGGTTACAAGCAAAATGTGTTATTTCAGTGGTTACAAGCAGTCGAATAAAATGTGTTATTGCAGTGGTTACAAGCAGTCGAATAAAATGTGTTATTTCAATGGTTACAAGCAGTCGAATAAAATATGTTATTTCAGTGGTTACAAGCAGTGGAATAAAATGTGTTATTTCAGTGGTTACAAGCAAAATGTGTTATTTCAGTGGTTACACTCAGTGAAATAAAATGTGTTATTTCAGTGGTTACAAGCAGTAGAATATAATGTGTTATTTCAGTGGTTACAAGCAAAATGTGTTATTTCAGTGGTTACAAGCAGTGGAATAAAATGTGTTATTTCAGTGGTTACAAGCAGTCGAATTAAATGTGTTATTTCAATGGTTACAAGCAAAATGTGTTATTTCAGTGGTTACAAGCAGTGGAATAAAATGTGTTATTTCAATGGTTACAAGCAGTCGAATTAAATGTGTTATTTCAATGGTTACAAGCAGTCGAATAAAATGTGTTATTTCAGTGGTTACAAGCAGTGGAATAAAATGTGTTATTTCAATGGTTACAAGCAGTGGAATAAAATGTGTTATTTCAATGGTTACAAGCAGTGAAATAAAATGTGTTATTTCAGTGGCTACAAGCAGTGAAATAAAATGTGTTATTTCAATGGTTACAAGCAGTGGAATAAAATATGTTATTTCAATGGTTACAAACAGTGGGACAAATGTGCTATTTCAATGGTTACAAGCAGTGAAATAAAATGTGTTATTTGAATGGTTTCAAACAGTGGGACAAATGTGCTATTTCAATGGTTACAAGCAGTGGAATAAAATGTGTTATTTCAATGGTTACAAGCAGTGGAATAAAATGTCTTATTTCAATGGTTACAAGCAGTCGAATAAAATGTGTTATTTCAATGGTTACAAACAGTGGAATAAAATGTGTTATTTCAGTGGTTACAAACAGTGGAATAAAATGTGTTATTTCAATGGTTACAAGCAGTGGAATAAAATGTGCTATTTCAATGGTTACAAACAGTGGGGAAAATGGGCTATTTCAATGGTTACAAGCAAAATGTGTTATTTCAATGGTTACAAGCAGTGGAATAAAATGTGTTATTTCAATGGTTACAAGCAGTGGAATAAAATGTGTTATTTCAATGGTTACAAGCAGTGAAATAAAATGTGTTATTTCAATGGTTACAAGCAGTGGAATAAAATGTGTTATTTCAATGATTACAAGCAGTGAAATAAAATGTGTTATTTCAATGGTTACAAGCAGTGGAATAAAATGTGTTATTTCAATGGTTATAAGCAGTGGAATAAAATGTGCTATTTCAATGGTTACAAGCAAAATGTGTTATTTCAATGGTTACAAGCAGTGGAATAAAATGTGTTATTTCAATGGTTACAAGCAGTGGAATAAAATGTGTTATTTCAATGGTTACAAGCAGTGGAATAAAATGTGCTATTTCAATGGTTACAAGCAAAATGTGTTATTTCAGTTGTTACAAGCAGTGGAATAACAGGCTTTATTTCTCATTGCTTTACATGTGTGGTACCTTGCCGCTACCTGTTGAAATGATGTCATAGCGAAGGTTTTCGGACTCAGGCTATCAGTGACGTCATTTATGACAACGTTATGACGTCATTTATGGTCGTCTAAACGCGACGTTCTAGCGCAATTTACATTTGTCAGTATAAATAAAAAGAATATTTATTTGGTTAAGTGAACGATTGAATGATGTTTCACTCATGACAATAGACAGTTATTAGTATCACCCATTGCTAGCACCCCTCGTGATAATAATGCTTTTCACGTTCATTCGGAGAAATCTATCATACACTGAAACAAACAAATATTCTTTGAACATTCTGCAACGTGTTGGAAAAAAATAGAGATATGTGTATACAAATGTTTGTCAATTTACATTACAAATGAGTATCTTTATCATTAATGTTAAATCTATAAGTGCATTGCTTTCCCAGGCATGAGCTAAAGATAACCATAAAACAATAATAACAATGACTAGTGGAAACGAACGTTGAGGGTTCCTTCAACTTTTGAATATGAATGACGCAAGTTAGAATAAATGAATATCTACCGGGCTGTTATCTGGACATGAAATGGGATGGTTCAGGTTAAATGATGGAGTATATTGAAGAGATAGAACACTAATTGGAAAGTAAAGCACACTTAACTACTTGGTAATGGGAGTTTGGAGATGTTCGGCCACACTGTTTCTATTCATCACTTATTTGTGCTATACGATTTATCATTAAAACAAATGTAATTCAATCAATTATTTTATATAAATAAAGCATCACTCCACGTATTCAATGATAAGAATAGAAACCTCGGTGTGCACTAATACATTAATTCATATTCTAAGTAAACCGACAATACACGTGGCAACAAAAACAGTGTATTCCTAATAACCTTAAAGCGACACTACATCGCTGAAAACGCAAATGTCTGCATAATATAATTTGCTATTATATGGTGATATTTTATTTTTCTCCAAATATTTGCATCAAAAACTGAGTATTTTTTAACAAATAAACAAACGTCGTATACGCGGTTATATAATAGGGTCGACATTCATGCGTAATACAACGCGTTTATCCTGAATAACACGAGATATGGTAGATATTTACCGTGATATCTCACATGCCTAATCGTAGTTAAATTATCTCTAAACGAAAGTATTGCGTGTTTAGTATTGACTCCAATGACAAGCAAACATCAATTCGGGAACGTGGATGTGTATACCACAAAATCACTGTTTATTGATTCAATGTTAGTGTTCGAATGGATTCAGAAGAATGTGTAGTAGCAATGCATCCATACGTGAAAAAGCATTTTATTTCCTTTTTGCGATGTAATGTCGCTTTAAGTGTTTCAGCTAAGATATATGTATGTAGCATTCAATGGGTATAACTGTACTATCCACTTTTATGTGCATATCTCGTTACTTCAAACAGTAACTGAAACCATCCTCAGTCGTAATAATAAGCATTGCCTGTATGGCATAAGAACACGTGTACAACAAGTGTGGCGTAGTCGGTTAGGCTGTCCATATACGTCCTTGTCTCGGTGACCAGAACGAAAGATGTGCATATATGGCATGTCGGCTCTTGCTGTGATTGCCAGTGATAACTTGCCCAATAAACAATCGCCAGCTATCCGCCGTTTGTTCAGAACAGATCAAGTAGGCAATATTGTATTCAAGAATGGTACATAACACAGGAATAGTTGCAACTGCACAGTTATGATTTGCGGGAAAAGTTACATAGTAACTTATTAGAATCCTTTTCATTAAATACAATTACGTACACACATATATTATGTTATGACAGGTTACGTTACACGTATTGTAGGGAAGTTACTTTGAGGCTACTTTTGCTGAGACAGAGTCATACGGCTTCTTCTGTTCCGATAGCGATGCTGACATCAGCGAAGTCCTCGACCTACTTTCCGGCTGTGCGCTGTGCCTAGGTCCCGACATGCACGGTGTTTAGGCTAGGGACAGTACGTGTATATGAAAGAGTAGCGTTTATTCTAAAGCTTAGACTTTATTTATTTTACAACGATTGCTAAACAAAATTTAACAACTTATATTAATCACTCTCATTGGCGCGGTTGAAAGCGTAAATATGGTTATTCGTGTGGAAGGAAACCGAGTACCCGGAGTAAACTCACCTGTCCGATCTGGCGACCAATGTACCAGCTTTTATTCGTATCAGTAACCTATGTGCGGGTGCGATAAAGGCTCGTTTATATACCCAGGGAATCCTTCAGTATTGCTATAGGGATCAAATGAGACGACATGCTACTGTCATCGACATTAGCGACATTAGCGTGCGTCATTCGTACGCAGAACTAGAAACATATTTCGTTCTTCATGTCTAATAAGTACATCCGACATAATCTGGATATTGACATTCCCACTGCGCCATCTTCAACCTCTGTCATTAATCATATTCCTCCATGTGACAAAGATATATCGAGTATACGTGTATAGTAAATGCCGTCACATAAGTTGTACGTTACTGTTTCTCGCAAGAATTGCTCGTCTAAATCAATAGTCCGTTATTATATTGGTGAGTCTGAGGGTCTTTGGTACTTCGAGTGTAACAAGTGTGGCGTAGTCTTCGGTACTTCGAGTACAACAAGTGTGGCGGAGTCTTCGGTACTTCGAGTACAACAAGTGTGGCGTAGTCTTCGGTACTTCGAGTACAACAAGTGTGGCGTAGTCTTCGGTACTTCGAGTACAACAAGTGTGGCGTAGTCTTCGGTACTTCGAGTACAACAAGTGTGGCGTAGTCTTGGTACTTCGAGTACAACAAGTGTGGCGGAGGCTTCGGTACTTCGAGTACAACAAGTGTGGCGGAGTATTCGGTACTTCGAGTACAACAAGTGTGGCGTAGTCTTCGGTACTTCGTGTACAACAAGTGTGGCGTAGTCTTCGGTATTTCGTGTACAACAAGTGTGGCGTAGTCTTCGATACTTCGAGTACAACAAGTATGGCGGAGTCTTCGGTACTTCGAGTACAACAAGTATGGCGTAGTCTTCGGTACTTCGAGTACAACAAGTGTGGCGTAGTCTTCGATACTTCGAGTACAACAAGTATGGCGGAGTCTTCGGTACTTCGAGTACAACAAGTGTGGCGTAGTCTTCGATACTTCGAGTACAACAAGTATGGCGGAGTCTTCGGTACTTCGAGTACAACAAGTGTGGCGGAGTCTTCGGTACTTCGAGTACAACAAGTATGGCGTAGTCTTCGGTACTTCGTTTACAACAAGTGTGGCGTAGTCTTCGGTACTTCGTGTACAACACGTGTGGCGTAGTCTTCGGTACTTCGAGTACAACAAGTGTGGCGTAGTCTTCGGTACTTCAAGTACAACAAGTGTGGCGTAGTCTTCGATACTTCGTGTACAACACGTGTGGCGTAGTCTTCGGTACTTCGTGTACAACAAGTGTGGCGTAGTCTTCGGTACTTCGAGTACAACAAGTGTGGCGTAGTCTTCGGTACTTCAAGTACAACAAGTGTGGCGTAGTCTTCGGTACTTCGTGAACAACAAGTGTTGCGGAGACTTCGGTACTTCGTGAACAACACGTGTGGCGTAGTCTTCGGTACTTCGTGTACAACAAGTGTGGCGTAGTCTTCGGTACTTCGTGTACAACACGTGTGGCGTAGTCTTCGGTACTTCGTGAACAACAAGTGTTGCGGAGACTTCGGTACTTCGTGAACAACAAGTGTGGCGTAGTCTTCGGTACTTCGTGTACAACAAGTGTGGCGTAGTCTTCGGTACTTCGAGTACAAGTGTGGCGGAAACTTCGGTACTTCGTGTACAACAAGTGTGGCGTAGTCTTCGGTACTTCGTGTACAACAAGTGTGGTGTACTCTTCGGTACTTCGAGTACAACAAGTGTGGCGTAGTCTTCGGTACTTCGTGTACAACAAGTGTGGCGTATTCTTCGGTACTTGGTGTACAACAAGTGTGGCGTAGTCGTCAGTTGGGATTTGATTTGTTGGTGTTGAACAGCTGGTGGAAGTGTACCCTATATGTATTAATCATCACCTGTTCCCATGTTTTGCTATTGTTTTTCCTTTGTATTCAATATTAACTATATTGTCAAAACCCGTCTTAATAAGTGTGACCTTGGTGTGTGTTTTACGTTTATTTATCGTCGCTACCGGTTGCCCATATGAGCGACGTCTCCTGGAGAGATTAGTCTTTTTAGATTGTTGGAGGATAGTGCAATGATACAGACAGAGGCCCATTCCAGAGTCTCCTCTGGTTCTTTTACGTGCACGGTTGAAAGCACCGTCATGAGACCTCGATTTAACTTCCCATCTGAAAGACTGTTAATTTGATTAGGGTCAGACGAGGGTGGAACCTGCGATCCCTGGATTACAGCGTGACATTACGTTGCTGACTCGCCTTTTTCTCCAATGTAGACTAAGCTTGTTGCTCAAACTTTAGTTTAGTTTTATAAGTTTCGATTAATTTTACATATATACAATACAAAACATAACAATTCAAAGAAAGGCAAACGGGTCGGGCCACACATTCTAGCTACATTAGTTACGGCCCTTCCCTTACTCAAAACATTTTCATTGTCATACAATGCAGTATTCCATTGTTTGTATGCATACATTGGCATCCCCAGAACAAAATGCGGGGGGGGGATGCTATCCTGAATTCGACGTGTGAAGTGTGAATACATATTTTTGCTAAGATTACTGTAACTAACAGTACAACATGTTAACAATTATTTAGGTAGAAGACACACGATTCAACGAATGTCATGATATTTGGCGTAGAAGATAGTGTGTGTTGTTCATTCCTTCTGTGTTGCGGCTATTTATACGAAATTATAACCACTAGAGCTGTTGTGTTAGACTTTTATTTGCATTATTCAGTCATATCTATAGAGCCGAATTATAGTATCCCCAGAAACATCAGTGGAACGATATATTTAAATAGTTATCAATGTTTACAGTGACTACCATAGGTTAGTTACTGTTTTCAAGCCTAGTTTTCAGAAGGTCGTGGACATATTCTGGAATAATGCTTCACAGTGTTAATAAGTTTTATATTTCTTAGCATAATTTTCTTTTCTCTGCAATAATATTTACAATTATACTGTAAAAGTAAAGTGTTTGTTTATAAAAGGCCACTCATTTATGAATGTCAGTACTTCCCGAATCCTATGCTTGTATGACAGGCGCCATGCTGGTAGGCAATCGGTAACCATCATTTAACTAGCTGGCGGCTCACCAACCGGCCATATTAGAACGAACCACTGACGCGATTCGAACCATTGACCTCCCGCTTCGTAGGTGGACGCCTTGCCTTAACCACTAGGCCACGGAGACTGTAACTTTATATTATCAACAGATCCCGTATATAACTGTATTTTATAAATGCGTACAACATATATGAACAACATTGTAATTATATTTGTAATTATGTCGTAATTGTAAATATATAAATAATTTGTAATTATGCTTCTTTTATTTTAATTGTCTATATGGGATGCAAATGTTCTACAATCTCTAAACTTCCCTGTCAACAGGCTTCCCAATTGTGTCACTAGGAACAACGGAATGATTCAGCCACCATACGTGACGAATTCCTTGGATTCAGTCCACTGGAGAGGATGGACGCTGCAACAATTGCAGATATTATCATCGACCAAGCAAAACAATTTGGTCATAACCTCCACAATCTCCACAGCCACGTTTACGATGGATGCTCAACCATGGCAGAAAAAGACAATGGTGTAAAGGCCCTATCAGGACCACCTATCCCAAAGCTGTTTTTTCGTGCACTGCTCTTCGCATCGACTGAATTTGGTGGTTCATGATCTGAATTATGTCGCAGATGTGAGGAGTACGACCATAACTGTGAAATATATCATTAAATTCTTCCGTGACAGTCCCAAGCGCAGGTGACTGGTTCCCAGTATACTTTTGTTGTGTGAAACCAGATGAAACACAAAGTACAAAGGCATCCGTATCTTTTCAGAGAACCTTTGTGATATATATGCACAACTGGAGCAGCTGGAGGCAAACAAGCATGATTCACAGAATACGCGTCAGACGGCGCATCAGCTGAGATGTGCTGCAGGAACCTCAGTGGTCCTCATCTGTCTGAAGATCATTGCGAAGTAATCAGCGATGTTGGAGCCAGTGACCCAACACCTACAGACAGTCGACAAGGACATTATGGGAGTCCGAGATCACATCGACCTGTTGATGAAGGTTTTCCGAGCTCACCGGGATGGTGCATAACGCGGGTTCTCAGAAGATGTCGTCCCTGAGGTGAACACCTTGGCAGAAGAACTTGGCATAGACTTGACTATGCCTCGGCGATGCGCACGCCATGTCCACCGGCCGAATGTAGGAGGCTCCATTGAGGAGTACTATCGCCGCAACATCTATGTCCCGTACATGCATGCCTTGATCCAGCCATATTTTTAAACCTTGACAACCTTGTAGAAGAAGCTATAGCGTGGTACGACTTGCAGTAGCATGAACCACTGGATAACAGCTCACTGGGAATGATCGAGCTGGTGAAGCAGACCACTATGTTCCCTGTTGTGCGTACGGCTATCCTCATCCCACGGACTCTGCCTGCAATATAATGTACAGTGGAAAGGTCCTTCAGCACACTGCGCAGGGTGAAGACCTTGTTAAGATCAACGGTGAGTGATAAACGTATGTCCGGCCTCTGCATGCTAAGTGTCCACCGCGACAAAATGAACAGCCAGAAGACCGAGCTAATTAACATGGTCATTGGCAATTTCGGAAGAGATCCGACGGCTCCATTTCTTGTTCCAAGAGTAGTAACCTGCTCTAACTGAATGAACTGTTGAGAAATGTTTATGTTATTTTATTCATTTTGTATTTTCCAAGTAAATTTTGAATTTCCAGAAGGAGGCAAATCCCCCCTTGCCTCACCCTGCGGATTCTAGTAATTGGGTTAGAACATATTTTATCATAATATCTATACCATTACAGTATATAAGTGAGCGATAAAAGTGGCAATATGAACCATAGACCCAAACACCGCCGTAAGAATGATAACCGTGATGTGGCCAGTACAGTGACTGGGCCGGTACAGTGATCCGCCCATCACCACACGACAGAGCTCGAACCCAAGATAATGCCCATACAACACTTCACTCGTCAATCCAATACTTATAAAGTCAATCTTTGATCTTATTAAACACAAATATTGTATTTAAACTGTTTTATATCATCACAGATGTTATTTTTGTACAAAGAGCACAACACTTATCGTTCATAAAATTGCCTAAACAGATGGGTTTTCAGTTTTGATCGGAAACTGTCCTCCGACTCAATGTTTTTCAGATTACTAGGTAGATCGTTCCACAATGTGGGTCCAACGACGGCCATAGATCTATCGGCTAATATTGTTCGTCGTCTTGGGATGTTAAAGTTAGTGTCACTTTGTGTTCTTAGTCTGTATCTTCCTCGAATGGGAACAAACATCCACGGCCGGGACTAATACAACTATTTTCTCCTATAGTGTATAAACATGTATGTAAGAAGATTATGATAGTGTACATATTTTGATAATAACAATGAAAGCAGAATTATGATTTTGTACTATGGAGTTCAACAAATTATATTACATTACATGTGTATATGATTTCCATAAAAAAATACAATTATGACAACATATTCCGACAGTGGGATTCAAATCTCGGTCCTCTGGATCAGCAGGCGAATACCGGTTGCCCATTTAGATTTTTGGAGGACAGTGCAATGATACAGACAGAGACCCATTCCAGAGTTTCTTCTGGTTCTTTTACGTGCACGGTACCTCGGTTTAAAGTCCCATCTGAAAGACTGTTATTGTTTATTAAATTCAGACTAGGGGTCTAACCTGCTATCCCTGTTGTTTTAACATATGTGTGTGTTTTACGTTTATTTATCGTCGCTACCGGTTGCTCATATGAGCGACGCCTCCTGAAGAGATTAGTCATTTTAGATGTTGGAGGATAGTGCAAGATACAGACAGAGACCCATTCCAGAGTCTCCTCTGGTTCTTTTACGTGCATGGTGTAAAGCACCGACACGAGACCTCTGTTTAAAGTCCCATCTGAAAGACTGTTAATTTTATTAGGGTCAGACGGGGGTCGAACCTGCGATCCGTGGATTACCAGTCCAGCGTACGTGTTACCACTGGACTACCTAGGCCACGAAGACATTGTATACAAATGTATGTTAATATGTTCTATATATAACAGGTGCGTGTAGCTTTCTTTTATCAAAATAAAACTCCGGCATTGTATCTGCCAATATGAAATTTTAAATCCGATTGAGACTATTTGCAATTGTGTGTTATTGAATGATTTCAATTTGCATGCATCTATTTGCCGAATAATGTTTATACTCTACCTTAGTATTGAGTGTGTTGATTTTATTGTGTCTTTTTCCAGTGTCATTGAATGTTAATTTGGCTCATAAGAACGCTTTCAAACGTTAGTTTAAACAATATTTTATTTCAATGAATATACATAGTATAATGATCACAATAAGAAAATACATGTAGGATTGAGGAGAAAGCAACTTGCTTATATGGCTACCTCTTTCCTACGAATCATTTACAAAACATACCGTTATAATTAAGCAACACAATTACTGTCAAATATTGAGTAACTCATTAATTTTAGAATGTGAGAAAATGATACTAATTTTGAAATATATGTTAAGATATGATGGTGATTGTGCAACAGGATGACCAGCTGCACTTGATCATCCAATTATATCACCACAATTGGCTATGATGATATTTTATTGGAGAAAGAAAGAAAAAGAAATTGGAGGAGAGCGTTTCAGAATCAGATGCCACCGGCTCGTGCATGTACGGAAATTGAGTAGGCGTTTCATATGGCAATTGTTTGTTATAGTGTTATGCAAATCGTTTTGTGTCTTTAATGTACTTGTGAACGTGAGTGAAAAGTGATATGTTTTGTTCAGAGCTGAGTTGTGCATTTCCTTCTAATAGTGTGTTAGGTATTGGTGTAGTAATGTTGCTGATTTCGTTAATGAGTGTAGTCCTGTGGGTTTTGTATAGTGGACAAGTGAAGAAATAGTGTTCTGTAGTCTCTACTTCGCCACATCTATAAACATTAAAGAAGCGTTCTAGCCATCTACCGACTGTAAAGGTATGTTGGATTTGTGTGTGGTTTATGTTTAAGTATCGTCGCTAACGGTTGCCCATGTGAGCGACGCCTCCTGGAAAATACCCATTATATAGTCTCCCACAATTCAACTTCTAGGTCAACATCCGTACGAAGATATAAAATTAGATAACATATCGACACTTTCATCTCAATTCGCGTTATCGTAAACCTCGCTATAAATAAAATGTGAAGTACATTTTGTTGCGCTTACTATCGATATACAACGGACCGCATAACACACGTCACGTCCGCCTCTGTGGTCGAGTGGTTAAGGTCGCTGACTTGTATACCACGGTAACCTATCGTCACTGATTGTCACGGGTTCGAGCCCCGCTCAGGCCGTGTCTCATATATATGAAAATGTTGGCAGCTTCTTACGGAGGTTGGTGCACCCAAGTACTGGTTAACCGCTGGAGCCTGCCCAGGAAAGGTGTTGTTAAGTAAACTGCCCGCCGGCGATATAACCCGAAATGGTGCTGATGCAGGCGTAAAACCCGAAATATAACATAACACACTTCATTGATAATAACTGAATCACATTGTCTATATTACATATGCAATAATGACAGTAAAACAGTTATGGAAATATATAGGTTTGTCTTACTGCACATATCAAAATATACACTGTGTTTGCGTATGCAATACGCTAGACCCGAAGAAATAAATGAATGTACATATAAATACGCACACACGCACGACGCATACACGCACGCACGCACGCACGCACGCACGCACGCACGCACGCACGCACGCACGCACGCACGCACGCACGCAAAATCATTGTTAGCCTTATTGGCGTTTTTCCTATAACACATACATGCATCAGCTATGCTTAAAATGATTAATACATTGTATATACTACATGCTTATTTTATTTTGCTTGTTATTTCTTGCATGATTTCGTCAAAATATACATGATGAATACTCCAAATAATCATAATGCTTAATCTGGCTTTGATGAGTTACCGAGTTGATATTAGTATGTTCAGGTCCAGTGTATACAACTCTTGTGCTTTTCAGATCTAACATTAGTTTGCTTGCAAATTCATCATTTGTTTTTTACAGATTCAACGATTGTAATGTGTTTACGTGTGTGCAAGACTCGTAAGGCAATACCAACACTAGCAGCAGTGGCGTGTTGTATTGCGCTTTCTACATTCTATAATTTCGCTCATGGGAATACAAGAAAGAAAACTGCTGGACTATCTGAACTAAGTCCACAGCTTTCATATGAACATGC
Organism: Archivesica marissinica; assembly: GCA_014843695.1. Classification (NCBI taxonomy): domain Eukaryota; kingdom Metazoa; phylum Mollusca; class Bivalvia; order Venerida; family Vesicomyidae; genus Archivesica; species Archivesica marissinica. Next base: position 72,289,114 of record CM026397.1, read on the forward strand.
ACGAGCACGAGAAGCAGTGAGCTACTCAAAGGTACATGAGCTCAGAAGGGAGCATTTTAAAGATATGTGTAAATCGAGGAACAAGCACAATACCAATAGAAATGGTACCATTAACTTACTGTACTCTAACAAATATGGATTAGCGTGTGACAAGGTAGGAAAGATCGGATCGACGTTCCTGATGCAAACGTTCAGTATTTTGAACGGGATGGCAAATGACACATACTTCAACAAAGCAAGAATATACATTCACATGAGAGTCAAAAATGACCGACATATCCGTAAAGTATTTACGACAAAACATTTAGATCGTGATAACTTTACAATACTTATTATGGCAAGACATCCATTCACACGGTTGTACTCGGCTTTTGTCGACAGACTATACCTCACAAATGAAGTCGGATTGGCTTTAGATGTATTTATAAAAAAGCAACAGTACGCCATGTCCAGTAATGATAGCTCAACGTGCCCTTTTGATGTCACATTTAGCGATTTTATGGACTATGTTGTCAATCAGAATTTCCGGCATATAGCCGAGTATGACTACAGCCCAGTTTTAAATGAAGCGAAATGTTCAGTGTTGTGTGCATGTAATACCGATAAGCTAATAATCATAAAGCAAGAATCATTTTCAAACGATGTTGAATATGTGCTGAAAAACGCGGCAATTGATAACAATACGTATCACGTAATCTATGAAGCAATGCATTCGCATCGTGCTGAGCATACCATGACTGGAATTGTCAAAACAATGTACATTAAAACGAGTGACAGATACAAGTCATCAGAATTTCAGAATCTGCCAAACAACTGTTGGAGTGTACGACATACTGCACTAAGACTCTGGAAAGCGTTTACAATCCAAGGTTATATCAATGAATCCTCTTCTTTCCCGTTTTGGAAATTTTCAACTGAGGCAAAATATGAAGATGTGGACCACTTTTTAGATATAATTCACGAAGAGTTGCGTAGGAATCCCCTTGATAGCAGTCAACGACAGTCGCAGCGAGAGAAGGCATTTGCCGATGCATATAATGGTGTTAGTAAAAAGACATTAGGGAAAGTAAGGGAAAAATATTCAAATGACTTTTTGTTTTACGAGTATGATACAAACCTTGGCAATGTATTTAGTACAGAAAAGCGAATTAATGATTAAGAAATTTAGAAAAGTGTTATTACAATAAATACAAAAGCATGCTTATGGTGAAGAAATAATTGTGTGTGTTAGGCTTATTTATAGGTGCCCATATGAGCGACGCCTCCTGAAGAGATTAGTTATCTTCTAGATTGTTGAAGGATAGTGCAATGATACAGACAGACACCCATTCCAGAGTCTCCTTTGGTTCTTTTACGTTCACAGTGTACAGCACCGATACCAGACCTCGGCTTAAAGTCCAATATGAAATACTTAATTGTATTAGGATCAGACGGGGGATCGAACCTACGATCCATGGATTACCATTCCAGTGTGTTACCACCGGACTACAGATCCATCTGTGAATAATTTTGTATAATCAGTAAAATAAACAATAATTTGTGCGCATCTACGCAATGAAATGTTTGCTAACGTATTCATTAGCACAAATCGATACAATTCTTGGTTTTATGGTCAGCAATATATGCCATATCGTTGCATAAGAAGGGCGGCATTAATCGTGTAGAAAACTATAGAGGCATTACTTTATGGAGTACGCTGTGTAAATTAATAGCCAGAATTCTAAATAACAGGTTAACTATCTTTGCCGAAAAATTCATTCTGGTTTTAGGAAACATATGTTTATTGGTGATAATGTATTTATTGTAAGCGTACTTCTCAATAAAGTATATTAGATTCAGGTAAGTGTGCTTAAAATTATTGAGATAATCCTTGGAGTAAGCTTATACAATTTCGACTTATGGGGAAATTTTGAATATCTTATTGATTTTGTCATGTATCACAACATTAAATCTCAAGTTAAACTGAAGTATACCATCAGTAATGAGTTTGTCTGCTTATTAGGTTTACGGCAGGGTGAATGTTTATCCACGTTTTATTCTATATGGTTTAAGTGACAAATGGAATCCATGCTGATAATATGAAATTGTTTCCAATCGTATATGCAGGATGTATTGCTGTTTTGGCAAATGATGTTTCTTGTCTTCATGACAGGTTGAATTTGTTATGTGAGCTGTTAAAGATGGAAATTACTAGTAAATTCTGGGACACCCCCCCCCCACAACTATCATATTTAGAAAAGGCGGCCTGCCTCTCAGACAGCTTAAATTTATTTACAATTGCGAACTTCTTTATAATTTAATTGTCATGAGCATTACCTATTTATATGATATATCTATAATATTTATGACCAGTGGTAAAACGCTGGACTGGTAATCCAGGGATCGCAGGTTCGATCCCACGTCTGACCCTAATAAAATTAACAGTCTTTCAGATGGGACGTTAAACCAAGGTCTTGTGTCGGTGCTTACAACGTGCACGTAAAAGAACCAGAGGAGACTCTGGAATGGGTCTCTGTCTGTATCATTGCACTATCCTCCAAAATCTAAATATTATTTGTTTCAATGTGTCGACTTATTACTTTATATATATTGATGCATTGTCGCCATACGCATTGTGAGAACATTACATTTGGTTACATTATTGTGCAATTAAATGTTGTTTTGTCTCTGTTTAAATAACAGTGAAATATATAATTATGGGGATGGGGTCTATGGTCCAGTGGTAGTGCGTCGGATTTGGAATCGAACGGTCGCGGGTTCGATACCCGGTCATGGCACACACACACGCGCGCGCGCACGCGCACACACACGCAGTGCTTAGTACTGATTAACCGCTTACGTCGGCTTAGCATATCCAGGAAAACATGTCTGGGTCCCCGAAAGGGGTTTGACATTAATGGAACATACATGCACATACATACGTATCCTACCAGTGCGTATGGTAGACCGTATTGTTCGATTGATGACGAAATTTAGGGGGGAACCCCATGCCCTCCCATTAAACATGCCATAGAAAACCAAAAGCATGCCGCTAGTTTAAATAGTTAACTGTGCAACTGGCCTGATATCCAAAAATAAGTATTAATTGACACGGTATAGTTATGTGAGAAGACTTGAAGATGGAAATTGATAAATACTAACATACTTGTTATAATGAATTATACATGTCTTACGAGTGTGTATCGGTAATTACTGATGCATTATCTGGGTATAGCATAGCCGATAGCTCTCCTTAATAGATGTAAATAAAATATACATTAATACAATATTATAACACATAATTAACCTATGAAACACTTGGGTGTATGTGCCCATCCAAAAAAAAGGGGGAAAAAGAAAGGGATCTGTCAGTCTAATTCAGGAATTGATTGTTCGGTATTATAACGTTAGACATATAAATATTAAATAGAAATCCAGCCATGTGCAGTTTCTTTTTTTCCTCTAAAATAATACAAATGCGGCATCTTAAGCTTTGGTTCAAACTTTGTTCCGATGAGCGACATGGACATGAAAAACTGGACAAAAAATATTACTTCCCCTCTTACTTGAAATCCTAGAGCAGCCTGATATTTTATTAATATATAATTACTAAGATCCTTTGGATAATTGTGGCCGTTTGAGTCGTTTTAGCCACTCTGACATAGCTTTTCTTTATATGTTTTACTACTTTACTGTGAAAGAACGACGGTGTGACAGTACCCATGCCTGTTGTCATTATCTTAACGATGATACAACGGCAATATTGCATTCTTTTTAATACAGTATCATCAATGTACAGCATAACCAATACAAAATATAGTTTACATATAGAAGATATGGAACTATTTCTCCAAAACAAAGTCAATTGTGGAATTTCCCTACATGAGATGTGCATAATTCTCCTCTTATTTGCAGATGATATGATCATTATTGGTCATTCCCAACAAGACCTCCAAAATAGTTTAAATAATTTGTATGATTAGTGTCAGTACTGGGGGCTCGAAGTAAATACGGATAAGACCAAACTTGTTGTAGTTCGTAAAAGAGGCGCCGTTAAGTACCATGCAAAATGGTATTATAATAACGTAAACGAGGCGCCGTTAAGTACCATGCAAAATGGTATTATAATAACGTAAACGAGGCGCCGTTAAGTACCATGCAAAATGGTATTATAATAACGTAAACGAGGCGCCGTTAAGTACCATGCAAAATGGTATTATAATAACGTAAACGAGGCGCCGTTAAGTACCATGCAAAATGGTATTATAATAACGTAAACGAGGCGCCGTTAAGTACCATGCAAAATGGTATTATAATAACGTAAACGAGGCGCCGTTAAGTACCATGCAAAATGGTATTATAATAACGTAAACGAGGCGCCGTTAAGTACCATGCAAATGGTATATAATAACGTAAACGAGGCGCCGTTAAGTACCATGCAAAATGGTATTATAATAACGTAAACGAGGCGCCGTTAAGTACCATGCAACATGGTATTATAATAACGTAAACGAGGCGCCGTTAAGTACCATGCAACATGGTATTATAATAACGTAAACGAGGCGCCGTTAAGTACCATGCAACATGGTATTATAATAACGTAAACGAGGCGCCGTTAAGTACCATGCAACATGGTATTATAATAACGTAAACGAGGCGCCGTTAAGTACCATGCAACATGGTATTATAATAACGTAAACGAGGCGCCGTTAAGTACCATGCAACATGGTATTATAATAACGTAAACGAGGCGCCGTTAAGTACCATGCAACATGGTATTATAATAACGTAAACGAGGCGCCGTTAAGTACCATGCAACATGGTATTATAATAACGTAAACGAGGCGCCGTTAAGTACCATGCAACATGGTATTATAATAACGTAAACGAGGCGCCGTTAAGTACCATGCAACATGGTATTATAATAACGTAAACGAGGCGCCGTTAAGTACCATGCAACATGGTATTATAATAACGTAAACGAGGCGCCGTTAAGTACCATGCAACATGGTATTATAATAACGTAAACGAGGCGCCGTTAAGTACCATGCAACATGGTATTATAATAACGTAAACGAGGCGCCGTTAAGTACCATGCAACATGGTATTATAATAACGTAAACGAGGCGCCGTTAAGTACCATGCAACATGGTATTATAATAACGTTCCTATAGAGATTGTAAGCGACTTCAATTATTTAGGTGTTGTTTTAACCATATACAGGCTCATTTGTGCTTAACATAAACATACGTTCTTACATCTTACGTTCTGCAAAACCATACTAGTTGTTAAACAAAGTTCAAGTAATGCTGCATTATATGGTGAACTTGGACGCTACCCCTTATACGTTAATAGATTTATACATGTTATCAAATATTGTTTAGATTAATACATACAAAACTTATACTGAAAGTATTTATCAAAATGATTTATCTCATTGCAAGATAAACGGCGCCAAGAATTGGGCTTATAGTGTTAAAACCCTTCTTGATGAATATGGCTTCTCTGATGTTTGAACCTCACCAGATTATTATGAAGTTAAAACATGTGCACCCATATTCAAACAAAGAATTGTTTATTGTTTTAAGCAAAAATAGTTTGCTGATATCGAAGCTAACAAAGTTTAAAGGACTTTATATTTACATATTAAAACCAGCTTTGGTTTTGAAAATTATTTGATTGTATTAATATGCAAACGTTCACGGGGCTGTTTTAGTAGGCTACGCATATCTGCACACAATTTACGTATATAGTCTGGCAGATATGGCAGAGCTATGCAACAGAGACACGAGCGTCTATGTCAGTTATGCGACGACCACGATATAGAGGACGAATACCATTGTGTTCTAAAGTGTACCATGTACAAAGATGTATATAAAACGATACTACTATATTCGCCCAAGTGTGTATAAATGTGTGGAACTGCTACAGACCAGGAATACATCTGTATTAATGAATACATGCACATACAAATACAAATACAAAGCATTTATTTATTACACAAGCACATAACAAAAAAATGAATTATTGCAGGCATGACCTAATCACATACATGTACATACACTTAAACCGTTTTAATACTTCAAATGTTAGTTTTACTGTAGACTTAGTATTATTTGCTTTGGTTTTATGTAACACATATTACGCAACGATTAATATAGGTGTTGTTAAAATATTGCATCCCGCACATAGTTTACTTAATATCAACAGAGTACACCTCTATTGGATGTCATTATATTGCTTACAATGCATATTGTTGAATGTCCATGTCATGCATCATCTGTGGTTACTGCATATAGAAGAGTTTATATCGATGTATATATTACATGTTTAACTGTCAGTAGAAAAACATGTGTCTCATTGTATTGTTGAAATATTATCATGTCACATGGTACAAATAGAAATTAAGTTCATTCTCCTTTGAACATTGATTTGTCATTGCTTATCATGTGTAATTCAAAATGTATATTTAATTAGAATAACAAGATACATGTAATTGTATACGCTATATAAATAAAATTCTGTTCTATTCATATTAAAAAATATCACTCAATTCACAGTTAGAAGAGACCATATATCTATAGCTTATAAAGGTTTTCTCCTTATATGGGCAACCGGTAGCGACGATAAATAAACGTACAAAAAACACCTTTATAAGCGAGGAGAAGACCTTTATAGGCTATATGGAGAAGATCTATATAAGCTATAAGGAGATGACCTTTATACGCTATAAGGAGAAGACCTTTATAAGCTATAAGGAGAAGACCTTTATAAGCTATAAGGAGAAGACCTTTATAAGCTATAAGGAGAAGACCTTTATAAGCTATAAGGAGAAGACCTTTATCAGTTATAAGGAGAAGACCTTTATAAGCTATAAGGAGAAGACCTTTATAATCAAGGAGAAGACCTTTATAAGCTATAAGGAGAAGACCTTTATTAGCTATAAGGAGAAGACCTTTATAAGTTATAAGGAGAAGACCTTTATACGCTATAAGGAGAAGACGTTTATAAGCTATAAGGAGAAGACCTGTATAGGCTATAAGGAGAAGACGTTTATAAGCTATAAGGAGAAGACCTGTATAGGCTATAAGGAGAAGACCTTTATAAGCTATAAGGAGAAGACCTTTATAAGCTATAAGGAGAAGACCTTTATAGGCTATAAGGAGAAGACCTATAAAAGCTATAAGGAGAAGACCTTTATAAGTTATAAGGAGAAGACCTCTATAGGCTATCAGGAGAAGACCTGTATAAGTTATAAGGAGAAGACCTTAATAGGCTATAAGGAGAAGACCTTTATAAGCTATAAGGAGAAGACCTTTATAGGCTATAAGGAGAAGACCTTTAAAAGCTATAAGGAGAAGAACTTTATAAGTTATAAGGAGAAGACCTCTATAGGCTATAAGGAGAAGACCTGTATAAGTTATAAGGAAAAGACCTTTATAGGCTATAAGGAGAAGACCTTTATAAGCTATAAGGAGAAGACCTTTATAGGCTATAAGGAGAAGACCTTTATAAGCTATAAGGAGAAGACCTTTATAGGCTATAAGGAGAAGACCTTTATCAGTTATAAGGAGAAGACCTTTATAAGCTATAAGGAGAAGACCTTTATCAGTTATAAGGAGAAGACCTTTATAAGCTATAAGGAGAAGACCTTTATAATCAAGGAGAAGACCTTTATAAGCTATAAGGAGAAGACCTTTATTAGCTATAAGGCGAAGACATTTATAAGTTATAAGGAGAAGACCTTTATACGCTATAAGGAGAAGACGTTTATAAGCTATAAGGAGAAGACCTGTATAGGCTATAAGGAGAAGACCTTTATAAGCTATAAGGAGAAGACCTTTATAAGCTATAAGGAGAAGACCTTTATAGGCTATAAGGAGAAGACCTTTAAAAGCTATAAGGAGAAGACCTTTATCAGTTATAAGGAGAAGACGTGCATAAGCTATAAGGAGAAGACCTGTGTAGGCTATAAGGAGAAGACCTTTATAATCAAGGAGAAGACCTTTATAAGCTATAAGGAGAAGACATTTATTAGCTATAAGGAGAAGACCTTTATAAGCTACAAGGAGAAGACCTCTATATGCTATAAGGAGAAGACGTTTATAAGCTATAAGGAGTAGACCTGTATAGGCTATAAGGAGAAGACCTTTATAAGCTATAAGGAGAAGACCTTTATAAGCTATAAGGAGAAGACCTTTATAGGCTATAAGGAGAAGACCTATAAAAGCTATAAGGAGAAGACCTTTATAAGTTATAAGGAGAATACCTTTATAAGTTATAAGGAGAAGACCTCTATAGGCTATAAGGAGAAGACCTGTATAAGTTATAAGGAGAAGACCTTTATAGGCTATAAGGAGAAGACCTTTATAAGCTATAAGGAGCAGACATTTATAAGCTATAAGGAGAAGATCTTTATAAGCTATACGGAGAAGACCTTTATAAGCTATAAGGAGAAGACCTTTATAGGCTATAAGGAGAAGACCTTTATAAGCTATAAGGAGAAGACCTTTATAAGTTATAAGGAGAAGACCTCTATAGGCTATCAGGAGAAGACCTGTATAAGTTATAAGGAGAAGACCGTTATAGGCTATAAGGAGAAGACCTTTAAAAGCTATAAGGAGAAGACCTTTATAAGTTATAAGGAGAAGACCTCTATTGGCTATAAGGAGAAGACCTGTATAAGTTATAAGGAGAAGACCTTTATAGACTATAAGGAGAAGACCTTTATAAGCTATAAGGAGAAGACCTTTATAGGCTATAAGGAGAATACCTGTATAGGCTATAAGGAGAAGACCTGTATAGGCTATAAGGAGAAGACCTTTATAGGCTATAAGGAGAAGACCTTTATAGGCTATAAGGAGAAGACCTGTATAGGCTATAAGGAGAAGACCTTTATAAGCTATAAGGAGAAGACCTTTATAAGCTATAAGGAGAAGACCTTTATAATCAAGGAGAAGACCTTTATAAGCTATAAGGAGAAGACCTTTATACGCTATAAGGCGAAGACCTTTATAAGTTATAAGGAGAAGACCTTTATACGCTATAAGGAGAAGACGTTTATAAGATATAAGGAGAAGACCTGTATAGGCTATAAGGAGAAGACCATTATAAGCTATAAGGAGAAGACCTTTATAAGCTATAAGGAGAAGACCTTTATAGGCTATAAGGAGAAGACCTTTAAAAGCTATAAGGAGAAGACCTTTATCAGTTATAAGGAGAAGACGTGTATAAGCAATAAGTAGAAGACCTGTATAGGCTATTAGGAGAAGACCTTTATAATCAAGGAGAAGACCTTTATAAGCTATAAGGAGAAGACCTTTATAAGCTACAAGGAGAATACCTTTATACGCTATAAGGAGAAGACGTTTATAAGCTATAAGGAGAAGACCTGTATAGGCTATAAGGAGAAGACCTTTATAAGCTATAAGGAGAAGACCTTTATAAGCTATAAGGAGAAGACCTTTATAGGCTATAAGGAGAAGACCTATAAAAGCTATAAGGAGAAGACCTTTATAAGTTATAAGGAGAAGACCTCTATAGGCTATCAGGAGCAGACCTGTATAAGTTATAAGGAGAAGACCTTTATAGGCTATAAGGAGAAGACCTTTATAAGCTATAAGGAGAAGACCTTTATAGGCTATAAGGAGAAGACCTTTAAAAGCTATAAGGAGAAGACCTTTATAAGTTATAAGGAGAAGACCTCTATAGGCTATAAGGAGAAGACCTGTATAAGTTATAAGGAGAAGACCTTTATAGGATATAAGGAGAAGACCTTTATAAGCTATAAGGAGAAGACCTTTATAGGCTATAAGGAGAAGACCTTTATAAGTTATAAGGAGAAGACCTCTATAGGCTATCAGGAGCAGACCTGTATAAGTTATAAGGAGAAGACCTTTATTGGCTATAAGGAGAAGACCTTTATAAGCTATAAGGAGAAGACCTTTATAGGCTATAAGGAGAAGACCTTTAAAAGCTATAAGGAGAGGACCTTTATAAGTTATAAGGAGAAGACCTCTATAGGCTATAAGGAGAAGACCTGTATAAGTTATAAGGAGAAGACCTTTATAGGATATAAGGAGAAGACCTTTATAAGCTATAAGGAGCAGACCTTTATCAGCTATAAGGAGAAGATCTTTATAAGCTATACGGAGAAGACCTTTATAAGCTATAAGGAGAAGACCTTTATAATCAAGGAGAAGACCTTTATAAGCTATAAGGAGAAGACCTTTATTAGCTATAAGGCGAAGACCTTTATAAGCTATAAGGAGAAGACCTGTATACGCTATAAGGAGAAGACGTTTATAAGCTATAAAGAGAAAACCTTTATAGGCTATAAGGAGAAGACCTTTATAAACTACAAGGAGAACACCTTTATAAGCTATAAGGAGAAGACCTTTATAGGCTATAAGGAGAAGACCTATAAAAGCTATAAGGAGAAGACCTTTATAAGTTATAAGGAGAAGACCTCTATTGGCTATCAGGAGAAGACCTGTATAAGTTATAAGGAGAAGAACTTTATAGGCTATAAGGAGAAGACCTTTATAAGCTATAAGGAGCAGACCTTTATAAGCTATAAGGAGAAGACCTTTATAAGCTATAAGGAGAAGACCTTTATACGCTATAAGGAGAAGACCTTTATAAGCTATAAGGAGAAGACCTTTATACGCTATAAGGAGAAGACGTTTATAAGCTATAAGGAGAAGACCTGTATAGGCTATAAGGGGAAGACCTTTATAAGCTATAAGGAGAAGACCTTTATCAGTTATAAGGAGCAGACCTTTATAAGCTATAAGGAGAAGACCTTTATAATCAAGGAGAAGACCTTTATAAGCTATAAGGAGAAGACCTTTATTAGCTATAAGGAGAAGACCTTTATAAGTTATAAGGAGAAGACCTGTATACGCTATAAGGAGAAGACGTTTATAAGCTATAAGGAGAAGACCTGTATAGGCTATAAGGAGAAGACCTTTATAAGCTATAAGGAGAAGACCTTTATAAGCTATTAGGAGAAGACCTTTATAGACTATAAGGAGAAGACCTTTAAAAGCTATAAGGAAAAGACCTTTATTAGCTATAAAGAGAAGACCTTTATAAGTTATAAGGAGAATACCTTTATACGCTATTAGGAGAAGACATTTATAAGCTATAAGGAGAAGACCTGTATAGGCTATAAGGAGAAGACATTTATAAGCTATAAGGAGAAGACCTTTATAAGCTATAAGGAGAAGACCTTTATAGGCTATAAGGAGAAGACCTTTAAAAGCTATAAGGAGAAGACCTTTATCAGTTATAAGGAGAAGACCTTTATAAGCTATAAGGAGAAGACCTTTATAATCTAGGAGAATACCTTTATAAGCTATAAGGAGAAGACATTTATTAGCTATAAGGAGAAGACCTTTATAAGCTACAAGGAGAAGACCTTTATACGCTATAAGGAGAAGACGTTTATAAGCTATAAGGAGAAGACCTGTATAGGCTATAAGGAGAAGACATTTATAAGCTATAAGGAGAAGACCTTTATCAGTTATAAGGAGAAGACCTTTATAAGCTATAAGGAGAAGACCTTTATAATCAAGGAGAATACCTTTATAAGCTATAAGGAGAAGACATTTATTAGCTATAAGGAGAAGACCTTTATAAGCTACAAGGAGAAGACCTTTATACGCTATAAGGAGAAGACCTTTATAAGCTATAAGGAGAAGACCTTTATAGGCTATAAGGAGAAGACCTTTAGCTATAAGGAGAAGACCGTTATATGCTATAAGGAGAAGACCTTTATACGCTATAAGGAGAAGACCGTTATAACTATAAGGAGAAGACCTTTATAGGCTATAAGGAGAAGACCTTTATAAGTTATAAGGAGAAGACCTTTATATGCTATAAGGAGAAGGAAGACCTCTATAAGCTATAAGGAGAAGACCTTTATAAGCTATAAGGAGAAGACCTTTATAAGCTATAAGGAGAAGGAAGACCTTTATAAGTTATAAGGAGAAGGAAGACCTTTATAGGCTATAAGGAGAAGACCGTTATAAGTTATAAGGAGAAGGAAGACCTTTATAAGTTATAAGGAGAAGGAAGACCATTATAGGCTATAAGGAGAAGACCGTTATAAGCTATAAGGAGAAGACCTTTATAAGCTATAAGGAGAAGGAAGACCTTTATAGGCTATAAGGAGAAGACCGTTATAAGTTATAAGGAGAAGGAAGACCTTTATAAGTTATAAGGAGAAGGAAGACCATTATAGGCTATAAGGAGAAGACCGCTATAAGGAGAAGACCTTTATAAGCTATAAGGAGAAGACCTTTATAGGCTATAAGGAGAAGACCTTTATAAGCTATAAGGAGAAGACCTTTATAAGCTATAAGGAGAAGACCTTTATAAGCTATAAGGAGAAACCTTTTACTATAAGGAGAAGACCTTTATAAGCTATAAGGAGAAGACCTTTATCAGTTATAAGGAGAAGACCTTTATAAGCTATAAGGAGAAGACCTTTATAATCAAGGAGAAGACCTTTATAAGCTATAAGGAGAAGACCTTTATTAGCTATAAGGAGAAGACCTTTATAAGTTATAAGGAGAAGACCTTTATACGCTATAAGGAGAAGACGTTTATAAGCTATAAGGAGAAGACCTGTATAGGCTATAAGGAGAAGACCGTTATAAGCTATAAGGAGAAGACCTTTATAAGCTATAAGGAGAAGACCTTTATAGGCTATAAGGAGAAGACCTTTAAAAGCTATAAGGAGAAGACCTTATAGCTATAAGGAGAAGACCTTTATAAGCTATAAGGAGAAGACCGTTATAAGCTATAAGGAGAAGACCTTTATAGGCTATAAGGAGAAGACCTTTATAAGCTATAAGGAGAAGACCTTTATCAGTTATAAGGAGAAGACCTTTATAAGCTATAAGGAGAAGACCTTTATAAGCTATAAGGAGAAAACCTTTATAGGCTATAAGGAGAAGACCTTTAAAAGCTATAAGGAGAAGACCTGTATAAGTTATAAGGAGAAGACCTCTATAGGCTATAAGGAGAAGACCTGTATAAGTTATAAGGAGAAGACCTTTATAGGCTATAAGGAGAAGACCTTTATAAGCTATAAGGAGCAGACCTTTATAAGCTATAAGGAGAAGACCTCTATAGGCTATAAGGAGAAGACCTGTATAAGTTATAAGGAGAAGACCTTATAGGCTATAAGGAGAAGACCTTTATAAACTATAAGGAGCAGACCTTTATAAGCTATAAGGAGAAGATCTTTATAAGCTATAAGGAGAAGACCTGTATAAGCTATAAGGAGAAGACCTTTATAGGCTATAAGGAGAAGACCTTTATAAGCTATAAGGAGAAGACCTTTATCATTTATAAGGAGAAGACCTTTATAAGCTATAAGGAGAAGACCTTTATAATCAAGGAGAAGACCTTTATAAGCTATAAGGAGAAGACCTTTATTAGCTATAAGGAGAAGACCTTTATAAGCTATAAGGAGAAGACCTGTATAAGCTATAAGGAGAAGACCTTTATAAGCCATAAGGAGCAGACCTTTATAAGCTATAAGGCGAAGATCTTTATAAGCTATAAGGAGAAGACCTTTATAAGCTATAAGGAGAAGACCTTTATACGCTATAAGGAGAAGACCTTTTTAATTATAAGGAGAAGACCTTTATAAGCTATAAGGAGAAGACCTTTATCAGTTATAAGGAGAAGACCTTTATAAGCTATAAGGAGAAGACCTTTATAATCAAGGAGAAGACCTTTATAAGCTATAAGGAGAAGACCTTTATTAGCTATAAGGAGAAGACCTTTATAAGTTATAAGGAGAAGACCTTTATACGCTATAAGGAGAAGACGTTTATAAGCTATAAGGAGAAGACCTGTATAGGCTATAAGGAGAAGACCGTTATAAGCTATAAGGAGAAGACCTTTATAAGCTATAAGGAGAAGACCTTTATAGGCTATAAGGAGAAGACCTTTAAAAGCTATAAGGAGAAGACCTTTATAGGCTATAAGGAGAAGACCTTTAAAAGCTATAAGGAGAAGACCTTTATCAGTTATAAGGAGAAGACCTTTATAAGCTATAAGGAGACGACCTGTATAAGCTATAAGGAGAAAACCTTTATAGGCTATAAGGAGAAGACCTTTAAAAGCTATAAGGAGAAGACCTTTATAAGTTATAAGGAGAAGACCTCTATAGGCTATAAGGAGAAGACCTTATAAGTTATAAGGAGAAGACCTTTATAGCTATAAGGAGAAGACCTTTATAAGCTATAAGGAGCAGACCTTTATAAGTTATAAGGAGAAGACCTCTATAGGCTATAAGGAGAAGACCTGTATAAGTTATAAGGAGAAGACCTTTATAGGCTATAAGGAGAAGACCTTTATAAGCTATAAGGAGCAGACCTTTATAAGTTATAAGGAGAAGACCTCTATAGGCTATAAGGAGAAGACCTGTATAAGTTATAAGGAGAAGACCTTTATAGGCTATAAGGAGAAGACCTTTATAAGCTATAAGGAGCAGACCTTTATAAGTTATAAGGAGAAGACCTCTATAGGCTATAAGGAGAAGACCTGTATAAGTTATAAGGAGAAGACCTTTATAGGCTATAAGGAGAAGACCTTTATAAGCTATAAGGAGCAGACCTTTATAAGCTATAAGGAGAAGATCTTTATAAGCTATAAGGAGAAGACCTGTATAAGCTATAAGGAGAAGACCTTTATAGGCTATAAGGAGAAGACCTTTATAAGCTATAAGGAGAAGACCTTTATCATTTATAAGGAGAAGACCTTTATAAGCTATAAGGAGAAGACCTTTATAATCAAGGAGAAGACCTTTATAAGCTATAAGGAGAAGACCTTTATTAGCTATAAGGAGAAGACCTTTATAAGCTATAAGGAGAAGACCTGTATAAGCTATAAGGAGAAGACCTTTATAAGCCATAATGAGCAGACCTTTATAAGCTATAAGGCGAAGATCTTTATAAGCTATAAGGAGAAGACCTTTATAAGCTATAAGGAGAAGACCTTTATACGCTATAAGGAGAAGACCTTTTTAATTATAAGGAGAAGACCTTTATAAGCTATAAGGAGAAGACCTGTATAGGCTATAAGGAGAAGACCGTTATAAGCTATAAGGAGAAGACCTTTATAAGCTATAAGGAGAAGACCTTTATAAGCTATAAGGAGAAGACCTTTATAGGCTATAAGGAGAAGACCTTTAAAAGCTATAAGGAGAAGACCTGTATAGGCTATAAGGAGAAGACCTTTATAAGCTATAGGGAGAAGACCTTTATCAGTTATAAGGAGAAGACCGTTATAAGCTATAAGGAGAAGACCTTTATAATCAAGGAGAAGACCTGTATAGGCTATAAGGAGAATACCGTTATAAGCTATAAGGAGAAGACCTTTATAAGCTATAAGGAGAAGACCTTTATAGGCTATAAGGAGAAGACCTTTAAAAGCTATAAGGAAAAGACCTTTATAAGCCATAAGGAAAAGACCTTTATAGGCTATAAGGAGAAGACCTGTATAAGCTATAAGGAGAAGACCTTTATAGGCTATAAGGAGAAGACCTTTATAATCAAGGAGAAGACCTTTATAGGCTATAAGGAGAAGACCTTTAAAAGCTATAAGTAGAAGACCTTTATAAGCCATAAGGAAAAGACCTTTATAGGCTATAAGGAGAAGACCTGTATAAGCTATAAGGAGAAGACCTTTATATGCTATAAGGAGCAGACCTTTATAGGCTATGAGGAGAAGACCTTTATAGGCTATGTGGTGAAGACCTTTATAATCAAGGAGAAGACCTTTATAGGCTATAAGGAGAAGACCTTTAAAAGCTATAAGGAAAAGACCTTTATAAGCTATAAGTAGAAGACCTTTATAAGCCATAAGGAAAAGACCTTTATAGGCTATAAGGAGAAGACCTGTATAAGCTATAAGGAGAAGACCTTTATATGCTATAAGGAGCAGACCGTTATAGGCTATGAGGAGAAGACCTTTATAGGCTATGAGGAGAAGACATTTATATGCTATAAGGAGCAGACCTTTATAGGCTATGAGGAGAAGACCTTTATAGGTTATTAGGAGAAAACCTGTATAGGCTATGAGGAGAAGACCTTTATATGCTATAAGGAGAATACCTTTATAGGCTATAAGGAGAATACCTTTATAGGCTATAAGGAGAAGACATTTATAGGCTATAAGGAGAAGACCTTTGTAGGCTATAAGGAGAATACCTTTATAGGCTATAAGGAGAATACCTTTATAGGCTATGAGGAGAAGACATTTATAAGCTATTAGGGGAAGACCTTTGTAGGCTATATGTTGAATATCCATGGCATGCATCATCTGTTGTTACTGCATACAGAAGAGTTTATATCGATGTATATATTACATGTTGAATGTCCATGTCATACATCATCTGTGGTTACTGCATATAGAAGAGTTTATATCCATGTATATATTACATGTTGAATGTCCATGTCATGCATCATCTGTGGTTACTGCATATAGAAGAGTTTATATCCATGTATATATTACATGTTGAATGTCCATGCCATGCATCATCTGTGGTTACTGCATACAGAAGAGTTTATATCGATGTATATATTACATGTTGAATGTCCATGTCATGCATCATCTGTGGTTACTGCATATAGAAGAGTTTATATCGATGTATATATTATATGTTGAATGTCCATATCATGCATCACTTGTGGTTACTGCATATAGAAGAGTTTATATCGCTGTATATAATTTCTGTCGTTTGATGAAGATAATTAGACAGGAATTACTTTCCCGTGCTAGGTAAACGCCGATAGGTGGCGTAGTTTTCACGAAGGTAACATTTGTGAAAACAGCCGAGGGCATTCAGCGTTTGGTTACGACCGACTCGGGTGTCATTTTTTAGTGAGCGGTTAGCGTGACAATAACGGACGACTATCGCCGTATCGGGTGATTTACATGTATATGTGTAATCAATGGATGGATTAATAAATACAGATAGATAGATATATTTTATTCCACCATATGATGAGATACATGTACATAATAAACACAGACAATTGATAACAAAATGAACAGATGAAATGGAACATAGAACGTTTTACACATATATGCACTATAATATATTATGTGTGTATATTTCTACATCTACACACATAATATACACATACACACAGATACACAATACATACATACCTACCTACATGCATATATTTATATACATATACATGTATACATATATACATATACACACATATACACACATACATACAGACTACTGGATATGTCATTGACATTAATATATGAACTATAGTAACCATTTTATTAGCTATGTATACATATCTTTGTAGATCTGAGATATTGTATTCATTACATTCATTATATTCATGAATACTTTCATGAAGTATGTGTACGTTACTTAGGAAAAGGTTCGTCTTTTCATCTACAGAAAAGTCGTTGTTATTTCTAAGACTGACTCGAATTAATTCCAAAGCATGTCCAAAGTAGCAACCCTAAACGAAAACGAAAGCATTAGGGAATCAGAATTGGACAATTTTAATTGTTTTCAAACCCAGTTTGTAAGGGTATATTACATTAATAAATAGTTTAAGCATTTTGCTAAATGATGCATATATCTTAACATTAATTTGAAACAATAACGCCTCTATGGCTTCTCAAAGTGGGGTCATTAGCAATAGCTTGAGAGAATTATTGTCACAGATTCGTGGTCAAAAAGCAGAAATAAATTCTCTGAAGCAGGAAGTACGAGATAATAGTTTATCAGTGGCGACAGAAGTAAAGAAGATCAAAACGGATAAAGACTTGAACTGGAGGTACGAAGGGAACAAGAAACAGTTCCAATTTAATTCGGAGTTAGCGGACAGTTTGAAACAAAGTGTTTGGGCCCTCCGAAATGGGAAGACCGATTACGCCACGGAAATTTTGAAAGAGAGTTGTGAGAAGCTCAAGGTTAGAAACAAACACATTCGGATTGCCGATACGTCTGAAGCCGGCTGGGAAACTGTTCGGCAATATGAGTGCAACCCTCTCGCAAGTGATTCGGACGACGAGTCCAAGATCAACAGGGCGGAGTCCAGAGCTCTCGAGAAGAAGAAACAGAATAAGCCGTTGAATCCAAAGTTGTGTAGGCCCAAGCCTTCAGCTTCTGTTGGTTTTCACGACAGCATGTTGTATAGGCCTACACCCCGTGCATGGGGAGGACCAGCTTCAGGTGGGATGGGTCAACAACAACAGTCTTACGGATCAATGCAGAGTTCCTTTCGTGGAATGGGACAAGGAGTCGGTCCCTGTAATGCCTGCGGAGACCACAACCACATCCGCCGGACATGCCCCTACATATACAAATCTGGCCAGCAACATGACTTACCGGTCAAAAAATGAGGCAATTCCGGATACGGCGGAAAACTCAGATTTGACAGATGAGTATTCTATTTTTAGTAATACTGAATTTGATAAAAAAAGGTTTACAGACAGTTATTTCGAATATGAGCAAGGGCAGAAAAGTATTATTGTTAAATACAGATTACGAAATCATATTGAATTTTGGAAGAAAATTGGTGCATCTGAATTTATTTTAGACACCATTGCTCACGGTTATAGAATTCCGTTTTATTCTCAACCCGACAGTCCTGTATTAAAAAATAATAAGTCGGCTTTAGAAGAAAGTATGTTTGTAAAGGAAGCTATTACAGATTTGATAGACAGGGGCCTTGTGGAAAAATGTGATCAACATATACCTATTGTTGTTAATCCGCTTTCAGTCTCCGTTAACAATAATGGCTAAAAACGGTTGATTTTGGACCTGAGGGTTGTTAATAAATGTTTGTGGAAACAATCTGCGAAATACGAGGATTTGAGGCTAGCTTTGATGTACGTGCAGGCTAATTGCTGGATGATTAAATTTGATATACATTCTGCTTATCATTTCATTGACATATTTTTACCTCAGACTGAATATCTAGAATTCTCTTGGCCTAATAGTGACGGCGACATTTGTTACTATAAATGTTTGGTATTACCCGTCGGTTTATCTACGGCCCCATACATATATATTTAGTAAATTGATGAGACCATTAGTTGCTAAATGGCGGGGTGAGGGTAAATAGGTCATCATGTTTTTGGATGATGGTTTTGGCTGTGGTGATACCAGGTCAAATACATATGTGCTGTCCAATGAAGTCAAGCAAGATCTGCTTGATTCAGGATTTATTCCTAAAGCAGACACATCTTTATGGATTCCAGTACAGGAACTTCAATGGCTCGGCGCCATTATAAATGTATTGGAATTTACTATTCGTGTACCTCAACACAGAATTGATAAAGCTTTGGTTACTTCATTTGGCATTAGTTATAAACCTAATCGTGCGAAATTCGTTAAGGAAGTGGCCAGTTTCGTGGGTCAGTTAATTTCTATGAGTATTGTATTGGGTAACTTAGCACAGATAATGACACGATTCTTAAGCATGGACATAGCAAATGCCACGACATGGAATTCTTATATTAAGCTTTCCGAAAAGAGCTTAGAACAGTTGTCTTTTTGGCAAAGATACTTAAGCGATATGAATATTCGTAAGTTAGCAAACTCTATTGCGTGTTCTAGAATAGTATATAGTAATGCTAACTGTATTAACGGGGTTGCTCATGGCATATGGTCAGAATTAGAAATGTCTAAGTCCTCTACCTGGCGAGAACTGTCTGCCGTGTACTTTCGTTAAAGGGTATCTTAGATAACCATAGAGTTAAATGGTTTTCATACAATACGGGCGTCTGTAGTATAGTGCAAAAGGGTTCTATGAAACGAGACTTGCAAGAATTAGCCATGCTGATTTACAAAACATGTTATGAGCGTTCTATTCAATTAGAATTACAGTGGATTCCTCGGGAATTAAATGATAAGGCAGATTATTTATCCCGTGTTATGGAGAGAGATGATTGGGGGTATCTCTTTGGATATTGTTAATATCATACAACGCAGGTGGGGCAAACTAGACATAGATTGGTTTGCATCTGAACATAATGTCAAATTACCAGTATTTTATTCTAGATTCTGGTGTTACAGGTCTGCTGCTATAGATGCTTTCACATATAACTGGCTAAATACATTTGGCTTGTATGTTCCGCCTATTATTTTAATAGTAAGAGTACTGAAAAGATGCAAAGTTGTAGATGCAAAGGTATTCTTATTATTCCTCAGTGGAGATCTTGACATTTTTGGCCGTTGTTATGCCCATTCGGAACATTTTCCAGTTATGTTAAGGACTGGGTGCTTCTCCCAACTGAGAAAAGGTTCTATGCGCCTTGTAAAAACAGGGAGGGTATGTTCGGTAACGAAGACTTGAGATTTGATATGCTGGCCTTGTATATCGATTTTTCATAAAGGGAGATAATTATTTGTATTGTTTATTACATGATTCAGAGAATTATCTCCCTTGGAAGGAACATACAAGTATATGCGTTTGCTGCCTTTACAATTGATAGAACGGTATTATGAATGAAAATCGATTTAATTTATCGATATGTGATAAATATGCGTGGCTTCCTTAACTAGCAGAGGCGTAGCTGCCTTTATAATTGCTGGACTGGTAGAAATAGGCCCTTCCGAGCGTTTGTTCTTATAACATGAATTGCATGTTGGATTTCTAGTATTATAAATAGGCAGGGTCGTACCCAGGGGGGCGAAGTGGGCCTTGCCCCCCCCAAACCAAACTTGCACTGGTAAAGATTGAGCTTCAACAACCTTGGACTAAATTTATCATAAAAAGTTTTGAATAATGCTATATAGGTCACATTGTAATAACCTGTTGAAGTTTTCTCATCCTTTGAGAGGTGTAAAAATCATGCTAAACCCTATTGTAAATGACTCTTTGAAAATTTGTCACCTTTCAGAGGTGTATAATAATCAAACACAGCCCCTATTGTCCTTGTTTCTCATCTTTACATGTGTGCTTCAGAACTTTTTCACATGTGTGAAAGGTGTGTTTATGCCTATTGTGCATCATTCACACCTTTCCTTTAGAACTTTTCTCACCTCTAGAAGGTGTTTTCACACTCACCCTGTGCAGTAACACCTTGTGATTGGACAATTACTTTGCATGAATCATTCTGATCGGATTATCAGTTTTCACACCTTGTGAGTGAGAAGGCCCTATAAATATGAGAGTCAATCTCAGTTCAAGTCACACTAGCCACCACCATGGCTCTGCGACAGTCTTCCATGTTCAAGTTTATGCAAAGGCCTTCTACCAGGCCTTCTACCAGTCAGTGTCCTGATTATTCTCAGGAGTTCTCATCTGTCAGGTGTGACCCTGTTCCTACAGTTGAGACAAGTGAACCTAAAGACTGTGACATTGCTACTTATGCTTCATATAATGAAAGGCGCACACTGACTAGTGAAAAGAGGTTCAAGATGCTGACTAACCGCTACATCCCACCACCTAACTTCCAGTTTCCAGGCAGACCAGACAAGCGTGGTTCCCAGAGACGTTTCCAGTCAAGCTGGTTGCAGAGGTATAGTTGGTTGGAGTATAGTGTACAAGCTGATGGAGGTTTCTGCTTACCTTGTATACTGTTCGGTGATGGTCGTGAGGGTATAGACCTGGGTGTGCTTGTGAGCAGACCACTCACTAACTTCAAGAAAGCTCTAGAGGAGCTGAAGGTACATGACACCAAGTTTAACTGGTCATTTCTAGTAATGTGTACATCCACGCTGTTTTAGCTCGGCCAGCCAATCTCGGCACCACCCCTCAGAAAATCCTGGGTACACCCCTGATAGGCATGGCTTCCTTAAATAGCCAGAGGCGTAGCTGCCTTTATAATTGCTGGAATGGTAGAAATAGGCCATTCCGAACATTTGTTCTTATAACATGAATTGCATGTTGGATTTCTAGTATTATAAATAGGCGTGGCTTCCTTAACTAGCCAGAGGCGTAGCTGCCTTTATAATTGCTGGAACGGTAGAAATAGGCCGCTCCGAGCGTTTGCTCTTATAACATGAATGTTGCATATTGAATAGTTTGCTAGGTAAATAGGCGTATATAGCCTACATAAGCAATCGGATGCGTAGTTGCCTTTTTAATGGTTGGAACGACGTTACAGAACTATGTCGCTCCGAGTGCTTGATTCTATCATGTGAATTGTCATTTTGATATTTGGAGTTATTTTGAGCGGAGACATATAACAGAACATATCGCAAAATTATACAATTACATATGGGCATATATTAATCGATCTGTGTATATACACTTGTTGTTTCAGGCATATGCTGGAGATATTGAGGAGTTACCGGACGTTTTGGTAGAGAAGGTCTCCTTGCTGCCAGACTTACTCAAAGGATCCAGAGCAGATAACACATGCACAAGTTACAAGCGCGGTTTCTTTCGTTAGAGGAAATGGGCTTTGAGTAATGGACTACACAGTAAGGATACCTTGCCTGCCAAGGCGCTTCATGTGGCGTTATATCTAGCTTCTATTATTCAAACGGCAAATTCTCCAAGTCCGGTGGTGAATGCTTTCTGTAGCATTAAGTGGTTTCATGAGTTGTTCGACTTTATGGCTCCCACAAATTCTAAATTAGTGTTAAACATTTTAGAGGCAGCAAAACGTAAACTGGCAAAACCAGTTCGTAAAAAGGAACCTATTACCATTGATTTACTGAATAAAATGTTTTCTACACTTTATTCACATGGGAATATAAAAAACCAAAGGATTATATGTGCTTGTTTGCTAGCATATTCTGGTTTTATGAGGAGTGATGAAGTACTAAACATTAGAAGGACTGATATTGACATCGGCAGTGTATATATGAAAGTAATCATAGAATCTAGTAAAACTGATAAATATCGTGATGGAGCGTGGCTCCTGATAGCTAGAACTGGGACTTTGTTATGTCCTGTATTGAATATTGAACGGTACTTGTTATGGGCAAATATTAAAGATTCAGAGGGGTACTTATTTTGCAATTTAAGTGCAACCAATGCTGGTTACAAGGTCAGGAATGATTGTAAACGTATGTCGTACAGTAATTTTCGTACTTTATTTCTAGACGCATTTAGGCCACACGTTCCTGATATTGGTCAGTATTGTTTGCATTCGTTAGGAGCTGGTGGTGCCACTTCGGCGGCAAATAGAGGCATTTCTGATAGGTTGTTTAAACGCCACGGTAGGTGGCTGAGTGAATCCGCCAAAGACGGATATGTGAAGGATTCTGTGGAAGAGAGGTTAAAGGTGTCATTGTCTTTGGGCCTTTAGACTGTTTATATATGGTGACGTATGGGTATATTATTGTCTCTGGGCCTTTAGACTGTTTATATATGGTGACGTATGGATATATTATTGTCTCTGGGCCTTTAGACTGTTTATATATGGTGACGTATGGATATATTATTGTCTTTGGGCCTTTAGACTGTTTATATATGGTGACGTATGGGTATATTATTGTCTCTGGGCCTTTAGACTGTTTATATATGGTGACGTATGGGTATATTATTGTCTCTGGGCCTTTAGACTGTTTATATATGGTGACGTATGGATATATTATTGTCTCTGGGCCTTTAGACTGTTTATATATGGTGACGTATGGATATATTATTGTCTCTGGGCCTTTAGACTGTTTATATATGGTGACGTATGGATATATTATTGTCTCTGGGCCTTTAGACTGTTTATATATGGTGACGTATGGATATATTATTGTCTCTGGGCCTTTAGACTGTTTATATATGGTGACGTATGGATATATTATTGTCTCTGGGCCTTTAGACTGTTTATATATGGTGACGTATGGATATATTATTGTCTCTGGGCCTTTAGACTGTTTATATATGGTGACGTATGGATATATTATTGTCTTTGGGCCTTTAGACTGTTTATATATGGTGACGTATGGATATATTATTGTCTCTGGGCCTTTAGACTGTTTATATATGGTGACGTATGGGTATATTATTAGTATTCCGCCCGTTCTTTTAGTCAGTCGGTCGTTCCTCGATGCTTAAACCAAATAATATAACATATTGATACAATTTGGTGTTGTGTTTTATTGTACTTGGTTATGTACTTATCAAGTACAGGTGAGGTTTATGAAGTGTTACCTATTGGTGATGGAGTATCACGGGAAATATAATTTCTGTCGTTTGATGAAGAGAATTAGACAGAAATTACTTTCCCGTGCTAGGTAAACGCCGATAGGTGGCGTATTTTTCACGAAGGTAAAATTTGTGAAAACAGCCGAGGGCATTCAGCGTTTGGTTACGACCGATTTGGGTGTAATTTTTTATTTTTGTATATAAGTAGTTTGAATCGTAACGATATTGTATGTCTTTGGTGTGGGTACAAAGGTTAGATTTTCAAGACAAGTACATATTATTAAGGTGAATGTTAAACATGCAAAATATTTTGTTCAGGAATTTCTACTGAAATACTCACCATATATAGATAGTTTATTGATAAGATATGTGACTTTATTGACAAGATATGTGAACTTGCATTGTAGTTACTAAATGTCTGTTTATTAGGAATACGAGTTGTAGTATATTTCAATGTAATGGTATATATGTATAACACGTGCCTCTAAGTGGTATTGGTTGTATATTTCAATGTAATGGTATATATGTATAACATGTGCCTCTAAGTGGTATTGGTTGTATATTTCAATGTAATGGTATATATGTATAACATGTGCCTCTAAGTGGTATTGGTTGTATATTTCAATGTACTGGTATATGTGTATAGCATGTGCCTCTAAGTGGTATTGGTTGTATATTTCAATGTAATGGTATATATGTATAACACGTGCCTCTAAGTGGTATTGGTTGTATATTTCAATGTACTGGTATATATGTATAACATGTGCCTCTAAGTGGTATTGGTTGTATATTTCAATGTAATGGTATATATGTATAACACGTGCCTCTAAGTGGTATTGGTTGTATATTTCAATGTACTGGTATATATGTATAACATGTGCCTCTAAGTGGTATTGGTTGTATATTTCAATGTAATGGTATATATGTATAACATGTGCCTCTAAGTGGTATTGGTTGTATATTTCAATTTAATGGTATATATGTATAACATGTGCCTCTAAGTGGTATTGGTTGTATATTTCAATGTAATGGTATATATGTATAACATGTGCCTCTAAGTGGTATTGGTTGTATATTTCAATGTAATGGTATATATGTATAACACGTGCCTCTCAGTGGTATTGGTTGTATATTTCAATGTAATGGTATATATGTATAACACGTGCCTCTAGTGGTATTGGTTGTATATTCAATGTATGGTATATATGTATAACATGTGCCTCTAAGTGGTATTGGTTGTATATTTCAATGTAATGGTATATATGTATAACATGTGCCTCTAAGTGGTATTGGTTGTATAGTTCAATGTAATCGTATATATGTATAACATGTGCCTCTAAGTGGTATTGGTTGTATAGTTCAATGTACTGGTATATATGTATAACATGTGCCTCTAAGTGGTATTGGTTGTATATTTCAATGTAATGGTATATATGTATAACATGTGCCTCTAAGTGGTATTGGTTGTATATTTCAATGTACTGGTATATATGTATAACATGAGCCTCTAAGTGGTATTGGTTGTATATTTCAATGTAATGGTATATATGTATAACATGTGCCTCTAAGTGGTATTGGTTGTATATTTCAATGTAATGGTATATATGTATAACACGTGCCTCTAAGTGGTATTGGTTGTATATTTCAATGTAATGGTATATATGTATAACATGTGCCTCTAAGTTGTATTGGTTGTATATTTCAATGTAATGGTATATATGTATAACAGGTGCCTCTAAGTGGTATTGGTTGTATATGTCAATGTAATGGTATATATGTATAACATGTGCCTCTAAGTGGTATTGGTTGTATATTTCAATGTAATGGTATATATGCATAACATGTGCCTCTAAGTGGTATTGGTTGTATATTTCAATGTACTGGTATATATGTATAACATGTGCCTCTAAGTGGTATTATTTGTATATTTCAATGTACTAGTATATATGTATAACATGTGCCTCTAAGTGGTATTGGTTGTATATTTCAATGTAATGGTATATATGTATAACATGTGCCTCTAAGTGGTATTGGTTGTATATTTCAATGTAATGGTATATATGTATAACATGTGCCTCTAAGTTGTATTGGTTGTATATTTCAATGTAATGGTATATATGTATAACACGTGCCTCTAAGTGGTATTGGTTGTATATTTCAATGTACTGGTATATATGTATAACATGTGCCTCTAAGTGGTATTGGTTGTATATTTCAATGTACTGGTATATATGTATAACATGTGCCTCTAAGTGGTATTGGTTGTATATTTCAATGTAATGTTATATATGTATAACATGTGCCTCTAAGTGGTATTGGTTGTATATTTCAATGTAATGGTATATATGTATAACATGTGCCTCTAGTGGTATTGGTTGTATATTTCAATGTACTGGTATTATGGATAACATGTGCCTCTAAGTGGTATTGGTTGTATATTTCAATGTAATGGTATATAGTATAACATGTGCCTCTAAGTGGTATTGGTTGTATATTTCAATGTAATGGATATATGTATACATGTGCCTCTAAGTGGTATTGGTTGTATATTTCACTGTAATGGTATATGTATAACATGTGCCTCAAGTGGTATTGGTTGTATATTTCAATGTAATGGTATATATGTAAACAGCCTCTAAGTGGTATTGGTTGTATATTCAATGTAATGGTAATATGTATAACATGTGCCTCTAAGTGGTATTGGTTGTATATTTCAATGTAATGGTATATATGTATAACATGTGCCTCTAAGTGGTATTGGTTGTATATTCAATGTACTGGTATATATGTATAACATGTGCCTCTAAGTGGTATTGGTTGTATATTTCAATGTAATGGTATATATGTATAACATGTGCCTCTAAGTGGTATTGGTTGTATATTTCATTGTAATGGTATATATGTATAACATGTGCCTCTAAGTGGTATTGGTTGTATATTTCAATGTAATGGTATATATGTATAACATGTGCCTCTAAGTGGTATTGGTTGTATATTTCAATGTACTGGTATATATGTATAACATGTGCCTCTAAGTGGTATTGGT
The DNA here is from genome assembly GCA_014843695.1 of Archivesica marissinica. Lineage (NCBI taxonomy): Eukaryota > Metazoa > Mollusca > Bivalvia > Venerida > Vesicomyidae > Archivesica > Archivesica marissinica. Next base: position 72,316,243 of record CM026397.1, read on the forward strand.
TGTATATTTCATTGTAATGGTATATATGTATAACATGTGCCTCTAAGTGGTATTGGTTGTATATTTCAATGTACTGGTATATGTGTATAACATGTGCCTCTAAGTGGTATTGGTTGTATATTTCAATGTAATGGTATATATGTATAACATGTGCCTCTAAGTGGTATTGGTTGTATATTTCAATGTACTGGTATATATGTACAACATGTGCCTCTAAGTGGTACTGATTGTATATTTCAATGTAATGGTATATATGTATAACATGTGCCTCTAAGTGATATTGATTGTATATTTCAATGTAATGGTATATATGTATAACATGTGCCTCTAAGTGATATTGATTGTATATTTCAATGTACTGGTATATATGTATAACATGTGCCTCTAAGTGGTATTGGTTGTATATTTCAATGTACTGGTATATATGTATAACATGTGCCTCTAAGTGGTATTGGTTGTATATTTCAATGTACTGGTATATATGTATAACATGTGCCTCTAAGTGGTATTGTTTGTATATTTCAATGTAATGGTATATATGTATAACATTTGCCTCTAAGTGGTATTGGTTGTATATTTCAATGTAATGGTATATATGTATAACATGTGCCTCTAAGTGGTATTGGTTGTATATTTCAATGTAATGGTATATATGTATAACAAGTGCCTCTAAGTGGTATTGGTTGTATATTTCAATGTACTGGTATATATGTATAACACGTGCCTCTAAGTGGTATTGGTTGTATATTTCAATGTAATGGTATATATGTATAACATGAGCCTCTAAGTGGTATTGGTTGTATATTTCAATGTACTGGTATATGTGTATAACATGAGCCTCTAAGTGGTATTGGTTGTATATTTCAATGTACTGGTATATATGTATAACATGTGCCTCTAAGTGGTATTGGTTGTATATTTCAATGTAATGGTATATATGTATAACATGTGCCTCTAAGTGGTATTGGTTGTATATTTCAATGTACTGGTATATATGTATAACATGTGCCTCTAAGTGGTATTGGTTGTATATTTCAATGTACTGTTATATATGTATAACATGTGCCTCTAAGTGGTATTGGTTGTATATTTCAATGTAATGGTATATATGTATAACATGTGCCTCTAAGTGGTATTGGTTGTATATTTCAATGTAATGGTATATATGTATACCATGTGCCTCTAAGTGGTATTGGTTGTATATTTCAATGTACTGGTATATATGTATAACATGTGCCTCTAAGTGGTATTGGTTGTATATTTCAATGTACTGGTATATATGTATAACATGTGCCTCTAAGTGGTATTGGTTTGTATATTTCAATGTAATGGTATATGTATACACATGTGCCTCTAAGTGGTATTGGTTGTATATTCAATGTACTGGTATATATGTATAACATGTGGCCTCTAGTGGTATTGGTTGTATATTTCAATGTAATGGTATATGTATAACACGTGCCTCTAAGTGGTATTGGTTGTATATTCAATGTATGGTATATATGTATAACATGTGCCTCTAAGTGGTATGGAGGTATATTTCAATGTAATGGTATATTGTATAACATGTGCCTCTAAGTGGTATTGGTTGTATATTTCAATGTAATGGTATATATGTATAACACGTGCCTCTAAGTGGTATTGATTGTATATTTCAATGTAATGGTATATATGTATAACACGTGCCTCTAAGTGGTATTGATTGTATATTTCAATGTAATGGTATATATGTATAACATGTGCCTCTAAGTGGTATTGGTTGTATATTTCAATGTACTGGTATATATGTATAACATGTGCCTCTAAGTGGTATTGGTTGTATATTTCAATGTACTGGTATATATGTATAACATGTGCCTCTAAGTGGTATTGTTTGTATATTTCAATGTACTGGTATATATGTATAACATGTGCCTCTAAGTGGTATTGGTTGTATATTTCAATGTAATGGTATATATGTATAACATGTGCCTCTAAGTGGTATTGGTTGTATATTTCAATGTACTGGTATATATGTATAACATGTGCCTATAAGTGGTATTGGTTGTATATTTCAATGTAATGGTATATATGTATAACATGTGCCTCTAAGTGGTATTGGTTGTATATTTCAATGTAATGGTATATATGTATAACATGTGCCTCTAAGTGGTATTGGTTGTATATTTCAATGTAATGGTATATTTGTATAACATGTGCCTCTAAGTGGTATTGGTTGTATATTTCAATGTAATGGTATATATGTATAACATGTGCCTCTAAGTGGTATTGGTTGTATATTTCAATGTACTGGTATATATGTATAACACGTGCCTCTAAGTGGTATTGGTTGTATATTTCAATGTACTGGTATATATGTATAACACGTGCCTCTAAGTGGTATTGGTTGTATATTTCAATGTAATGGTATATGTGTATAACATGTGCCTCTAAGTGGTATTGGTTGTAATATTTCAATGTATGGTATATATGTATAACATGTGCCTCTAAGTGGTATTGGTTGTATATTTCAATGTAATGGTATATATGTATAACATGTGCCTCTAAGTGGTATTGGTTGTATATTTCATGTAATGGTATATAGTATAGCCTGTGCCTCTAAGTGGTAATTGATTGTATATTTCAATGTATGGTATATATGTATAACATGTGCCTCTAAGTGGTATTGGTTGTATATTTCAATGTATGGTATATATGTATAACATGTGCCTCTAAGTGGTATTGGTGTATATTTCAATGTAATGGTATATATGTATAACATGTGCCTCTAAGTGGTATTGGTTGTATATTTCAATGTAATGGTATATATGTATAACATGTGCCTCTAAGTGGTATTGGTTGTATATTTTAATGTACTGGTATATATGTATAACATGTGCCTCTAAGTGGTATTGGTTGTATATTTCAATGTAATGGTATATATGTATAACATGTGCCTCTAAGTGGTATTGGTTGTATATTTCAATGTAATGGTATATATGAATAACATGTGCCTCTAAGTGGTATTG
>CM026397.1:72320250-72331113 GCA_014843695.1 Archivesica marissinica
TAGCACTGTTCGATGAGATGTAACGGCTGTCGTCAACTCAGACATGTGGGTGAGTTCATCCGCACAAACGAGAGTGATTAATAATGTTACCTACGGCCTTTGTATACGAGAACGGGAAAACAGACGAAAAACAATGATGGACATTTCAACACTTCTTTTAGTATTATTCAAGTTATTGACAGAATGGATTTACGAATGTCCCATTTATATAGAATGTTTAGCGGATTTATGTCTTCGTTGTTAAATCGTAGAAATATAATTTCTGTCGTTTGATGAAGAGAATTAGACAGAAACTAATTTCCCGTGCTAGGTAAACGCCGATTGGGTGGCGTATTTTTCACGAAGGTAAAATTTGTGAAAACAGCCGAGGGCATTCAGCGTTTGGTTACGACCGATTCGGGTGTAATTTTTTAGTGAGCGGTTAGCGTGATAATAACGGACGACTATCGCCGTATCGGGTGATTTACATGTATATGTGTAATAAATGGAAGGATTATTAAATACAGATTGTGTGGACACTAACGCCTCCTCAAAGTGGGGATATTAACAATAGCTTGAGAGAATTATTGACAGAGATTCGTGGTCAAAATAAATTCTCTGAAGCAGGAAGTACGAGATAATAGTTTATCAGTGGTGACAGAAGTAAAGAAGATAAAAACGGATAAAGACTTGAACTAGAGGTATGAAGGGAACAAGAAACAGTTCCAATTTAATTCGGAGTTAGCGGACAGTTTGAAACAAAGTGTTTGGGCCCTTCAAAACGGGAAGGCCGATTACGCCACGGACATTTTGACAGAGAGTTGTGAGAAGCTCAAGGTTAGAAACAAACACATTCGGATTGCCGATACGTCTGAAGCCGGCTGGGAAACAGTTCGGCAATATGAGTGCAACCCTCTCGCAAGTGATTCTGACGACGAGTCCAAGATCAACAGGGCGGAGTCCAGAGCTCTCAAGAAGAAGAAACAGAAAAAGTATTCGAAGCCTAAGATTTGTAGGCCCAAGCCTTCAGCTTCTGTTGGTTTTCACGACAGCATGTTGTATATGCCTACACCCCGTGCATGGGGAGGACCAGCTTCCGGTGGGATGGGTCAACAACAACAGTCTTACGGATCAAGGCAGAGTTCCTTTCGTGGAATGTGGGACAAGGTTTTGTTTGTTGGTTTGGTTTTTGTTGGGGGGGTTTTTGTTTGTTGTTTTGTTTTGGGATTGGTGCATCTGTTTATTGTAGACTCCATTGCTCAGGTTTGTTCCGTTTTATTTCATCCCGCATCATGTATTAAATATGGTCAGCTTTAGAAGAAAGTATGTTTGTAAATGGGCTATTACGTTTGTGATAGGGGTGGTGGAAAAATTTGTTGACATATGAGTATTGTTGTTTGTTTGTTGTTTTGGGGTTGTTTTGGTGGGGTTGTTTTTTGTGTGGTTGTGTGGGTTTGGGTGTTTGTGTGTGGGTTTGTGGTGTTTTTGTTTTTGCTTATTTTCATTGAATATTTTACCTCAGACTGAATATCTAGGATTCTCTTGGCCTAATAGTGACGGCGACATTTGTTACTATAAATGTTTGGTATTACCCTTCGGTTTATATACCGCCCCATACATATTTAATAAATTGACGAGACCAATAGTTGCTAAACGGCGGGGTGAGGGTAAAACGGTCATCATGTTTTTGGATGATGGTTTTGGCTGTGGGGATACCAGGTCAAATACAAATGTGCTGTCCAATGAAGTCGAGCAAGATCTGCTTGATTCAGGATTTATTCCTAAAGCAGACACATCTTTGTGGATTCCAGTACAGGAACTTCAATGGCTCGGCGCCATTCTAAATTCATTAGAATTTACTATTCGTGTACCTCAACATAGAATTGATAAAGCTTTCGTTACTTCATTTGGCATTAGTTATAAACCTAATCGTGCGAAATTCGTTAAGGAAGTGGCCAGTTTCGTGGGTCAGATCATTTCTATGAGTATTGTATTGGGTAACTTAGCACAGATAATGACACGATTCTTAGGCATAGATATAGCAAATGCCACGACATGGAATTCTTATATTTCCGAGGACAGTTTAGAACAGTTGTCTTGTTGGCAGAGAAACTTACGCGATATGAATATTCATAAGTTAGCAAACTCTAATGAGTGTTCTAGAATAGTATACAGTGATGCTAGCTGTACGGGATTCGCCGGGTATGAAGTTAACACATTTAACGGGGTTGCTCATGGCATATGGTCAGAATTAGAAATGTCTAAGTCCTCTACCTGGCGAGAACTGTCTGCCGTGTATAGAGTTTTACTTTCGTTAAAGGGTATCTTAGAAAACCAAAGAGTTAAATGGTTTTCAGACAATACGGGCGTCTGTAGTATAGTGCAAAAGGGTTCTATGAAACGAGACTTGCAAGAATTAGCCATGCTGATTTACAAAACATGTTCTGAGCGTTCTATTCAATTAGAATTACAGTGGATTCTTCGGGAATTAAATGATAAGGCAGATTATTTATCCCGTGCTATGGAAAGAGATGATTGGGGTATCCCTTTGGATAGTGTTAATATCATACAACGCAGGTGGGGCAAACTAGACATAGATTGGTTTGCATCTGAACATAATGCCAAATTACCAGTATTTTATTCTATATTCTGGTGTTACAGGTCTGCTGGTATAGATGCTTTCACATATAACTGGGGAAATACATTTGGCTTGTATGTTCCGCCTATTATTTTAATAGTAAGAGTACTGAAAAAGATGCAAAGTTGTAGATGCAAAGGTATTCTTATTATTCCTCAGTGGAGATCGGTGCTTCTCCCAACTGAGAAAAAGTTATATACGCCTTGTAAGAACAGGGAGGGTATGTTCGGTAACGAAGACTTGAGATTTAATATGCTGGCCTTGAATATCGATTTTTCATAAAAGGAGATAGTTATTTGTATTGTTTATTACATGATTCAGAGGATTATCTCCCTTGGAAGGAACATACAAGTATATGCTTTTGCTGCCTTTACAATTGATAGAACGGTATTATGAATGAAAATTGATTTAATTTATCGATATGTGATAAATAGGCGTGGCTTCCTTAACTAGCCTAATTGCTGGAATGGTAGAAATAGGCCGTTCCGAGCGTTTGTTCTTATAACATGAATTGCATGTTGGATTTCTAGTATTATAAATAGGCGTGGCTTCCTTAAGTAGCCAGAGGCGTAGCTGCCTTTATAATTGCTGGAACGGTAGAAATAGGCTGCTCCGAGCGTTTGCTCTTATAACATGAATGTTGCATGTTGAATATTTTGCTTTATAAATAGGCGTATATAGCTTAAATAAGCAATCGGAGGCGTAGTTGCCTTTATAATGGCTGGAACGACGTTACAGAACTATGTCGCTCCGAGTGTTTGATTCTATCATGTGAATTGTCATTTTGATATTTGGAGTTATTTTGAGCGGAGACATAACAGAACATATCGCAAAATTATACAATTACATATGGGCATATATTAATCGATCTGTGTATATACACTTGTTGTTTCAGGCATATGCTGGAGATATTGAGGAGTTACCGGACGTTTTGGTAGAGAAGGTCTCCTTGCTGCCAGACTTACTCAAAGGATCCAGAGCAGATAACACATGCACAAGTTACAAGCGAGGTTTCTTTCGTTGGAGGAAATGGGCTTTGAGTAATGGACTACACAGTAAGGATACCTTGCCTGCCAAGGCGTTTCATGTGGCGTTATATCTAGCTTCTATTATTCAAACGGCAAATTCTCCAAGTCCGGTGGTGAATGCTTTCTATAGCATTAAGTGGTTTCATGAGTTGTTCGACTTTATGGCTCCCACAAATTCTAAATTAGTGTTAAACATTTTAGAGGCAGCAAAACGTAAACTGGCGAAACCAGTTCGTAAAAAGGAACCTATTACCATTGATTTACTGAATAAAATGTTTTCTACACTTTATTCACATGGGAATATAAAAAACCAAAGGATTATCTGTGCTTGTTTGCTAGCATATTCTGGTTTTATGAGGAGTGATGAAGTACTAAACATTAGAAGGACTGATATTGACATCGGCAGTGTATATATGAAAGTATTCATAGAATCTAGTAAAACTGATAAATATCGTGATGGAGCGTGGCTCCTGATAGCTAGAACTGGGACTTTGTTATGTCCTGTATTGAATATTGAACGGTACTTGTTATGGGCAAATATTAAAGATTCAGAGGGGTACTTATTTTGCAATTTAAGTGCAACCAAGGCTGGTTACAAGGTCAGGAATGATTGTAAACGTATGTCGTACAGTAATTTTCGTACTTTATTTCTAGACGCATTTAGGCCACACGTTCCTGATATTGGTCAGTATTGTTGCATTCGTTAAGAGCTGGTGGTGCCACTTCGGCGGCAAATAGAGGCATTTCTGATAGGTTGTTTAAACGCCACGGTAGGTGGCTGAGTGAATCCGCCAAAGACGGATATGTGAAGGATTCTGTGGAAGAGAGGTTAAAGGTGTCATTGTCTCTGGGCCTTTAGACTGTTTATATATGGTGACGTATGGATATATTATTGTCTCTGGGCCTTTAGACTGTTTATATATGGTGACGTATGGATATATTATTGTCTCTGGGCCTTTAGACTGTTTATATATGGTGACGTATGGATATATTATTGTCTCTGGGCCTTTAGACTGTTTATATATGGTGACGTATGGATATATTATTGTCTCTGGGCCTTTAGACTGTTTATATATGGTGACGTATGGATATATTATTGTCTCTGGGCCTTTAGACTGTTTATATATGGTGACGTATGGGTATATTATTGTCTCTGGGCCTTTAGACTGTTTATATATGGTGACGTATGGGTATATTATTGTCTCTGGGCCTTTAGACTGTTTATATATGGTGACGTATGGGTATATTATTGTCTCTGGGCCTTTAGACTGTTTATATATGGTGACGTATGGGTATATTATTGTCTCTGGGCCTTTAGACTGTTTATATATGGTGACGTATGGGTATATTATTGTCTCTGGGCCTTTAGACTGTTTATATATGGTGACGTATGGGTATATTATTGTCTTTGGGCAATTAGACTGTTTATATATGGTGACGTATGGATATATTATTAGTATTCCGCCAGTTCTTTTAGTCAGTCGGTCGCTCCTCGATGCTTAAACCAAATAATATAACATATTGATACAATTTGGTGTTGTGTTTTATTGTACTTGGTTATGTACTTATCAAGTACATGTGAGGTTATGAAGTGTTACCTATTGGTGATGGAGTATCACGGGAAATATAATTTCTGTCGTTTGATGAAGAGAATTAGACGGAAATTACTTTCCCGTGCGAGGTAAACGCCGATAGGTGGCGTATTTTTCATGAAAGTAAACATTTGTGAAAACAGCCTAGGGCATTCAGCGTTTGGTTACGACCGATTCGGGTGTAATTATTTATGTTTGTATATATGTATTTTGAATCGTAACGATATTGTATGTCTTGGTGTGGGTACAAAGGTTAGATTTTCAAGACAAGTACATATTATTAAGGTGAATGTTAAACATGCAAACTATTTTGTTCAGGAATTTCTACTGAAATACTCACCATATATACATAGTTTATTGATAAGATATGTGACTTTATTGACAAGATATGTGAACTTGCATTGTAGTTACTAAATGTCTGTTTATTAGGAATACGAGTTATATTGGTTGTATAAAAAAATTATTTCAATGTAATGGTATATGTGTATAACATTTGCCTCTAAGTGGTATTGTGATTATTATCATCAATATTGTTTACTGTGGAAATTAAAAGACGTGAGTCGGTCGTTCCTCGATGCTTAAACCAAATAATATAACATATTGATACAATTTGGTGTTGTGTTTTATTGTACTTGGTTATGTACTTATCAAGTACATGTGAGGTTATTGAAGTGTTACCTATTGGTGATGGAGTATCACGGGAACAACATGACACATTACTAAAACAGAACTATATCTTACATCAAGCCAAACATGTCGGTCAAAGGAACTAGCTTTTGTCGAACTACATATAGCAATGCAATTGCAAATTACTTAGCGAATCTTCCTGGGTAACAATCGTCAGCTCGCTGATGGCTTGATTGTTAGGAAGCCATACTTTCCACCAAGGATTATGTTCTCTATTAGGCGCCGCCGACTCCACGTTTGTTTTACTACAAGTTGTAACATCACGGTCGATAGCATTTTCAGGACCTTCCGCTGGAGACTGATTGTCAAGATGTAATGGGTACTGCCCCTCTGCGATATTTCCTTTAAATATAATAGATGCAGATAATCAAGCATTCATGCAATGGATAATATGTTATTAAATAAGTATTAAATAAATATTATTGAGTTTAATCTACATCGAGATTAAACGTTTTATCAAATACCTAATGATTCCAATAACGATGTACCCACGTACGGGCCTCTTAACTAATTGCTGTAGCCAATACAGGTATCATATTATTGATCAGTAGTGCCGCACAAACTATTCACGCGGCTCAGTGTTCCGTTATTGAGCCCTGATATACGTTCCAATCCACGCTTCCAAGGGCACCAAAAAGAACGAACACCTCCAACGCCCTATGGGACCTAGGAATTACTCCGATTAATCAACCGCCAATCCACACTTCCAAGGACACCAACAAGAACGAACACCTCCAAAGCTCTATAGGACCTAGGAATTACTCCGACTAATATAGCGTCAATCCACACTTCCAAGGGCACTAACAAGTACGAACACCTCCAACGCCTAGGAATTACTCCGATTAATCGAGTCACATTAGATTATATGTTATCATTTTAACGGCAAGTTTGTCTTAGACTGGTTAAACTATATATATAGTACTCAAAAGTAGAATAGGTATGTGATTTATATCATCCTATTAACAGAAACGCCTGTACTAAGCAATCTATAAGATCGTTACGATTCGTGTTCCGGTCACAATACGGAACACTGTTTGTTTCTGTATCACTTACAATACAATTATGCTAGTATGTATCGTTGCGTATACGAGAATGTGCTTTACCTAACACATATCCATGAACATGGTATTCACATCCAATGACGTTAATTTCTCACATGACTAAGTAAAGGCATTTAACCACCCAACGTCATGCCATACCAACGTCATGCCAGATGAACGTCATGCCAGATCGGCTCTTGTAAACCGTTTCTATTTTAGAACGCATCGATCGAACACCAATCTCACAATATATAGCAAACTATACAAGGTCCAGTCTCTTCTGTCAATTAGACTGGTATGCTATAACATTGTACTGTATGATATAACATTGTACTGCATGACATAACAGTGTAATGTATGATATAACATTGTCCTATATGATAGAGCATTGTACTCTATGATATAACACTGTACTGGTATGATATAACATTTTACTGTACGAAATAACATTGTACTGTATGATATAGCATTGTACTGTACGAAATAACATTGTACTGTATGATATAATATTATACTGTATGATATAACAGTGTACTCTATGATATAACATTGTCCTATATGATATAGCATTGTCCTATATGATATAGCATTGTCCTATATGATAGAGCATTGTACTGTACGAAATAACATTGTACTGTATGATATAATATTATACTGTATGATATAACATTGTACTGTATGATATAACATTGTCCTATATGATATAGCATTGTCCTATATGATATAACATTGTACTGTATGATATAATAGTGTACTGTATGATATAACAGTGTACTGTATGATATAACATTGTACTGTATGATATAACAGTGTACTATATGATATAACATTGTCCTATATGATATAGCATTGTCCTATATGATATAACATTGTACCGTATGATATAATATTGTACTGTATGATATAACATTGTACTGTATGATATAACAGTGTACTATATGATATAACATTGTCCTATATGATATAGCATTGTCCTATATGATATAACATTGTACCGTATGATATAATATTGTACTGTATGATATAACATTGTACTGTATGATATAACATTGTACTGTATGATATACATTGTACTGTATGAAATAACATTGTACTGTATGATATAACATTGTACTGTATGATATAACATTGTACTGTATGATATAACATTGTACTGTATGATATATCATTGTAATGTATGATATAACATTGTACTGTATGATATAATATTGTACTGTATGATATAACAATGTTATGTATGATATAACAGTGTACGGGTTTGATATAACATTGTACTGTATGATATAACATTGTACTGTATGATATAACATTGTACTGTATGATATAACATTGTACTGTATGATATAACATTTTACTCTATGCTATAACATTGTGTTGTATGATATAACATTGTACTGTATGATATAACATTGTACTGTATGATATAACATTGTACTGTATGTTGTGCTGGTGTACAATAGCATTGTACATGTGTATTATAGCATTGTCCTGGGGTATTATAACATTGTACTTGTGTGCTATAGCATTGTACTGATGTACTATAGCATTGTACTTGTGTATTATAGCATTGTCCTGGTGTATTATAACATTGTACTTGTGTGCTATAGCACTGTACTGGTGTACTATAGCATTGTACTGGTGTATTATATAATTGTCCTGGTGTATTATAACATTGTACTGGTGTACTATATCATTGTACTGGTGTAATATAGCATTGTACTGGTGTACTATAGCACTGTGCTGGTGTATTATAGCATTGTGCTGGTGTTCTGTAGCACTGTGCTGGTGTATTATAGCATTGTGCTGGTGTTCTATAGCACTGTACTGGTGTATTATAACATTGTGCTGGTGTACTATAGCACTGTGCTGGTGTTCTATAGCACTGTGCTGGTGTATAATAGCATTGTGCTGGTGTTCTATAGCATTGTGCTGGAGTACTCTAGCATTGTGCTGATGTATTATAGCATTGTGCTGGTGGTCTATAGCATTGTGCTGGTGTACTATAGCATTGTGCTGGTGTACTATAGCATTGTGCTGGTGTACTATAGCATTGTGCTGGTGTACTATAGCATTGTTGTGTACTGGTGTACTATATCATTGTGCTGGTGTACTTTAGCACTGTGTCGGTGTAATATTGCATTGTGCTGGTGTACTATAGAACTGTGCTGGTGTACTATAGCACTGTGTCGGTGTACTATAGCATTGTGCTGGTGTACTATAGCACTGTGTCGGTGTAAAATAGCACTGTGCTGGTGTACTATAGCACTGTGGCGGTGTACTATAGCACTGTGCTGGTGTACTGTAGCACTATGCTGGTGTACTATAGCACTGTGTCGGTGTACTATAGCACTGTGCTGGTGTACTATAGCATTGTGCTGGTGTACTCTAGCAATGTGTCGGTGTACTAGAGCATTGTGCTGGTGTACTATAACACTGTGTCGGTGTAATATAGCACTGTGCTGGGGTACTCTAGCACTGTGTCGGTGTACTATAACACTGTGCTGGTGTACTATAGCACTGTGCTGGTGTACTATAGCACTGTGTCGGTGTACTATAGCACTGTGCTGGTGTACTATAGCATTGTGCTGGTGTACTATAGCACTGTGTCGGTGTACTATAGCATTGTGCTGGTGTACTATTGCACTGAGTCGGTGTAATATAGCACTGTGATGGTGTACTATAGCACTGTGTCGGTGTACTATAGCATTGTGCTGGTGCACTATAGCATTGTGCTGGTGTACTATAGCACTGTGTCGGTGTACTATAGCATTGTGCTGGTGTACTATAGCACTGTGTCGGTGTACTATAGCATTGTGCTGGTGTACTATAGCACTGTGTCGGTGTATTATAGCATTGTGCTGGTGTACCATAGCATTGTGCTGGTGTACTATAGCACTGTGCTGAGGTACTATAGCATTGTGCTAGTGTACCATAGCACTGTGTCGGTGTACTATAGCACTTTGTCGGTGTACTATAGCACTGTGCTGGTGTACTATACATTGTGCTGGTGTACTATAGCTTGTGCTGGTGTACTATAGCACTGTGTCGCTGTACTATAGCACTGTGCTGGTGTACTATAGCATTGTGCTGGTGTACTATAGCATGTGCTGGTGTACTATAGCACTGTGTCGGTGTAAAATAGCACTGTGCTGGTGTACTATAGCACTGTGTCGGTGTACTATAGCACTGTGCTGGTGTACTATAGCATTGTGCTGGTGTACTATAGCACTGTGTCGGTGTACTATAGCACTGTGCTGGTGTACTATAGCATTGTGCTGGTGTACTATAGCACTGTGTCGGTGTACTATAGCATTGTGCTGGTGTACTATAGCACTGTGTCGGTGTACTATAGCACTGTGCTGGTGTACTATAGCACTGTGTCGGTGTACTATAGCACTGTGCTGGTGTACTATAGCACTGTGCTGGTGTACTATAGCACTGTGTCGGTGTAATATAGCACTGTGCTGGTGTACTATAGCATTGTGCTGGTGTACTATAGCACTGTGTCGGTGTACTATAGCATTGTGCTGGTGTACTATAGCACTGTGTCGGTGTAATATAGCACTGTGCTGGTGTACTATAGCACTGTGTCGGTGTACTATAGCACTGTGCTGGTGTACTATAGCATTGTGCTGGTGTACTATAGCACTGTGTCGGTGTACTATAGCACTGTGCTGGTGTACTAAGCTGTGTGGTGTATAAGCACTGTGTCGGTGTACTATAGCATTGTGCTGGTGTACTATAGCACTGTGTCGGTGTATTATAGCATTGTGCTGGTGTACTATAGCACTGTGTCGGTGTACTATAGCACTGTGCTGGTGTACTATAGCATTGTGTTGGTGTACTATAGCATTGTGTCGGTGTACTATAGCATTGTGCTGGTGTACTATAGCACTGTG
>CM026397.1:72332113-72516359 GCA_014843695.1 Archivesica marissinica
TATGTATAACATGTGCCTCTAAGTGGTATTGTGATTATTATCATCAATATTGTTTACTGTGGAAGTGGAAATCAAAAGACGTGAGTCGGTCGTTCCTCGATGCTTAAACCAAATAATATAACATATTGATACAATTTGGTGTTGTGTTTTATTGTACTTGGTTATGTACTTATCAAGTACAGGTGAGGTTTATGAAGTGTTACCTATTGGTGATGGAGTATCACGGGAAATATATTATATGTTTAACTGTCAGTAGAAAAACATATGTCTCATTGTATTGTTGAAATATTATCATGTCACACGGTACAAATAGAAATTCAGTTCATTCTCCTTTGAAAATTGTGTTGTCATTGCTTATCATGTGCAATTCAAAATGTATATTTATTTAGAATAACAAGATACATGTAATGGTATACGTTATATAAATAACATTCTGTGTTCTTCATATTAAAAAGTACCACTCAATTCACAGTTAGAAGAGACCATATATCTATACATCTATCATCTGTAGCATGTGTGTTTTACGTTAATTTATCGTCGCTACCGGTTGCCCATATGAGCAACGCCTCCTGAAGAGATTAGTCATTTTACATTTTGGAGAATAGTGCATGATACAGACAGATACCCATTCCAGAGTCTACTCTGGTTCTTTTACTTGCACGGTGTAAAGCAGCGACACGAGATCTCGGTTTAAAGTCTCATCTGAAAGACTGTTAATTTTATTAGGGTCAGGCGGGGGATCGAACCTGCGATCCCTGGATTACCAGTCCAGCGTGTTACCACTGGACTACAGATCCGTCTGTATGGGTCTTAGTATATGAAGTCAAGCGTCTGTGTGAAAAGACAGTTTGTTTATAAAGTGAGAAGGATATTTTGTGAATTTGATCGTTTTATAGACATGTTATCGTGGAAGCTTGGCATGGACATAATGTAAGATAGCCTGCTATTTTATACGAATAGCTTGAAGGTGAACTTTTTGCATTTTGTTGCTTTGGAAGACATCTTTTCTCAAATGTTATCACCTGTGTTTCTATTTATAGTAACACACCTGTACTTTAAATTTATCGATTTTGACCAGTGAATAGCAAGTGTGTAGAACATCCCCTTGAGCGTCTGTTCGTCACGCATGAATTGGCAGCACGGGTGACGAGATATATACTTGATTTCGGTATAGCTCGACTGGTGAAAGTATGTCGTCTGGAAACACGTTAACTGGAATTAACAGCGATGCGGAAGATTACTATGAGTCTATCATGGGCTCGCAACGAATTATACGTGTGGATACACCAGGTACGACAGCAGGTGGACGGAAAAGAAATCTTTCATTACCTTCTTCTGCTGAATCATTTCTGAAGAAGGTTAGATCCAACACTGATGAGTGTGCGGAAAGTGAACGTGTAACCGTTAAAGCTAAGCGGTCTCTATATAGTAATAAAAGATCGCCTCAGATTCCTGTACCAGCTCCTCGTAGGTTAGTCGTTACGGATGCACAGGTTCATGTTAGTGCGGACTCCACACTGGAGCAGCTTATAAAGCAACTTTCTGCAGATGTACATTTAATGTACGCTAATCTCAGTGACAGAATGGATAAACTCGAGGCTGGTCTGGAACAGCGTATTTCCAGCAAGGTGTCTCAACTTCTAGACAAGCGAAGTAACACTGAAATGGGTCGTATCAGGAAAGAAGTCGATTCCCATATTGAGACTATGAAGGATTCTGTTAGGTTAGATGTGGCTTCAGACATCGACGATATGAACAATAAAGTGTCCTCATTATCCACTAATTCACCTAGTAATGGTTAACCAGATCTTTCACGCAATGTTGTGATACGTAATATCAGAGAATCTAACAATGAGAACGCTAAGACGAAGGTGAATACGTTATTTCGAGATGGACTAAAAGTCAGAGACGTGTCCGTTATTGCCGCTGAACGTATGGAATCTTCCGATGATAGACCTGGGGTGATTGTAATCACGTTTAATTCTGCCAGTGACAAGAAAAAGATCATGTCTGTGAAAAACAAACTCAAACACAATCAACAATACTCCAAGGTATATATTAATCATGACCAGTCTAAAAGTGACAGAGTGATGACAGATAACTTTCGAACTATTTTGGCTGCATTGAAACATAGTGATACTAACCTCTTACTTCGTGGCTCCAGGATCGTACGTAACACTAATAATCGTTAGAATACAGGCCGTAGTGACACGCGTATACAAGGTCATGACTCAAGGCCTAATATTGGTGAACGTGACCTTCAGAATAGACAGACTGACCACAATCAATCGCATGGGGCTAGGGGTAAACAATATAGTCAACACAGGGGTTCACAGCACGGTCCTCAGAGATCCGTATATCGTCGATAGGTATCAGCAGGTTTCTGGAATGTTCGTGGTTGGTCAACTATCACTTTAAGTGACAATTTTCAGTTAAGAGCCGCCTGTATTGAAAATAATGATCTTGATATAGTGGGCATCGCTGAAACCCACCTTAGGAACAGCGACATTTTATCTCTTGAAGGATACCAGTGGTTTGGGCACAACCGTCTACGTATTCATAAGAACGCAAGATCAGGTTCCGGTGGAGTCGGTTATCCTTATCAAAAATGACTTGTGCACTACTTTTGATATTTCAGTAATAAGTGATACTAACGAAGGTATTATATGGTTAAAGATGGTGCACAAAACAGAGAAAATGACAATATTACCATGTGTGTGTTACCTTCCTCCGGAAAATTCCTCACGTCAAGTCGACGCTAATGTGTTTTTTGAAAATCTTCTTACAGATGTTTATTTGTACCAGAATACCGGTCTTGTTTTTATTTGTGGGGATTTAATAGTAGATGCGGAGATCTTGATGATTTTATTGCTGGTGTCGATAATATTGAACATAGGGTTGTCAAAGATTTTAAGTCTAATTTTGATGGAGAACTGTTCATCGATTTCTTAATTAATACCAATATGTGTATGTTGAATGGAAGGTGTACCGAAATATCAAATGATTTTACCTCTATATCTGTTAAAGGATGTTCCGTTGTCGATTACTGCATTGTTACCCATAATGACATTGACCAATTTTCTGATTTCAATGTTAAACGAACGGGTGAGCTCGTAAGTGAAATCAGTAATTTGTCAAATTGTGTTACACCTGGAATGCCAGACCATTCGTTGTTAACATGGAAATTGAATGTTGCTGATGCAAACATTGTTAACCAGGAAGATAGTGTATCTTCTTTTGACAAGCTTGATCTGAATACCATTTCAAATAATGTCATGTCAAATTCTGAAACCGTTAGATGTATAAACGATGGTATTGCTGCTCTAGCACATAGCTTGCAAACACAATCAGATATAGATGGTATATATGGTGATTTTTGTAATATTGTCAAACTTAATATGTATGATAGCATTCCTTATAAAACTATCAAAACTGGGTTCAAAAATAAGAAGCGAAAACCGGGTAAACCTTGGTGGACTAATACACTTTCAGAGTTATGGTCTAATGTGTGTTTAGCTGAAAGAGAGTGGATTAAATGCAATGACCGCAATAGTAAAGCGAGATTAAAAGCTGAATTTGTCTCAGTTCGTAAGACATTTGACCGGGAAATTCAACGAGCAAAACGACGTCATTGGTATTCTATACAGTCTGACTTAATGCAGGAATGTGATACAAATCAGTCCAATTTTTGGAAGTCTATAGGCAAAATTGGGGTTAACAGTAAATCTAAACCTATGATAATTGTTAATACAGATGGTTCTACCACGACTAACACCACTGATGTACTGAATAGGTGGAAAACTGATTTTGGAAACCTTTTTATATCTGGAAATAGTACTAGCGATACTGATAGCACATCTATTGAAAATATCGATATCAATTCTTCAGGATGTTGTAATGATAGTATTTCTATCTTAGAAGTAAAGTAGGCCGTCGCCGGTGCTAATCGTGGTAAAGCTTGTGGTTACGATACAATTCCAGCCGAAGTTATCAAGAATGACGTGTGTATTGTATTTATGCATTCTCTGTTCGCTAATGTTTGTTTTCATAACAGTACCGTACCATCAATATGGGATAAATATATTACTAATCCCATACCTAAGACGTCGACAAATGATCCTAGAGACCCATTATCTTATAGGGGTATATCATTAGCGTCATCTTTGTATAACATATACTGCTCAATTATTAATGGTAGACTGACGAAATGGTCAGAAGATAACAACAAGATAACGGAGTTTTATTCTTTATTATAGTCTCATCTATGTACAATGTATCATAAAATCATATTACATACTACAAAACAGTACATAGCCATTCATATATTTGAATTACAAGAGACTTATCACAGTTATTTTCACATAATGCATATTCAATGCACAATAACAATTAATAATGTTCACTATATACATGGTAAATCTAAATTGCCTCTGCTAATCCAAACTAAAAAGATCTTTAAAAAAGTGATATCTAGGAATAAAATACTGAAAGCTTAATATAGGCACTAGTGTGCGACAGTAAAAAATGGTGTAAGAAATCCATTATCAATTTTGATCTGATCAAAAGTGAACTGATTAGCAGTTGACATAAATGTATGCATACTGAATAGAGATAAACATACGTTTACGTTAAAATACATTTCTGGTATATTTATAAGAATTATAGTGTATTATTTACAGAGGTAAAATGAACGCTTTTGCAAAATGTTAAAACAGGTTTTGGCACATGCCCTAATCATATATTTGTTGGAGAATAAAAATATCAACTGGTTATTTCTAGACAGGTTAGAGAAATTACTGTCTATACTGTTTGCTTTTAAGAACAGATCTTGTCTAATATCCTCATAAAGCTGACATTCAAATAAAACGTGACTTTCTGTTTCCATAGTATCACAGAAGTTACATTTTCGATCTTCAAAAGCAATGTGTTCATATCTTCCCGTCTCCTTAATGGAGCAACACCACAACGGAATTTGGAAAATGCCGCCCTATGTCTTAATGGTAGTATAATCTTACAATAGTGTTCTGTCTCAAAGCTGTTTTTATGCATACAGTATGTTCTAAGTTTATGTCTGCCTCTACGAGATGGGCCTGTTACAGCAGTTATTTAAGCATACCAATGCGCAATAAATTTATCCATAGATGCAGTTTTAACACTATCTATCAAGGAGCGAGGGATGGAATCCGATATATCTACAGATACGTCTAGATCTAGTTCTGCAATATATTTTTGAAAAACATAATATCTGTTTTTACACGAGACCGAGGCCTTAGAAAGGGCCCACAATGCAATACGTTTGTTTAACCTTGTGTTATTTGTATGAGATAACCTAGTATATGGTTGGCAAACACTAGACCATTGTCGTACATATGCCGGCTCCCATCCCATCTCTCCTATTAAAGCATTGTTTGGGGTATATTTACCCACACCTAAATAAAAACGCATGGCTCTATTATGAACAGCATTTATACAAGAGTACTGTTAAACACCCCAAATACATGCACTATAACTAACCACAGGCCATACCATAGAATTATACAACTTAGTGAAAGCATTATATGGTAGACCACCTGCCAATTTACATTTTGCAATTAATAGCCCTAGTGCACGGCTTGCACTCCTTGCTACATGTTTCTCTGTTAACTCGTAATCAAGGTATTCAGTCAATAACATGCCAAGGTAGGTGTACTTATCAACTATTTTTAAAGTGTTATCTGCACATTTAAACACAAAATCTGTCTTGGGCACAAATGGTCTTCTAAAATGTACAACATTACTCTTATCAATATTAACTGTCATATCATTTCGGTTACACCAATCATTTAATGCATTTAGTAGACATTGCAAATCATACTCTGTTTCAGCCAGTAATACTAAATCATCAGCATATTAATGTGTCACACATTTCTCACAACACGAGTACCACGGATGGAGAGATTTGTATCTCTATTTTTCAAGGCAGCAAGGATTGTTCTGAAATTGTCAGCAATTGTTCTATCACTTTGTAGTTGGTCGTGGTTCAAATATACTTTACTGTATTGTACGGATGAACAGAATGGCTTCCGAAAGAACAGAAGTACTGTTGATCATATTTCATCTTTTGATACCAGGAAAAAGAACAATAAATCTACTTACTGCGCCTTTATTGATTTCCGGAAAGCATACGATTTCATTAATATATCTAAATTATGGAAACGTCTGACGGATATTGGTGTTTCAGGAAAACTATATTTATCCATAAAGTCACTTTCTTCTTGTGTCCGTGTTAACAGCCTGCATACCGATTGGTTTTATGTAAATGGTGGTCTTCGTCAAGGGTACATACTCTCACCATCATTGTTTAACCTCTACATAAATTATCTTGCCATTTATTTGAAATCTTTTGGAAAAGGTATTGTCTGTGATAATGACACTATATGTATTATGATATATGCTGATGATATTGTGCTACTTGCCGAATCTGAGCATGACTTACAATTGCTGTTAAATGCATTACATGACTGGTGCAATAGAAATGACATGCTTGTAAATAATGACAAAAATAATATTGTACATTTTCGTAAACAGTCTAGTCCAAAGACAAATTTAATATTTAAATGTGGCAACACTGTCCTGAAAATAGTAGAAAAATACATGTATCTTGGTATGTTAATGACTGAACATCTTGATTTTGAGGCAACAGCTAAACATGTTGCCCAGAGTGCAAGCAGAGCTCTTGGTCTATTGATTGCAATATGTAAACTGGCAGGAGGCCTTCCGTATGCAGTATTTACAAAATTATATGATTCTATGGTATGGCCAGTGATTGGTTACAGTGCATGCATTTGGGGTTATAAACAATATTCTTGTATTACTGCTGTCCAAAATAGAGCTATCAGATTTTTCTTAGGTGTTAGAATTTCCATTAAATATTTTGCATCCTATCTCTTCTTCATCTGTATGTAAAGTCAAAGCTGCTGCTATGAATGAATTTAAGGCAATGTGCTATACACAGATTAATAATATTGTCGGCCCTTCCGGCAGAGGTAGAAATAAATTACGAACTTATTGTTTATTCAAATCAGAATATAAAACAGAAGAATATTGCAAACTTATACTTCCTTTACGCCATAGAGCAGCGTTTGCTAAATTTAGATGTGGTGTAGCACCATTGAGACTAGAGACAGGTAGATATGAAAATGTGTCATTAGAAAATCGTATATGTCCCTTTTGTGACAATTGTATTGAAACTGGGGCCCATGTGATTTTGGAATGTATGCTGTATCAAGATTTAAGACAAATTCTATTTAAGAAAGCAACACAGATGAACTTTTACTTTGCTGCTCTTTCTCCAAATGATAAGCTAATATTTATATTTTCCAACGCAGAAATTATGAGATTAAGTGCCAAAACCTGTTTTAATATTCTACAAAGACGTTATTTTTACCTTTGTACATACTGCTTCAATTTTTCTTAATAATACGATGTATTTTTAATACCAGCTGAATAGTCTATGCTAATCAGTTCAATTCTGGTTTGATCAGAGTTGATATTTGCTTTTTCAAAAGATATTTTAATATGCGCAATAGTGCTCTCATACAATCATCAGCATTTTTTTATATCATTTTGATTGTAAGCTTATTTTAGGTTAGATTAGCGTAGGCTATTCAGATTTATCATGTGTTGTTTAAAAATACATGTATGTATATACATGTGTTATATCATACTATATTATTACAACTGCATAATGTTATATGTTTTATACGTTGATACATACCGTCTCTTGTAACTCATTTATGAGTGGCAATGTACTATACCATGTATTATTTTAATGTTGTTCTGTTATTGTTGTACATTGATGAGACATTTTTTTTATAGGTGTAAATAACGATACTGGTGCGTTTTAATTCATTGTTATTTTTTAACGCATTCTGAGAAGTAGTTGCTAATTAAGTTCACCCTCGATCTGATCGAGGTTGATAACCGCGCTAGTGCTGGTTTTGAATTTCACAATTGAATTTGAAAATTGTTTTAATAATGTTCTATTTTGGCAATTAGCTACTACTTCTTTTCTATAAAAGAATTATTTCTTAATGTAATAATATCAATGTCATCATGTCTGCATGACTGCTATATGCTGATGTATGTCTCTTGCAATTCTATATTGACACCAAAAAGAAACAGTGCACCTGCCTTAGATGTAAACAAATAGGCACATTTGGTATCAATTGAGTATATATTAATTAATGGTTATATATACTAGATAGATATATATAGTATACTGTTTGTACATACATACGAGAAACTGTAAAGTTTAAGTCTTAATAAAGCATTATTCTTCTTCTTCATATTAATAATGATTTGTAAATATGGTATGCTCTTCAGAAATGGAGGAAATCAAATATTTATCTATAATAATTAACTAAAATTTAAATTTAATTTAACACTGCACTGTTGCACATATCTGATCAATTGTTAATTAACCATTAATATTGCACACTGATTTATAGATGTATCACGCATGATGTTTTCAGTACCGTAGCCAGAGGCAAATTTCAACCGAGCCAATCTAGGGTGACCGGGGGCATGTTCCCCCTTGAAATTGTTGGGGTATAGAAGATATTTCCTGCGTTTTCTGATTTTAGACGTATAATTATGTACTGACCTTTCAGCTCTCTAGCAGTCAACATTCTATACAGCAAAGGGATATTATTATGCATTTTATTTATTTAATCAAGTTTTCATTTGCTTTGGAAATGTTAACCGAGGCAACTGTCTCGGTGTGCCTCAGTGTGGCTATGAGCCTGCCTTTATTTGAAATATCTACTGAACAGCAAATTCTTTACAACAAATCGACACTGCGTTACTAGTAGTGGGGATAATATTAAATTACTATTGTGTATTGATATTGTTCACGGGTTTCGTAGATGGCCTATATCACAACCCGTGCATGTAAGTACTTTGTCTTATTCAAACACATTTATAAGAATTATTGCTTGTATATATGAACTCTATGAAATATAGACGTCGCATATGAGCTAAATGAAGTATAGAAGTTGTATATGAGCTTTATGAAATATAGACGTTGTATATGAGCTTTATGAAGTATAGACGTTGTATATGAGCTTTATGAAATATAGACGTTGTATATGAGCTTTATGAAATATAGACATTGTATATGAGCTTTATGAAATATAGACGTTGTATATGAGCTTTATGAAATATAGACGTTGTATATGAGCTTTATGAAATATAGACGTTGTATATGAGCTTTATGAAATATAGACGTTGTATATGAGCTTTATGAAATATAGACGTTGTATATGAGCTTTATGAAATATAGACGTTGTATATGAGCTTTATGAAATATAGACGTTGTATATGAGCTTTATGAAATATAGACGTTGTATATGAGCTTTATAAAATATAGACGTTGTATATGAGCTTTATGAAATATAGACATTGTATATTAGCTTTATGAAATATAGACGTTGTATATGAGCTTTATGAAATATAGACGTTGTATATGAGCTTTATGAAATATAGACGTTGTATATGAGCTTTATGAAATATAGACGTTGTATATGAGCTTTATGAAATATAGACGTTGTATATGAGCTTTATGAAATATAGACGTTGTATATGAGCTTTATAAAATATAGACGTTGTATATGAGCTTTATGAAATATAGACATTGTATATGAGCTTTATGAAATATAGACGTTGTATATGAGCTTTATGAAATATAGACGTTGTATATGAGCTTTATGAAATATAGACGTTGTATATGAGCTTTATGAAATATAGACATTGTATATGAGCTTTATGATACACTCATGAGCAAATGACCCATGTATATATCAGAATGAAGTATTTGGATTTACAACATAAATTGCGCTGCAGACGGGTAATATCGCCATTGCATAGTTTTCCTATTAAACTAGTGTAATAACTATGCAAATGAGAACTTGAAACGTGAAACGTTTTAATTGATAAAACGCCTATTTTTACATAAAAACATTATTCAATGGCGTTGTACAAATAAATAAAATAAATATCAAAGGGAATTAATAAAGGACATTTACATCATGTTATTAATTAAACTCTGAGATAATTACAATATCCTAAAATCAATATAAACTCGGTATAATAATATATATTAAAATATTACATTCATGACTAAGAAAAAATAAAACACTCTTTTTCAAACTTCAAACTTTTTATTTCATAGGGGCCTACGCATGCTACTATTATAGAGTATATGTGAACAATAATTTTTAAAAAGCCAAACAAAACAAAATACTGGCCTATATATATATATTATATATATATATATATATATATATATATATATATATATATATACATTCAAGTTACAGTACATTGTACATTTTTATACAAAGTGTGAGTAAATAATGGTGGGATACATACACCATAATTATACACCGTGCTGGTTACATACTATATGCATCACACCACTTTTCACTCATATGTGGTAAGGTGCACATTTAAACATAGTAAAATAGTTATCGTGTGCTTATAGTCATATAAACCAAACACTGATTTACATGTACCATGATAACATCTGTTCAAATAACACCCGTAGTGGTCACCCTAACGAAACGAAATGTTAGAATAACTTGGGTGTTACTCAGTTAAGACTAACTGATGCACTGTTAGTATCTACAAGGTAAAAATAACATCATTTATTTAATACATCTCAGTCACTGCATTCACTAAAATAGTGCGTAAAAGTCTCGAAAGTAATGAGTTTTCAGTTTCTTCTTAAACATTTCTAGAGTTTTTTGAGTTTCTGATGCTGAGGGGCAACTCATTCCATAGTGGTGGTCCCACAGTACAACAACTTCTATCACTAAATGTTTTTCTCTTATTGAATGGCACAACATAGCACCCACTAATAGAATGGGATGATCGTAAGTTCCGTGATGGTGTCTGTTTTGTTAGACTATCTGTAAGGTAGTCAGGAGAATTACCAACAGAGCAGTTGTACATAAAAGTTAACATTTCGAATGTACTTC
Source organism: Archivesica marissinica (assembly GCA_014843695.1). Classification (NCBI taxonomy): domain Eukaryota; kingdom Metazoa; phylum Mollusca; class Bivalvia; order Venerida; family Vesicomyidae; genus Archivesica; species Archivesica marissinica. The sequence continues at coordinate 72,343,132 of CM026397.1, forward strand.
TGGCTTTGATGGGTAACCAATGCAGGTCAAACAGAGCTTGCTTAGAGCTGTCAAATTTATATTACTATAGTCAAGATGTGAAATGACAAGTGAAAACACAAGAGTTTCTGCAGCTTCCTTAGTGAGATACTTTCGAATAATTTAACATTTATAACAGTTCGACATTTTCGTTTCACATTCTCTTTGAAGTGTAATATTCCATCAAGAAATGCCCCAATATATCTTATACAACTTCCTGATTTGACTTCATCTCCTGCTATGCAAATTGTTTTAGTATCGCATTTACAAAGCTGCTACTACCAAACATTATACATTCTGTTTTTGAAGTATTCATGTTTAGTTTATTTTCCTTCAACACTTTTGCTTTTCAGATCTAACATTAGTTTGCTTGCAAATTCATCATTTGTCAATCATTTTTTTACAGATTCAACGATTGTAATGTGTTTACGTGTGTGCAAGACTCGTATAGCAATACCAACGCTAGCAACAGTGGCGTGTTGTATTGCGCTTTCTACATTCTATACCTACGCTCATGTGAATACAAGAAAGAAAACTGCTGGACTATCTGAACTAAGTCCACAGCTTTCATATGAACATGCACGAGCAAGAGAAGCAGTGAGCTACTCAAAGGTACATGAGCTCAGAAGGGAGCATTTTAAAGATATGTGTAAATCGAGGAACAAGCACAATACCAATAGAAATGGTACCATTAACTTACTGTACTCTATCAAATATGGATTAGCGTGTGACAAGGTAGGAAAGATCGGATCGACGTTCCTGATGCAAACTTTCAGTATTTTGAACGGGATGGCAAATGACAAATACTTCAACCAAGCAAGAATATACATTCACATGAAAGTCAATAATGACCCGCATATCCGTAAAGTATTTACGACAAAACATTTAGATCGTGATAACTTTACAACACTTATTATGGCAAGACATCCATTCACACGGTTGTACTCGGCTTTTGTCGACAGACTATACCTCACAAATGAAGTCGGATTGGCTTTAGATGTATTTAAAAAAAAGCAACAGTACGCCATGTCCAGTAATGATAGCTCAACGTGCCCTTTTGATGTCACATTTAGCGATTTTATGGACTATGTTGTCAATCAGAATTTCCAGCATATAGCCGAGTATGACTACAGCCCAGTTTTAAATGAAGCGAAATGTTCAGTGTTGTGTGCATGTAATACCGATAAGCTAATAATCATAAAGCAAGAATCATTTTCAAACGATGTTGAATATGTGCTGAAAAACGCGGCAATTGATAACAATACGTATCACGTAATCTATGAAGCAATGCATTCGCATCGTGCTGAGCATACCATGACTGGAATTGTCAAAACAATGTACATTAAAACGAGTGACAGATACAAGTCATCAGTATTTCAGAATCTGCCAAACAACTGTTGGAGTGTACGACATACTGCACTAAGACTCTGGAAAGCGTTTACAATCCAAGGTTATATCAATGAATCCTCTTCTTTCCCGTTTTGGAAATTTTCAACTGAGGCAAAATATGAAGATGTGGACCACTTTTTAGATATAATTCACGAAGAGTTGCATAGGAATCCCCTTGATAGCAGTCAACGACAGTCGCAGCGAGAGAAGGCATTTGCCGATGCATATAATGGTGTTAGTAAAAAGACATTAGGGAAAGTAAGGGACAAATATTCAAATGACTTTTTGTTTTACGAGTATGATACAAACCTTGGCAATGTATTTAGTACAGAAAAGCGAATTAATGATTAAGAAATTTAGAAAAGTGTTATTACAATAAATACAAAAGCATGCTTATGGTGAAGAAATAATTGTGTGTGTTAGGCTTATTTATAGGTGCCCATATGAGCGACGCCTCCTGAAGAGATTAGTTATCTTCTAGATTGTTGAAGGATAGTGCAATGATACAGACAGACACCCATTCCAGAGTCTCCTTTGGTTCTTTTACGTTCACAGTGTACAGCACCGATACCAGACCTCGGCTTAAAGTCCAATATGAAATACTTAATTGTATTAGGATCAGACGGGGGATCGAACCTACGATCCATGGATTACCATTCCAGTGTGTTACCACCGGACTACAGATCCATCTGTGAATAATTTTGTATAATCAGTAAAATAAACAATAATTTGTGCGCATCTACGCAATGAAATGTTTGCTAACGTATTCATTAGCACAAATCGATACAATTCTTGGTTTTATGGTCAGCAATATATGCCATATCGTTGCATAAGAAGGGCGGCATTAATCGTGTAGAAAACTATAGAGGCATTACTTTATGGAGTACGCTGTGTAAATTAATAGCCAGAATTCTAAATAACAGGTTAACTATCTTTGCCGAAAAATTCATTCTGGTTTTAGGAAACATATGTTTATTGGTGATAATGTATTTATTGTAAGCGTACTTCTCAATAAAGTATATTAGATTCAGGTAAGTGTGCTTAAAATTATTGAGATAATCCTTGGAGTAAGCTTATACAATTTCGACTTATGGGGAAATTTTGAATATCTTATTGATTTTGTCATGTATCACAACATTAAATCTCAAGTTAAACTGAAGTATACCATCAGTAATGAGTTTGTCTGCTTATTAGGTTTACGGCAGGGTGAATGTTTATCCACGTTTTATTCTATATGGTTTAAGTGACAAATGGAATCCATGCTGATAATATGAAATTGTTTCCAATCGTATATGCAGGATGTATTGCTGTTTTGGCAAATGATGTTTCTTGTCTTCATGACAGGTTGAATTTGTTATGTGAGCTGTTAAAGATGGAAATTACTAGTAAATTCTGGGACACCCCCCCCCCACAACTATCATATTTAGAAAAGGCGGCCTGCCTCTCAGACAGCTTAAATTTATTTACAATTGCGAACTTCTTTATAATTTAATTGTCATGAGCATTACCTATTTATATGATATATCTATAATATTTATGACCAGTGGTAAAACGCTGGACTGGTAATCCAGGGATCGCAGGTTCGATCCCCCGTATGAACCCTAATATAATTAACAGTCTTTCAGATGTGACGATAAACCAAGGTCTTGTGTCGGTGCTTACAACGTGCACGTAAAAGAACCAGAGGAGACTCTGGAATGGGTCTCTGTCTGTATCATTGCACTATCCTCCAAAATCTAAATATTAGTTGTTTCAATGTGTCGACTTATTACATAGATATGCTTTAGATATATTGATGCATTGTCGCCATACGCATTGTGAGAACATTACATTTGGTTACATTATTGTGCAATTAAATGTTGTTTTGTCTCTGTTTAAATAACAGTGAAATATATAATTATGGGGATGGGGTCCATGGTCCAGTGGTAGTGCGTCGAATTTGGAATCGAACGGTCGCGGGTTCGATACCCGGTCAGGGCACACACACACACGCGCGCGCACGCGCACACACACGCAGTGCTTAGTACTGCTTAACCGCTTACGTCGGCTTAGCATATCCAGGGAAACATGTCTGGGTCCCCGAAAGGGGTTTGACATTAATGGAACATACATGCACATACATACGTATCCTACCAGTGCGTATGGTAGACCGTATTGTTCGATTGATGACGAAATTTAGGTGGGAACCCCATGCCCTCCCATTAAGTATGCCATAGAAAACCAAAAGCATGCCGCTAGTTTAAATAGTTAACTGTGCAACTGGCCTGATATCCAAAAATAAGTATTAATTGACACGGTATAGTTATGTGAGAAGACTTGAAGATGGAAATTGATAAATACTAACATACTTGTTATAATGAATTATACATGTCTTACGAGTGTGTATCGGTAATTACTGATGCATTATCTGGGTATAACATAGCCGATAGCTCTCCTTAATAGATGTAAATAAAATATACATTAATACAATATTATAACAAATAATTAACCTATGAAACACTTGGGTGTAGTTTAATCATATTTTATTGCATTGATCAAGATATAATATACAAAACATAGGTATAACAATATAGCCTGATAATACAAATGGTTTGGGCCACAAGTTTTAACAACATTAGAAAACTGTCCATGTCATGCATCATATGTGGTTACTGCATATAAAAGAGTTTATATCGATGTATATATTATATGTGTAACTGTCAGTAGAAAAACATGTGTCTCATTGTATTGTTGAAATATTATCATGCCACACGGTACAAATAGAAATTATGTTCATTCTCCTTTGAAAATTGAGTTGTCATTGCTTATCATGTGTAATTCAAAATGTATATTTATTTAGAATAACACAAGATACATGTAATTGTATACGCTATTTAAATAAAATTTATGTTCTGTTCATATTAAAAAGTACCACTCAATTCACAGTTAGAAGAGACCATATATCTATACATCTATCATCTGTAGCATGTGTGTTTTACGTTTATTTATCGTCGCTACCGGTTGCCCATATGAGTGACGCCTCCTGAAGAGATAAGTCATTTTAGATTTTGGAGGAAAGTGCATGATACAGACAGAGACCCAGTCCAGAGTCTCCTCTGGTTCTTTTACGTCCACGGTGTAAAGCACCGACACGAGTCGTCGGTTTAACGTCCCATCTGAAAGACTGTTAATTTTATTAGGGTCAGGCGGGGATCGAACCTGTGATCCCTGGATTACCAGTCCAGCGTGTTACCACTGGACTACAGATCCGTCTGCATATTGCACTACTATAGTTATCTGCATGTGATGAGTTCATGTATGCGATAGAGCTGATATAAGGAGAAGACCTTTATAAGCTATAAGGAGAATACCTTTATAGGCTATAAGGAGAAAACCTTTATAAGCTATAAGGAGAAGACCTTTATATGCTATAAGGAGAAGACCTTTATATGCTATAAGGAGAAGACCTTTATAAGTTATAAGGAGAAGACCTTTATATGCTATAAGCAGAAGACCTTTATAAGCTATAAGGAGAAGACCTTTATAAGCTATAAGGAGAAGACCTTTATTGGCTATAAGGAGAAGACCTTTATAAGTTATAAGGAGAAGACCTTTATAAGCTATGAGGAGAAGACCTTTATAAGCTATAAGGAGAAGGAAGACCTTTATAAGCTATAAGGAGAAGACCTTTATAAGTTATAAGGAGAAGGAAGACCTTTATAAGTTATAAGGAGAAGACCTGTATAAGCTATAAGGAGAAGGAAGACCATTATAGGCTATAAGGAGAAGGAAGACCTTATAAGCTATAAGGAGAAGACCTTTATAAGCTATAAGGAGAAGACCTTTATAAGTTATAAGGAGCAGGAAGACCTTTAGAAGCTATAAGGAGAAGATCTTTATAAGCTATAAGGAGAAGACCTTTATCTTTATAAGCTATAAGGAGAAGACCTGTATAAGCTATAAGGAGAAGACCTTTATAAGCTATAAGGAGAAGACCTTTATAAGCTATAAGGAGAAGACCAAGGAAGACTGTTATAAGCTATTAGGAGAAGACCTTTATAAGTTATGAGGAGAAGACCTTTATAAGCTATAAGGAGAAGACCTTTATAAGATATAAGGAGAAGACCTTTATAAGCTATGAGGAGAAGACCTTTATAAGCTATGAGGAGAAGACCTATATAAGCTATAAGGAGAAGACCGTTATAAGCTATAAGGAGAAGACCGTTATAGGCTATAAGGAGAATACCTTTATAGGCTATAAGGAGAAGACCTTTATAAGCTATAAGGAGAAGACCTTTATAAATTATAAGGAGAAGACCTTTATAAGTTATAAGGAGAAGACAGTTATAAGCTATAAGCAGAAGACCTTTATAGGCTATAAGGAGAAGACCTTTATAAGATATAAGGAGAAGACCGTTATAGGCTATAAGGAGAAGATCGTTATAAGTTATAAGGAGAAGACCTTTATAAGCTATGAGGAGAAGACCTTTATAAGCTATAAGGAGAAGGGAGACCTTTATAGGCTATAAGGAGAAGACCTTTATAAGCTATAAGGAGAAGACCTTTATAGGCTATAAGGAGAAGACCGTTATAAGCTATGAGGAGAAGTCTTGTATAAGCTATAAGGAGAAGAAATTTATAAGCTATAAGGAGAAGACCTTTATAAGCTATAAGGAGAAGAACTTTATAAGCTATAAGGAGAAGACATGTATAAGCTATAAGGAGAAGACCGTTATAAGCTATGAGGAGAAGGAAGACCTTTATAAGCTATAAGGAGACGACCAAGGAAGACCGTTATAAGCTATTAGGAGAAGACCTTTATAAGCTATGAGGAGAAGACCTTTATAAGCTATAAGGAGAAGACCTTTATAAGCTATGAGGAGAAGACCGTTATAAATTATAAGGAGAAGACCTTTATAAGTTATAAGGAGAAGACTGTTATAAGCTATAAGGAGAAGACCTTTATAGGCTATAAGGAGAAGACCTTTATAGGCTATAAGGAGAAGACCTTTATAAGCTATGAGGAGAAGACCGTTATAAATTATAAGGAGAAGACCTTTATAAGTTATAAGGAGAAGACTGTTATAAGCTATAAGGAGAAGACCTTTATAGGCTATAAGGAGAAGACCTTTATAGGCTATAAGGAGAAGACCTTTATAAGCTATGAGGAGAAGACCGTTATAAATTATAAGGAGAAGACCTTTATAAGTTATAAGGAGAAGACTGTTATAAGCTATAAGGAGAAGACCTTTATAGGCTATAAGGAGAAGACCTTTATAGGCTATAAGGAGAAGACCTTTATAAGCTATGAGGAGAAGACCGTTATAAATTATAAGGAGAAGACCTTTATAAGTTATAAGGAGAAGACTGTTATAAGCTATAAGGAGAAGACCTTTATAGGCTATAAGGAGAAGACCTTTATAGGCTATAAGGAGAAGACCTTTATAAGATATAAGGAGAAGACCTTTATGGGCTATAAGGAGAAGATCGTTATAAGTTATAAGGAGAAGACCTTTATAAGCTATGAGGAGAAGACCTTTATAAGCTATAAGGAGAAGGGAGACCTGTATAGGCTATAAGGAGAAGACCTTTATAAGCTATAAGGAGAAGACCTTTATAAGCTAATCAAGTTTTCGGATCTAATACTTTTTCAAAACATAAAATATTATATTGTAATGTAAATGCTATATGTATATATGTTACAGTGTTTGAAATAAAATATGTTTAAACTAGTATTTTCTTGGGAAGTATGCTAGATGGTACGGTGGTAGCCAGATCAGACATGTGCGTTTTCTCCGGGTGTTCCGGTTTCCTCCTATACAAATGGCCACATGTACACCTTCATCTGCGCCAACGAGCGAGAATGAACGAAACAAATTCAAATGAAAATACCAGCCGGCTAGTTAATTTCAGTCCAGCTTCGGAAAATGAGATAAAATAACTTATAAACGGTTCAACAAACAAATCGTGTGAACTAGAACCACTCCCAACTTGGCTCTTGAAATCATGTATTGTTGAGCTTTTACCAATGCTGACAAGGATAGTCAACCTTTCATTGGAATCATCAACTGTACCAGCCTCTTTCAAATGTTCTAGAATACGACCACTGCTAAAAAAACCAACCCTCGATGAAAATGTACTAAAAAACTATAGACCAGTGTCAAATTTACAATATGTGTCTAAAATTGCCGAAAAAGTTGTCAGCACACGTATTGAAGAACATTTAACATCAAACAGTCTGCATGAGGAACACCAATCTGCATACAGAATATATCACTCCACAGAAACCGCGTTGGTGAAAGTGCAAAACGACATTCTTCAATCCCTAGATAAGAGCAATGCTTCTATTCTAGTTCTGCTCGATTTGTCAGCAGCCTTTGACACAATTGACCATGTCACATTGCTGCATCGTCTTGAAAACCATTTTGGAATTGCCGACAAAGCACTCCAGTGGATAAAATCATATCTCACTGATAGATACCAAACAGTTTGTATTGATGGAAAGTTGTCCAAACCAGTCAAGATGCATTTCAGTGTTCCTCAAGGTTCGGTGTTAGGCCCTAAATTCTACACCATGTATACAAAGCCCGTTGGTTCCATATGCAAAAAACATGGTCTTAAACATCACTTTTACGCGGATGACTCGCAGCTATATTTATCCTTTGAACCAACGGATGATCAATCACAGTTAGAAACCATACGCCGTGTTGAAGATTGTTTTAACGAAATTGTTCAATGGATGCACATAAACATGCTCAAATTGAATGCAGACAAGACGGAAGTTATTGTTTTTTGCTCAAAACAAAAAGAACAATCAGTCGAAAATATCACAATAACTGTTGGAGACTCTGCTATAAAACCATCAAAGTGCGTGAGAAACCTTGGGGCTATGCTAGACTCCCAACTTAACATGGAACAACATGTAAATTCAGTGTGCAGATCCAGTTATGGGCAGATCAGAAAGATTGGTCATATCAGAAAATTCCTTACAACCCATGCAACAAAAACCCTAGTAAATTCGCTTGTGACATCGAGAATGGACTATTGTAATGGGCTGCTTCATGGTGTATCAAAATCAACGATTTCCAAATTACAGAATGTTCAACACACAGCTGCCCGCCTGATATCAAAAACGTCCCGGTTCGACCACGTGTCTCCTATTCTTGAAGATCTCCACTGGCTACCCGTCAACTACAGAATTAAATACAAAATCCTAACACTAACATATAAAGCACTAAATGACAAAGGCCCAGTTTACATTAAAAACATGCTGAAAGTGTACCACCCTAAGAGAACATTAAGATCGCAAAATGGTTCCCTTAGACTAGTCGAGGAGGACCCAAGACACATTAAGTCAGTGACATATGGTGACAGAAGATTTGAAGTAGCCGCACCAAAACTATGGAACGCCCTTCCCAATGGAATCAGGGACTCAAAATCGTTGTGTTCCTTTAACAGATCTTTGAAAACACACTTTTTCAAACAAGCGTATGGATGTTAAATATCAATGATTTCCAAATTACATGTTGATAGTTTTTCCTTTTTTAATATTATTCATAAATGAAGTTATGTTGTTTTAATGAAAGATTTAATAATAATTTTTAAATGTTTTTATTTTTGTTTATTTCTTAAGGTTATTTAAATCAAAGACATTAGGAATTATATATCTTATCTTAGGCATCTTATATTAGTTTTCAGTTCTTATAATTTTTAATGTTCTAATGTTTCGATAACTTGTTTCATTAATGATTATGTAGGTTTTATTTAATTTTAGTTTCTTTAGTTTAGTAATTTTAGTTTTAAGATCCATATTTTTCAATCTCTAATTACTTTTTATACATGTATTGTATTGTCATGTTTTGCTTACTTATTCATGTTTTACCATATCTGTGATATGTCATATGTTCAACTGTAAAGCGCCTTTGAGCGCATACCTTATTATGAAAAGGGCGCTATATAAATGTGGTATATTATTATTTATTATTAATGATTAATATAAGTTGTTAAATCTTGTTTCGCAATCGTTATAAAAATTAATAAAGCTTAAATTTTTATTTTTAGTAGCAACATGTCTATATGTACAGACGTTGAAGTAGAAACACAACACACGAATAGTACGGAGTTCGACGGCTTTTATATACATTAGACCAAACTCTTCACAAGAAGTCAGAAAATTGCTTATTAAAATCGGGTTATTGTGATAATATCGCGCCAAACTTCAAAAATGTCTACCAAGTTACCAACTGATGTAGTTCAAAGCTTGCATTGCCAAGTATATTTTATCTTCATTTAAATTAATATTTAACTTTCCATTATTTTCCATGTGACAAGCCTGGGAAAATAGAGCCCATGTTTATCTATCTTTCTTTAACAGTTTTCAAATCTTTTGACGCACAACATGTCTACGTCCCCGCGAGGGGTTTGATATTAACGGAAGATAGATAGATAGAAATCAATTAATGACAATGTCGAACCCCTCGCGGGGATGATGTAATTGTAGACATTGTTCACAATATTCATTGAGGTTACCCTTAGTCCAAATATTCAGACTTGAAAGTCTAAACCTCAATTATGCGTAGCATATTTTATATTCTAAAAAATCTTTTTTCTTTTTTTTACACTTTATTTATTTTACAACGATTGCGAAGCAAGTTTTAACAACTTATATTAATCACTCGTTGGCGCGGATGAAAGCGTATATATGGTCATTCATGTGGGAGGAAACCGGAGTACCCGGAGAAAACCCACCTGTCCGATCTGGCGACCATCGTACCATCTCACATACTTCCCTGTCCGAGGAGCGAACCCGGGTCGCATTGGTGAGAAGCGAGCGCGCTAACCACTGCGCTAATCGGACAGCCAAAAAATTGTTAACAAGATCAACACATACAGTTGTTTGAATTCTGCACAGTCTATAACGTCTCTTGACACAATATTATGCATGAAATCAACGTTTAAATTTCATGGCAGAGTTTCGCCATTCCAAATCGGCCATTTCATGATTTTGAATATTCAAAAAAAAAAATAGAACTCGAAATAAGACGAAAATGTTTACAAGATTTATCTTGTACCATTACGGTGAACCAAATAAGATTTTGTTTAATATCCAATTGTTCATATGCATGAAATGTACTAAATAATAAATCATTCGGATTTCTTTTGTGAAGACTGCACAGAACAAATGGGAGAATTTCACCTTTTGACTTCAAACATCTAAATGACATGCACAACGGAAATACAATACATTTTTAACGTTCTTAATAACTATATTTAGGATTATTCTTAACACGAATGCACACATTTAATTGTTCATGCCCGAAAAGCTTCAAAATAATGTGCACAATCACCAATCACAGGGATTCGGCGCGTTTGGGGGTACTAGTATATATATTTACGTATTTACTATATATATTTAAGTATTATACTTAAATATATATACTAGTACCCCCAAACGTGCCGAATCCCTGTCACCAATAGCAGGACCCTCTGGCTTACATGCGCTGGTAATTTCCGAGTCAGAAAGTGATTCGGAGAGTGATGTTCTGAATGAAAAGTGTTGTGCTTGTCACAAATATCAGCCAGCAGAGCTGACCGACTGTATCTCTCTGGTGTTTACTAAATGGGCCCAGTGTGACTTTCCCATGTGCAGTCACTGGACCCATTTGATTTACTGTTGTAACCAGAGAGTGGTGAGAAGGCATGACACATTTATCAGGGCCGTTGCTGGAGCTATTTTGATGATACGCACGGCCAAAATATGCTTGTTTGTCAAGTGAGCATAGCGAGCGAGTACGCTAGGGGGGTCCGAGGCCATGCCCCCCTGGAGATTTTTTGAAATGAGGAAACAATTTCTTGCATTTTGTAACATACAATTGCAGGACTAAAGTTCTTACGACAATCCGAATAAAGGTATAAATTAAGGCTAGATGTATAATATACATGATCTATCGCCCTTATCAATTAAACAAGCACGTAAAATAGCACAAACTAAATTTTGAGATGCACAATATTTGCAATGGGCTCAATTATTCCACCACTACACACATCACGGTGCCTATGTATCCCTACAAGCCCACCCCCTGGGTTTTAATGCATTTTTGGAGTTTTCATTCTTTTTCGTTTTCTGAGACCAATGATACGCACGTGCGTACTTGCGTATGCCCAGCGACGGGCCTGTTTATACATGTGCCCCTGCCATGCTGAGGAGGAGTAAAAACATGACCTGTGAATATGTTAATGTTATTGTCTTAGTTGCTTAATTAAGTTAGAGTTACAAACTTTATTATAAGGTGTTAAAAATCTTTAGCACATACTGTATTTTGGGTAAAGTCAGAGAGTCACCAAAACAGGTGCAAAATAATCTTCACCTAGAAGAATGTAGGTCAAGGAAATGGAGGCATCAGTGTTGTTTCTGTGAACATTTCTTGCTGTTTTCTGTCAGACAGATAGGTAAGGAAATAAACTAAGGTAGGATAGCAAATTTACTATTTATTTGTGTGTTGGGAGAGGGTGTGTATCCCCCTGCTGTTGGGCCTCGCCTGGAAATCGTTTGCAGTTTAGGTATGAAATGGCGGCTTCTGGAGCATTCTGAGGCATACAGTTGGTTATTATATTGAATGGGTCCTGTTTTAATTGGTTGATAGACCATCCAAAAATCGTATCTTGGCGACTGATTTCAGATAATCCTCTTCTGTTGGTTTGGGTCCGGCAGGAGTCCATGGGTCCTCCACTGAAAAGGTTTTGAAGTTTCGGTATGAAATGATGGCTTTTGGTGCACTCTGGGGCATACAGTTGGATGCTATATTGTATGGGCCACATTGGCGGATCCAGCATTTCGGGTTAGGGGGCGTGAAGTTGGAGGCAGGCATTATTAGTAGTTGCATCCAAGAACTAGTGCTGACGAGATTCAGGAGAGGGTCGTCCCGACGGCCCCTTATGCTCCTATATTGTAACAATTTGAAAGATGTTATAATCTACGATCTTAAAAGATTTAGTTAACAGGTTGGAAAGACGTGAGAGTCCGCGGGTCCTCCCCCGGAGAAAATTTGGAAATTTAGATGAGAAATGGTGCATTTTTTGATAGAAAACACAAAAATTACTTTAAAACAAACTTGCAATTTTAGAGGGGGGCGTACGCCGGGTCCCCCCCTGGACCCGCCTATGGTATTGACTTTCTCTATGGTAGGGAGATGGACAATATCAGGAAGGAGATGGTTCCAATTGTAGATTGTTCTTGGAAAAAAGGAAAACTTGTAGTAGTCTGTAGGTGCTGTAATTAACAGCTTACGGAATGGCAATGGCGTGCAGGATGGGAGAGGGGGACTAGGTAATTTTAAATTGGTATAGCAACCAGATCATTATGAATTTTATACATAAGGGATAACCTACTGTCAATACGCCGTTGATCTAGTCTGCGTAGATTTAGGGATTGTAGCATGTCTGTAACATACGAAGTCAGCCTTTATCCAATGGGTTGCTCTTCGCTGGACACCTTCAATTAGGTCTATCAATGTTTTGGTATGGGGCGACCAAATCTCGGAGCCATATTCCAGCTGGGGTCTCACTAGTGTTTGGTAAGCCACGGACTTAAGGGGTTCGGAATTGACCTGGATGTTTCTATGTAGAAATCCTAATGTTTGGTTAGCTTTCTTTTTATGTGAGTATCCCACAACAGGTTATTTGAGATATCCACGCCAAGTCTGAGGTGACCGACTCAAGTAGGACTCCATGGAGTTTATATTGACTGGGAATAGGATGTTTGCTTCTGGTGACGTGGATAACTTGACATTTGGATATTTTAATGTCATATTAATTATGTATAGGTCTTATATATAGAGGATATTTGTTTGTTTTGAGTGAATATGGAATATATCTCACTGAGAAGTGAGAAAATTTCAAATATTGTCACGAGCACGTAGCCATCTTGACTTTAAAGTTGAATCAAGGAAAAATACATGAAAACATTTATTGGATTTATTGTTACAATTTGCAGTAACAAACTTCGAGACATTGTCAGTTGTATTTTGCTTTTGATTTGTTTCATAGCAAAAACAATAATACAGGTAAATAGTGTCATTGAAGCCAGGTAAACGGTGAAAATTAAATAACACGTTGTCTAAGCATTTAAAGGGAGAGTAATAGTGCAAGAATAGTGTATTGGGAAGGGAGATAATAAAAAAGGAGTCCGGCAAAATACAGTGAGTGACATGCAGTGGTGATATGGATTACTGATAGAACACTGTATTTCATTAATTAGCATAAAATAAATAGGACTACCCTATTCTCTGGGTATTCATAATGCTATGAATCTTTGCATCAGGCGTAGATACTGGATTTGGGGTTAGAGTTGCTTTTAAACTCTTAACCGAGCTTTTTTTTCATTACTTATATTTATGCTTTTAACTACTCATACTTTTAACTTCTTTGCCGTTTTTGACGCGCAACATGTCTACATCCCTGCGAGGGGTTCGACATTAGAGGAAGATAGATGGTCATCGTGAAATCAAGCAACAACGGTGCCAAACATGTAAGGGGGCATCTCTCCCCAAGCTTTTTTAAATTCTAGACATCAAATTGTACATTCTGGTGACTTTGAAGACTTAATGATTAAATAATAGAATATTGAAAGGTAATTTTCACATTGATCATGTCTAATTAATCCTTATGTAAGGGATGATCCAGATTTTTATAAAGAAAGTTGTCTACTTGCAGATTCGTACACTATCCGTCTTATTCTATTGTACTCATCGTGCCGCTATATGCGGCCTTCTGTTACAGAGTGAAAATGTTGTATACATTTCAGTCCGCCTCCGTGGTCGAGTGGTTACGGTCGCTGACTTGTATACCACTGTAACCTATCATCACTGATGGTCACGGGTTCGAGCCCCGCTCAGGCCGTGTCTCATTTATGTGAAAAAGTTGGCAGTTTCTTATGGAGGTTGGTGCACCCAAGTACTGGTTAACCGCTGGCGCCTGCCCAGGAAAGGTTTTGTTGAATAAACTGCCCGCCGGCAATATAGCCCGAAATGGTGCTGATGCAGGCGTTAAACCCGAAATATAACATATGTATACATTTCAAGTAGGGATGGCAACGAATATTCGAATATTCGCTCGAACGTCCGAATATTCGAATATTCGCTCGAATGTCCGAATAATCGAATACCGGTACTATTCCAGTATTCGGAAAAAAATATTATATTGTCCTCAAAAATGCCACCTGCTTAGTCAAACGTTTGGAAATGCTTGAATCGCTCTGAGAATAAGCAAACTGCTAGATGTAATCTATGCACATTGGATTTACCATTTTCGGGAACAATATCAATCTCAATTTGATAATCATTTGAAGAATATGACGTTTACGCGTAAAACAGAAATTAGGTTAGTTTGGCATTTTTTATAAGAGTTTGAGTGATTTTGAGTTTTTGATAGAATTCTATCGAATATTCGAATACCGTCCCAACCGAATATTCGAATATAATAATCGCTATTCGTTGCCATCCCTAATTTCAAGTCAATGACATGATTTGCATGATCTCCATCGGTTTCAGTGACGGGAGCATTACAATTTCGAATGTCATGGTGTTCCGCTGAAGTTGCACAAACAAAAATTCAGACAGAGGGAACCCTGTGTTCCATAGCCTGCTTGTTCTCCAAAATTGCGGGGCCTCTATTATCTGTAAGGAATGTTAGTCCTATGTATAACTATAAGACCTCTACATCATAAATAAATTCAATTTTTTTGTTTTGAAAAATGCCTTGAAAGTAAAATGTCATATTTTTCAAGTATAAATATTTGGACTACAAGGATGTTTGCTCACATTTCTTTAACCACTGAATAATCAGAATCCAGTGAAAGTTTATGTATATTTTTCATTTTTGGTTGTCTTTAAAATTTAGGTAGCTTCTATTTAGCACAAGTTCTGATTAGAGAATATGATCCTTCAGCAGTAGCTCAAGATGTTTTGTTCCACACCCTGTGATTTCAACGAGAAATTGGAGTTCTACCCTCCAAAATTGTGGGGCCTGGACTACCACTTTCATGTATACAACAAGATGTATGTCCAAGATATATTGGAGATGAAGGAATATCCCCACTTTACAGGTATAACTCAGTTGTTTAGCTGTACAATGTATCTGTTCCTCGTCTACCCTCGTTACAGTTGTTTAGCTGTACAATGTATCTGTTCCTTGTCTACCCTCGTTACAGTTGTTTAGCTGTACAATGTATCTGTTCCTTGTCTACCCTCGTTACAGTTGTTTAGCTGTACAATGTATCTGTTCCTTGTCTACCCTCGTTACAGTTGTTTAGCTGTACAATGTATCTGTTCCTCATCTACCCTCGTTACAGTTGTTTAGCTGTACAATGTATCTGTTCCTCATCTACCCTCGTTACAGTTGTTTAGCTGTACAATGTATCTGTTCCTTGTCTACCCTCGTTACAGTTGTTTAGCTGTACAATGTATCTGTTCCTCGTCTACCCTCGTTACAGTTGTTTAGCTGTACAATGTATCTGTTCCTTGTCTACCCTCGTTACAGTTGTTTAGCTGTACAATGTATCTGTTCCTCGCCTACCCTCGTTACAGTTGTTTAGCTGTACAATGTATCTGTTCCTTGTCTACCCTCGTTACAGTTGTTTAGCTGTACAATGTATCTGTTCCTTGTCTACCCTCGTTACAGTTGTTTAGCTGTACAATGTATCTGTTCCTTGTCTACCCTCGTTACAGTTGTTTAGCTGTACAATGTATATGTTCCTTGTCTACCCTCATTACAGTTGTTTAGCTGTACAATGTATCTGTTCCTTGTCTACCCTCATTACAGTTGTTTAGCTGTACAATGTATCTGTTCCTCGTCTACCCTCGTTACAGTTGTTTAGCTGTACAATGTATCTGTTCCTCGTCTACCCTCGTTACAATACTATGATGCGAATTCTAATATTCCATAAAAATAATTACGGAAATGTCAGTTTCAGATAATGTGTTTTCGTACATGTTTCTATGTTGAAGGTCCATCCGTTTGAAGCCAGTTTTCAGTAACAAATATGTGGAATTTTATGATGCTTAAATAAATTTGTTTCTCCACAGTGTTGTGGTGCAGGTGCACTTTTCGTTGATATTGGTCCAGTAATACCAGAGTTATTGCCCTTTAAGGTTTAATTGACTAAGCATCACACATTTGTCAATCCAGAACCAGTTTGGCAGATGATGTTAATTTACTGAATTCGCTGAAGCTAGAATTCCAACAGAGGGGATGTATATGATATACATTGGAGGGTATACAAGGGAGGGTATACAGGGGAGGGTATACATGGGGAGAAGACTATTGAATTGGTCAAGTGTCCTCTATATACATGTACTCTTTGTGAATAAACCTCTCCCTCAGCCTCAAATTAGAGAACATTTATGTACCGGAGTTATTTATGTACCAGAGTTATTTATGTACCGGTAACTCAAAGACACTACTCCCAAATCTAACTGGAGCCCTGACAGTCTTTTAGGGATGTTCGGTAATGGATATTTGCGATCTAATACTAGGACTAGTGAATATATTGCTTTAACCCTTTCCCTCATAGAGATTTAGGTTAATATACTATTATATCTGCATACAAACGACAGCTATTTAGCTATCATGCAGTGGATAAGTAGTCTCCATATCTATCCCATCTCCATAGATATTACTGGGACTACATGAGATTCTGGCCTTTATTATGAACATTGGTTTGGCTACTACATTGTCTATGTACATGTATGTCGTATTAGTAATGGCGTCTATGAGGGAAAGGGTTAAACAGCCAGTTTCAAGATTCCAAATATGTTATTTTACTATACATTTGACCTCTATTAAGCAGCCACCTGTGCTAAGCAGCCACTTTCTTTGACTCCCTTGGCTGGCTGCTTAAGACAGGTTTGACTGTACATAGCAAGACTACAACAGATTATGCACATTTTTGGATTTCAGTTCACATGCATGCCACAATATTTCGGTTGCGGATAAAATGTATTCCGATAAAACTGGCGAAGAGCGGCTATGACGTCACATGCATCTTCTTGCAATAGTGATATTATTTCTTAGAAATAAGCAATTCTATGCGGTAAATGTGCATGGACTCGGTAAATGTGCATGGACTCGGTAAATATGCATGGACTCGGTAAATGTGCATGGACTCGGTAAATGTGCATGGACTCGGTAAATGTGCATGGACTCGGTAAATGTGCATGGACTCGGTAAATGTGCATGGACTCGGTAAATGTGCATGGATGCATGGACTCAGTAAATGTGCATGAACTCGGTAAATGTGCATGGACTTGGTAAATGTGCATGTACTCGGTAAATGTGCATGGACTCGGTAAATGTGCATGGACTCGGTAAATGTGCATGGACTCGGTAATAAATGTGCATGGACTCGGTAAATGTGCATGGACTCGGTAAATGTGCATTGACTCGGTAAATGTACATGGACTTGTGTGTATATACTCTGGAACTGTCTGGTTGTCGGAGGGAGATTGAAATAGTTGCGATATTTAGAAAACATGTTATGATCTGCACACCACTGAACTGGATTTTTATGACCCCGAAGGGAGGCATATAGTTTACACACTGTCCGTCCGTCCGCCCTAGTCAATATTTCCAGTCCCGGCTGTAATTTCTTTGGCTATGGCGGAGGCATTCATCGCCTACTGTAATAAGTTGTTTCCAGTTAGTTTTGTTGTAGATTACCTCCCATTAATTATTTACAAAAATTTGGATTTTCGATTTTATATTGTCACATGAACACTAACAAGCATAAGTTAGTACGCCATTAGGCTGCATCCCAAGAATATACCTACATATTGATTCCCAGGAATATACCTACAGATTGGTTCCCAGGAATATACCTACATATTGGTTCCCAGGAATATACCTACATATTGGTTCCCAGGAATATACCTACATATTGGTTCCCATGAATATACCTACATATTGCTTCCCAGGAATATACCTACATATTGGTTCCCAGGAATATACCTACATATTGGTTCCCATGAATATACCTACAATATGGTTCCCATGAATATACCTATATATTGGTTCCCAGGAATATACCTACATATTGGTTCCCAGGAATATACCTATATATTGGTTCCCAGGAATATACCTACATATTGGTTCCCATGAATATACCTACATATTGGTTCCCAGGAATATACCTACATATTGGTTCCCAGGAATATACCTACATATTGGTTCCCAGGAATATACCTACATATTGGTTCCCAGGAATATACCTACAGATTAGTTTCCAAGAATATACCTATAGATTAGTTCCTAGTAATATTTCTGCAGATTAGTTTCCTTGAATATGCAGATTTGTTCCCAGGAATATACATACTGATTAGTTCCCAGGAATATACCTGCAGATTGGTTCCCAGGAATATACCTACAGATTGGTTCCCAGGAATAAACCTACATATTGGTTCCCAGGAATATACCTACATATTGGTTCCCAGGAATATACCTATATATTGGTTCCCAGGAATATACCTACATATTGGTTCCAGGAATATACATACTGATTAGTTCCCAGGAATATACCTGCAGATTGGTTCCCAGGAATATACCTACAGATTGGTTCCCAGGACTATACCTACATATTGGTTCCCATTAATATAGATACAGATTAATTCCCAGGAATATACCTACATATTGGTTCCCAGGAATATACCTACATATTGGTTCCCAGGAATATACCTACATATTGGTTCCCATGAATATAGATACAGATTAATTCCCAGGAATATACCTATATATTTGTTTCCAAGAATATACCTACATATTTGTTCCAGGAATATACCTACATATTGGTTCCCAGGAATATACCTACATATTGGTTCCCAGGAATATACCTACATATTGGTTCCCAGGAATATACCTACATATTGGTTCCCATGAATATAGATACAGATTAATTCCCAGGAATATACCTACATATTTGTTTCCAAGAATATACCTACATATTGGTTCCCATGAATATAGATACAGATTAATTCCCAGGAATATACCTACATATTTGTTTCCAAGAATATACCTATATATTAGTTCCCAGTAATATTTCTGCAGATTAGTTTCCTTGAATATGCAGATTAGTTCCCAGGAATATACATACTGATTAGTTCCCAGGAATATACCTGCAGATTGGTTCCCAGGAATATACCTACAGATTGGTTCCCAGGAATATACCTACATATTGGTTCCCAGGAATATACCTACATATTGGTTCCAGGAATATACATACTGATTAGTTCCCAGGAATATACCTGCAGATTGGTTCCCAGGAATATACCTACAGATTGGTTCCCAGGAATATACCTGCATATTGGTTCCCAGGAATATACCTACAGATTGGTTCTAGGAATATACCTACAGATTGGTTCCCAGGAATATACCTACAGATTGGTTCCCTGGAATATACCTACATATTGGTTCCCAGGAATATAACTACATATTGGTTCCCAGGAATATACCTACATATTGGTTCCCAGGAATATACCTACATATTGGTTCCAGGAATATACCTACATATTGGTTCCCAGGAATATACCTACATATTGGTTCCCAGGAATATACCTACATATTGGTTCCCAGGAATATATATACAGATTAATTCCCAGGAATATACCTACATATTTGTTTCCAAGAATATACCTACAGATTAGTTACCAGGAATATACCTACATATTGGTTTCCATGAATATAGATACAGATTAATTCCCAGGAATATACATACATATTTGTTTCCAAGAATATACCTATAGATTAGTTCCCAGTAATATTTCTGCAGATTAGTTTCCTTGAATATGCAGATTTGTTCCCAGGAATATACATACTGATTAGTTCCCAGGAATATACCTGCAGATTGGTTCCCAGGAATATACCTACAGATTGGTTCCCAGGAATATACCTATAGATTGGTTCCCAGGAATATACCTACATATTGGTTCCCAGGAATATACCTACATATTGGTTCCCAGGAATATACCTACAGAATGGTTCCCAGGAATATACTTGCATATTGGTTCCCAGGAATATACCTACATATTGGTTCCCAGGAATATACCTACATATTGGTTCCCAGGAATATACCTACAGATTGGTTCCAGGAATATACCTACAGATTGGTTCCCAGGAATATACCTACAGATTGGTTCCCATGAATATACCTACATATTGTTCCCAGGAATATAACTACATATTGGTTCCCAGGAATATACCTACATATTAGTTCCCAGGAATATACCTACATATTAGTTCCCAGGAATATACATACATATTTGTTCCAGGAATATACCTACAGATTGGTTCCCAGGAATATACCTACATATTGGTTCCTATACCTACATATTGGTTCCCAGGAATATACCTACATATTGGTTCCCATTAATATAGATACAGATTAATTCCCAGGAATATACCTACATATTTGTTTCCAGGAATATACCTACAGATTAGTTACCAGGAATATACCTACAGATTAGTTTCCAAGAATATACCTATATATTAGTTTGGTGTGTTCCCACTTTCCCAACCTTTTATTAGTCCTATAGAAATTGAGGTAGGTGTTGGGGGAATGTATTGTTCGGTGTAACAATAGAGTTGAAAGGTGATAATTGGCGAAAATTGCTATACTGTACTGAAAATTTGTGTTTCTAAATTTGGGAAAGTTGTTCATAAATATAAGTTTCATATAGATAGATATTCTTTATTTTGAGTTATAAGCATTAAATCGAAAACATAGATATTTACATGGATAAGACAAACACATGAACATGCATAGCACATAATAGATATAAATCTTGAAATATTTTTGTTGTACATATTCACTTTAATTTGACTAAGTGAGAAGCAGCATCAACATACGTCATGATGTCCATGTCACCAGTTCGCAGTTGTTGCTTCAGTCTGATGAGCATTTGCTCACGCTCACGGTATACCCGCTTCCTTGGTCGCTGCTTTCCACCGTTGGCGTGCTGAAACAGCTTCGCCTCGTTAGCAGCCTGCTCTTTCTGGACCAGGTCTATCAATGTATAAATATTAGGATGGCAGTGTCGTAGTTGGTTGTTTATTTTATGGTGCCAACCCTCAACATGATTGGTAGTGCGTGGACCATCATTCTCGTAATGATTCCAGGAGCGGCGGTCTCCCTCTACCCACTGCTCAGTCACATAGTCCTTAAACTTAGACACCGGCACTGAGTCATTGTCACATTCTTCCAGAGTTTGGAACCACACATCTTCGACAGAGGCTAGGGGGACAAGTGGCAGTACCGAAGCACGTAGCACAAGTTTCTTCACTTCTTCATTGTCCTTGAAGTCAGCTACAAGACCACAATATTGTACTTTTCTCCACATACACTGTGTGAAGTGAAAGAAACAACCACGGACTTGAACACCAACAAACACGATACTGACAGCATGCCACGCTGCTGTTTCGAAGTCCATCATTATCGTTTCTGGGGACAGAGGAATGTTATGTTCACGGGCGAAATTCTGGACGAGTGTGAAGAATCTGGTGTACATTGTCTGTTGTTTATTTGGGAGTAGTCCATACACTAGGGGACACATATACCCGTCGATCATGGCGTGGATGGTGTATAGCTGGTAGAAATATGACGGCGAAGCGTAGAAGGTACCGTCCATATACCAGGTCTCGGCTGTAGACAGCTGGGCCAGGTTGTCAACGGTGGCGAATATGAGCATTCGCGCCACATCACCGTCATTGGCGATTAGGAATGGCTCCCCTGCAAGCGACTCTATCCACTTCCCTTCCAAGTTGACATCCGCCCTTGTCTTTGGCAGAACTGGTCTAGTCTTAGACCGCTGTCTATATAAACTGGATTTGGCTTCGTAGAAAGTGGGTAGATTAGCCACAACCTCTTGGGTGGAATTGTCCCATTCGATCGATCTTGTGTCTGCCAGCATATCTTTATAGATGGAGGGCACCGGCTGTGTTGACCCTCGGACCTGCTTTCGGACACCACTCATGATGTCCGCAGCAACAATTCTCCTGTCATCTCTTGGGTGATTGTGTTCATCAGCGATTTTGGTAGGAAGCTCATTCTTAGTGTTAATTTTAGCATTGCATGCTTTGTTGACACAGTTCCAGTAGCGACACTCCCCTTTTCTGGTTTTCAGGCTGTACATGTAACCATTTAGAACTAGAGTCTGACTTCCTCTGCTATTCTCTATGAACCGTATATTGACTAGCGCATTTGCCATTTTAGAGATTTATGATTACAGAGGAAACTGACCTTCATTTTATACTATGTTAAAGAATGACTTACAGTTAGTGACCTGTTTTTCTTAGTTTTCAACAGTTAGTTATAAGTAAATTGTTAATTTCATTAATCATTATTGTTGTTCTCAGACTAATTTGTAATCAGTTCATAATTGCTAATTAAAAAATAGTGTTGATATATAATTATGTAATTACCTAGTATAACTGTTATAATCATAAATAAATTCAAGTTTCAAGTTTCAAATTTATTGGCATAATCAGCAACTATATTGCCTTTGGCCATTTACAATGATAGAAATATGGCAAAGACATCACAAAACATGTTACATATATACATATATAAACAAATACAATACATTTAAGAAACAGTAGTAATTGACAGGGTATTACTACGTAATGACATAGCTTCTTTGATGTACTTACACACATTAATCAAATATTTTTTATTTTTGCATGACATGATAGATATAAATTTATTTATTGATGGCCATGCTATGTAGCCCAAATATTTCAATCTTATATCTCTGTATTTTTCACAACATAATATAAAATGGTATTCTGATTCAATTACATTTTGATTGCATAATTTACATAACCTATTGTTTCTATCAATACCATTAAATCTTCCAAATTCAATTTCTAAATTATGGGATGTTAATCTTAAACATGTAAAACATTGACGTAAACTATCACTAGAGATTTGATCAATATAGTCTTCATAACGGAATGTCAGCTTAAATTTACAATAATAATCAAGTTTCGACATTGTGTTTACTGATGTGTTCCAGTCTTGAACGAACTGGTCGCGTAATCTCATTTTAAACATAGGTAAATAGTTAATATTAGCATCAAAATTGAGTCGAACATTTGTAAAACCGAGATGATCAATTAAGGAATTAACTCGGCTAGCCCAACATTTACCGTTAACGTTATTACACAGATCGGCATACATATTATACATTGGAGAATCAACATTTTTCATTACTTTAAACCAAAATTTGATTACTCTCTCTTTACATATAACAGATAATGGAAATCGTCCTAATTCACCATAGATAGCATTGGTAGGTGTTTGCAGCTTAACACCCAAAATATATTTACAAAATCTCAAATGTAATTTATCGACATCCTTTAGGTTGTAGACACCCCAAACCTCAGAACCATATAAAATTATAGGTACAATCATTGTATCAAACAGCTTAAGTTTAGTTTTAACATCCATATGTACTCTATCGAATAATGACAATAAATTGTGATAAGCTCTTAATGCTTGATCGTGTAAACATTTTATTGCACCAGTTAAAGTTCCTGTATATGTAAACTTAATACCAAGATATGTAAAGCTATCAACAATATCTATTTGTTTTTCATTGATATAAAAGATAACATTATGATTCTGTTTACGCTTTTCAAATATACACATTTTTGTTTTATTTACATTTATAGTTAAGCCCCATTTCACAGAATACTGGTAAATACTATCAATTTGAGATTGTAGACTCCTGGCATCTGTCGTGAACAAAACAATATCGTCAGCAAATAATATCAAATACATGGATAATAAATCCAGATCTTTTTCAGTTAACGAGTTAACATCCAAATTTTCAATAATATCATTAATAAATATAATAAATAACAAAGGTGATAAGGGCTCACCTTGTTTTAACCCAATTGTAACATCAAAGAAATCTGAAAATGTCATAGTATTAAGCATTTTCACGCACGATTGAACTCTGTTATAAATACATTTGACCATGTTAACCATTTTACAGCTTACGCCAGATTTGATTAATTTTTCCCACAAAGCATCCCGATTTACGGTATCAAAAGCACGCTGATAATCTATAAATATGCACCAAAGCTTGGCATTTTTAGATAATACCTTTTGAATTATTGAGTGTAGCAAAAATATAGCATCAGCTGTAGAACGGTTATCTCTAAAACCAAACTGAAAATCATTAAAAACAAGCTCAGATTCACACCACTTGTTAATGCGATTCCTTAAAATCAAAGAAAATATCTTACCCATGCTGTTAACTAACGTAATCCCTCTATAAT
Source organism: Archivesica marissinica (assembly GCA_014843695.1). Taxonomy (NCBI): domain Eukaryota; kingdom Metazoa; phylum Mollusca; class Bivalvia; order Venerida; family Vesicomyidae; genus Archivesica; species Archivesica marissinica. The sequence continues at coordinate 72,367,843 of CM026397.1, forward strand.
TGGAAGGGTTATTTTTATCTCCCTTTTTGTACAATGGAACAATGACTCCCTTGGTCCATGCCTCGGGATAAGTGCATGTATCAAATATATGATTAAAAATCAGACATAAATATGGTGATATAAAATTATTCGAGTCAATAAAGAAATCAGATACATTTTTATCATAATCACAACTTTTATAACGATTTAACATGGAAATAGTTTTTTGTACTTCTTCTACAGTGATTGTTTTGTCTAATTGATCAACAGTGACCGTATTGCTATGTAAATCATCAGAAAGATAGGTGTTAGGTTCTGCATCGTTTTAACTATTAGAAAAATGTTTTACAAAATCGTCTAAGTGAATGTCACTAGCATAATTACTAGCTTGTTTATATTTATTTAAATATTTCCAAAATTTACGTGGTGAGTTTTTACTTAAGCTTGACAATTTCTGCTTCTCTTTATAATAGAATTTCCATTTAACACGTCGTTTGGTCTTAACAAAGTTTCTTCTGCAAAACAAAAAATTTAGTTTGTTTTCTTCAGATTTATTTGTAAAAAATTTCCTTTTAGATTCCAAAAATACCGCTTTATTTTGACGGCACTCATCGTTAAACCATAATGATTTACATTTTTTAGACTTTGGTTTGGTTGAATAGGTTTTACCAAAACACTTAAAAGAAACATCATAAACTGTATTAGAGAATTCATGAATACATTGGTTGATATCAACTTCTCCCAGCGATAACTGATTTGTTACATCATCCAATATCGATTTCTTGGTAATTAGCATATTTACGAAATAATCTGTTTTTGAAGTGTCCCATACAATTTTATCAACATTACAACAATCTATTATAGGTATAACATCAGCGCGTTTCAAAGAAAATGCAATTGGACAATGATCTGAGAATTCAGATAAATCAAGAACACTCATATTACAGACTGAGTTAAAATATTCACATCCTGTTATTAAATAATCCACTGTACTGGCAACCGGTCTATTTCTATACATCCCGTGGAAAGTACAATCTCCATGCTCAAGGCGACCGTTAACTATAACTAGATTATTTTCTTTACAAAGAGTTAATAATTTTGATCCAAAACTATTTACACCAGTGTCATGATTTTTTCGGACTGGTAAGTTAGATGTACGATAAGTGGACTGCGGTAGATCAACATAACGGTCTAGGTGTACGACTGGCACGTAGTCAAGCTGATCAGCAGTGCGTGAGTTCAGGTCTCCAAGTAAATACACAATACCAAGGTCACTATATTTTCGAATGTCGGTATTCAAGTTTTCAAAAAAATCAAACTGAAATAATGTCGAATTAACATTACGGTATACAGCGGAATCTTCTGGCGGAATATAACAAATACAAAAATATGAATCGGTATTACATAGTTCATGTTTCAGTTTAAACCAAATGAGTCCGTTTTCATTAATACTAAGCAGATCAATATAATTTCGATAACATTCCTTATAGTATACAATAACACCGCCGCTACTACGCTTTGCATTCTTATTAAATTTCGGTCGTGGACAATTAAAATATTCATAGCCATCAATTTTTATGTTAGTTACTTTAGAGTTCCAAGTTTCTGTTAATAATATAATGTCGTAGTCTGAAACAAAATTTATGAAATCACAATCTTCTAATTTAGCTCTAATACCCTGAATATTCCATAGCAAACATGTTAACTGTTTCTGGGTAGCTTCCTAGCTATAGCCAGCACTGGCCGCAGTATCCACCGTGAATGCTTTACCGTTAATTATCAGTTTATCATAAGATAACACGGCTCTTTTGTCATCTGCACGAGCCTTGATCATGATAGGGATCAACGCTTTACGTCTGTCTTGTATAGCCTTGGGAAACTGTTCGCTCACACGATACCCGGAATCAGATGTCAATTCATCGAATGTCTTTTGTTTCACTAACATTTTTGTAGGGAAGTGACTAAATTTCACAACAATTGGCCTTCTTTTTGTACTGTCATATTTCCCAATCCTATGTGCACGTTCTATTTTTACAGTGGCATGTGCATCTGTGATTTTCAAATCATCTCTACAAAAATTAAGAATGGTTGCTGCACAGTTCTCTGAACATCTATCTTCTACCGATGCCTTTTCTCCAAATCCAAAAAACAACAAGTTATCCCGCATCGAACGTGACTGTAGTTCTATTACATCCTCGCTGGTTGATTTTAAACTATTTATCTCTATTTGAATATGTTTGATGCTGTCATGCTCTGTTTTCATGGATTTGTCAATGTCCCGCTGCTTATCCTGGATGTCATCACATATCTGCGAGTCCATAGCTCTGCTAGCCTCAACATCACTGAGTCTACTTTTGATTTCACCAACTGACTTTTCAACGGATGAGACTCGAACATCAACAGAAGTTACTTTCTGGTTTAAAGTTTGTAATTGCTTTTCAATTGCATCTAACTTGCTTAATCGGTTGTCCATTGAATTTAACCTCTCTATAACAGTTTGTTGGAACACATCTGAGTAGTATTGAGGCTGGTTGGGCGATGGTACAGGAGGAGGTCCGAGAGGTGCGGGGGTCATGCTGGATTGATTGTTGAAATACTGTTGATGAGAAGTAGGAGTGTAGAATGTACCCACTGGAGTTTGATACAAGTTGACGTTTGCCATATTTGACATATTCGAAGGTTGTATATAGCCCGGAGACGTCATAGTGGTAGTGTTTGTATTTACCTGGGCAGGTGGATTTGATGTTCTTTTCTCAGGTAAACTACTTCCATTGTCCGGCGAGGAAAGCGACCGCTTTTTCTGCTTTTTCTTTGATTTTGGCATTTGAGCACATTATTTACTGTCAACACAAGTATGTCCACAAATTTGTAATACAATAATCCAAGTATATATATGATTAAATCACACAAACTATAAAATTGTTGTTTGTTTTTTCACGAAATTTGAAACGTCCGCCATATCTTACGCATGCGCATAACAATAAATAATAGATACATATTGTTAATTGTTTGTATCTTTATAGTTCACATTTCAAAATTAAAATATGTCTGCTATTTATTATTATGAACCTTTATCTGAATTATTAATGTTAAACGTACATACTGACAATTTTAATTTATACACAATTAAAGGAACACTTTTCTCCTTAAAGATATGCATATGCACTAGAAACAAAAATAACAAAAAAATAGTTTATTCTAGAATAAGTAAGTATTTTCAACAGATGGAACAAGATAAATAACATTGAAATAGTACACTGCAAGTACAAGTTTATGTGTGCCTTTCATTAATTTTTTGAACAGTATAGAAAATACAGGTAAGTTTGAGGGGCGAAGAGATAATTGGGGATAATTAGTATGTGTGAAAATAAAAGGTTGGGAAAGTGGGAACAAACCATTAGTTCCCAGTAATATTTCTGCAGATTAGTTTCCTTGAATATGCAGATTTGTTCCCAGGAATATACATACAGATTGTTTCCCAGGAATATACCTGCAGATTGGTTCCCAGGAATATACCTACATATTGGTTCCCAGGAATATACCTGCAGATTGGTTCCCAGGAATATACCTGCAGATTGGTTCCCAGGAATATACCTGTAGATTGGTTCCCAGGAATATACCTGCAGATTGGTTCCCAGGAATATACCTGCAGATTGGTTCCCAGGAATATACCTACAGATTAGTTTCCTTGAATATGCAGATTTGTTCCCAGTAATATTTCTGCAGGCTGGTTCCCAGAAATGTCCTCCATATGACTGCACCCATGAAATGGAAGAACAATAGGTTTACTGTCTAGTGGTCTATGGGTTATGTGGTTATAACATCATTTATGTGACAATAGGGAACATAAGAATAGCCATTTAACCCATTTGATTCTGGATACCGTTCAAACAGTATTTGCAAAGAACAAAGAGCCAGATCTACTGCCACGGAATGTGCCGTCCGATCAGGCTCTATGATGTTTCCTATTCATCTTGCTAAGACACTTGGCTATGTAGCAAACAACATATATGATCTTGCTAAGACACTTGGCTATGTAGCAAACAACATATATGATCTTGCTAATACACTTGGCTATGTAGCAAACAACATATATGATCTTGCTAAGACACTTGGCTATGTAGCAAACAACATATATGATCTTGCTAAGACACTTGGCTATGTAGCAAACAACATATGTGATCTTGCTAAGACACTTGACTATGTAGCAAACAACATATGTGATCTTGCTAAGACACTTGGCTATGTAGCAAACAACATATATGATCTTCCTAAGACACTTGGCTATATAGCAAACAACATATATGATCTTCCTAAGACACTTGGCTATGTAGCAAACAACATAGATCCTGATCAGCACGCAGCGTTACGCTGCGGCTGATCTGGATCTATGTTGTTTGCAAAAGCCTTTAAATGTATCCAGAATGAAATGGGTTAATATACAATGTTGGGTGCATTTGTATGCCCGTTTAATTTGAGCCTTTACAATGTACTTGCAGGTGCATTTTGCTACAATAATCATCCGATATACAAAGTGGATGTGATAGGCGTGGTAGTGAAGAAGGTGGAGAACTCTAAATGCTTCATATATGCAGGTAGGAATATCCGCACGGGTTTCAAGCTTCCTCAGTTTATAAACAATCTACTTTGTTAGAACATAAAGAATGTAGTGATTTACTGTCCGATTAGCGCAGTGGTTAGCACGCTCACTTCTCACCAATGTAACACCGGTTCGATCCTCGGACCGGGAAGATCGAACCGGGAAGTATGTGAGATGGTACAATGGTTGCCAGATCGGACAGGTATGTTTTCTCCCTGTACTATAATCTCCTCCCAGTCGTGATAGTGCAGTGGATGCGTGTTCACTTCAGGTGCGAAAGGTCCGGAGTTCGACCCCGCTGGAGCCGTTACAATTGTGCCCTTAGGCAAGGCATTTAAATTCCACATTGCCTCTTCTCTCTCCCTCGTGGCGATGGATTCCATCAGGAATGAGGCCTCGAGAGTGATTAATATAAGTTGTAAGAAATTGTTTTGCAATCGAGCTAAAATAAATTTGTATAGACTACCGTATTTAGCTATGTATAGTGCGCTATCGTGTATAATGCGCACCCACGATTTGGCACGAAAATCGGGGGGAAAACTGAGTTCCGATGTATACTGAGCACATGAAAAACGCAATTTTCCAAGTCAAAATTTAACATTTCTCAAGAATCGCTAATAATTGTTTTCCGTGATTTTTACAACTTATATTAATCACTCGAGATACCTCATCGAGGAACGGTAACAGACTCAGGCACACCTGCTCAAATTTCTCGACACGTTCTCAAACATCTCAACACGTTCTCAAACATGTCAGCAGATGCTCAAACTTCTCAACACGTGTAGCCTACCTAATTAACTGGGACCCATTGTGAAAGGTTTGTCGAAATTAATTATCGCTACAAACAATTGAAATACTGCAGCCAAAAAAGTTTTTTTTTTATGCAACGCGAAAAGTACGGGAAATATTACATACGCTAAAACCACGTGATGTTATCAAATCGCCATTTTTGTATGCATTTACTAATTTCAATTAAATTCTTCAAAGTTTGCCAAAATAAACGCAATATATGCTAATTTTGTGGTCTTATTCATTTAATTTATTTATATAGACTATCGGCAACTGGTTTTAATAGCTAGTTTATAACGTTTGTCGAATGTAACAAATTATAGAATGACTGTGGGCCGTTCGGGTCGAATTTCACGAAATTTTGGTCCGGAAAAAAATGTCCTGATGTCTGTACTGGTGTATAATGCGCAGTAGATAAAATGGATGAGGATTTCAGTAAGAAATGTGTGCACTATACATAGCTAAATACGGTAAGTTCCTCCCACATGTTTGACCACATATACGCTATATCTGCGCCAACGAGAGTGCTGTTAAAGCTGTTTCATTAAGTAGGAGAAAAAACATTTAAAATGCTTAGGTCATTGTCAATTAGGTGGGTGGGGAAAGGTGAAACAAATATTTAATTTTGTAGCCCGCATGAGCATGTAGTAAGCTATTCTAATCACTCAATATCCGTAGGTCTCTGCCCTTCAACAATTTATTCGATTGACGCCATAGTATTAGGCAGAAATATCCAAATGGGAGTCTAAAAAAATAAGTCCAGCCCCAGAGCGGGACCCGAATGATGACGGAAATTGCCGCACTGACTCGATGTGAGAACGGCGAACTGACGTGATCGAAATGCGGCAGAAACTGGGAAAGCCCGGGTGGGAAAGCCTCTCCAAAAAGGAATTGCGAACAATATTAGTCTATTATAGGGTCCAGTTCTTGTCATTGTTTTACAGCTGCATATATATGTTAACAAACCTAGTGAGGTCTCGGAGAAAGAAAAAAAAAAACTTATCAGCCATTTTTTTAACTGGCCGTCGGTAACCGTCGCCAATATAATTGACCGTCTTATTAGGTGATAGGCCGTCGAAAAGACGGCCCGACGGCTCTCTGCCTAATACTGTGATTGACGCCACCTCCCATATCACTGAATAAATTATATGTAAACATGATGTGTATGATTCTTGGATGGTCCTCTAACAAAATAGCTTTACAAAACGCTTGATCCGTCAACCAACTCTTGTTTCCATGACAACGAAAATGTCTTTTGAAGAATCTTGAAAAATCACCCCTAAAGACTTAAACATTATTTGGTACAAATACTCATCTACCAAGATAGCTAAAATGTAGACTGCCCCTCAAATAATGCAGCTGACAGGTAGAGCAGTCTTTCCTTAGATAAACTATAATATTATAGAAACTTCAGAAAATCTCTACCACTGTAGGCCCCTTGTTGGCGGGGGGATACAAAATGCTGGCTGTATCTCCCTGTAGAGGGATGCAACTCCCCCCGAAAAGGAAGCCACCTGGTTGCCGTGGGTGGCATCCCGTAAGCCGGAGAAGAGATCCTGGTGGTTGAGGGGACTGCACTATTATGATTATGTAGTTCCCAACACACTACCTTGGCCGGTACAATCAATCAGCTGGTCAAGCCAAGCTCTAGGACAAGCCACGTTTATGTTTACATATCCAATCTTTACATGTCCAAAGTTGTTGTTGCTATTTTCAAACCTTCTATAATACGTTAAACTGTATATACGTCATATTTTTCGTTCACAATATATTCATGTACCTTTTGTATGATTGCCATATATGACTTTCACTTAGCCCATTACACGTTTACTAGGTATATTACACACAAATATTTTACAATTTTCTGTCCTAGAAGGCTCTGGGCTAATCGGGCGGGTACATTAGCAATCCATCCTGAACCGTGTCGGTTCATGGCCGATCTGGTGATGTTTGGATCGTGAAATATTTGTCCGAGTATATTACTTGAGTATCCCTGGCGTGTGTGAGCCGGATATTCTGCTCCGTTTACGTGTCCCCTTGTTGGACTCCATGGAGGGTGGGGACTACCGGTGGTGAACTTTCAATAATTTAATATGGTTACCCTAAAGAAAAAACGACTGCATAACAAACTGGACTGTGATGACACGGGAGGTGAGAACTCTTCTCACCAACCATCAAATTCAATTTACACAAGATTTCTAATCATAGAATCCACTGACACAAGTAAAACAATTACGACCCTCTCTCCTTTCGTTATAGAAAAAGTGATCAAGAGATTGCAGGAGTTCCGAAATCAGTAGAACTGGAAACCTGCTTAATGAAGTAGGCAATCTTCATCACTCCGCAAACTACTTTCTCTGACACCATTCTTCAATGTTCCTTGCAAGTGTTATCCACACCACTCTCTTAACTCATCAATAGGGATATTTCGTTGCCCTGACCTTACTGGCGTTTCTGAGACTGAGATTGTGGATGAGCTTCGGGAACAACATGTCACTGCAGCTAGACGCATTAAAATTAAAAGAGACAATAGAGAAATACAAAGAAACACAATCATTCTCTCATATTTTGCACTCCTATCTTACCACATACACTCAAAATTGGCTATTTACTTACCAATGTGGACATTTATGTCCCAAATCCACTTCAATGCTACAACTGTTTTAAATTTGGACACGCGACCAATTGTAAAACTGAAAAGGTGTGTCACATGTGTGCTGGCAATGGTCACTCTCACAACGACGACACGTGTCGACATCCAATATCCTGTGTGAATTTCAGTGAGCCACAATCGGCCAAGTCTCGCAACTGCAAGACCTGGAAGATAGAGCGTGTAGTTCTCCAGGTCAAATCCACACAGAGTGTTGCATTCCCAGAGGCTAGGAAAATTGTCAATTCCAGATACAATACACCAGCAGCAACATATTCCTCTATCTCAAAATCACACGCAAAAAAATCAACCCAGTGCATTGATGCATCTACGCAAACCTCTGATTCAGACCATGAGAAATCAAATTCTCCAGGTTTGCAACACCTCAGTCTACTATTCCAAAAGCACCACCTGTAAAACAAAATGTTCCCCTTCATAAATCGTCATCACATTCTGTAAAAACATCATCATCATCGGGTAATACTAAACCCACTTATACAAATTTGGGTAATTCTAAACCCGCTGTGGTGAACCAAACACGCTGTGGTGAACCAAACACCAAGAAATAAAAAATTAAAAAACGATAGGCGGAGGAAGGGTGATGATATCCCTTGCTCAGTCTAAATCGGTATAACACTCTGAGCGACATGGAGGATGATACCCCATCACTCCATAAAGATAGCAAGACAATCTCGAGACTGGATCCTCAAGATCTCATGCAACATTAATAAACATGTTTCTATATTCATTGTGTACTTTGTTCCATAATTTTTAAATCAATCAAATGGATAATAAACCAGATATTATTCGGTTGAATTGCCGTGGTTTAAGACCCAATTATAATGAAATTCTTCTGTTATTGAATCAAGGAACTTCTGTACTTTGTCTTCAAGAAACCTTTTTTAAAACCAATTAACAACATTTCTTTCAAAAATTATTCTATGTATAACTATACCGTTCCAGATGCAGAACGAGCATGTGGTGGTTCATCCATCATTGTCAGTAATAAAACTCTTCACCGGTCTATCAAATTAAACACTAACCTATAAGCTGTTGCTATTTCGGCCACATTACACAAAGTTATCACCATTTGTTCACTTTATATTCCACCAAGCAGTAAACCATCAATAGTTGAATTAGATAATTTAGTTCAACAGCTTCCAAAACCTTTCATAATTTTAGGTGATCTTAATGGACACCATAACCTATGGGGATGTAAAGATATAAACCCAAGAGGTGAACTTATTGAAAATTTTATAGATAGACACGATCTTTGTAATTTGAATGACAAATCGTATACTTATCTGCATCCTGCAACTGGAAATTATTCATCACTTGATTTAACTATATGCCATCCATCTATCTTTCTGGATTTTGAATGGAAAGTAGGAGATGACCTTTGCGGAAGTGATCACTTTCCAATTTTTCTTAAATGTTTACAACCAGTGGCAAATGATAATATTCAGCACTGGAAATTAAATAAAGCTGATAGGCACACATTTGAAGAAAAGTGTGGAGATCTAATATCTATTGACAATTTAATTCATAGGGATCCTATTAAAACTTTTACGAATATTTTACATGGAATAGCAGAAGAATGTATACCAAATACAGCAAATACGGCGAATTCAGCAAAACTTAAGAAGCCTTGATTTACCGTAATGATGACTGTAAAACCGCCATTAGAAAACGTTGTGCAGTTTTAAAAAAATTTAATGAAAAGAACACTTAAACTCGTTTAAAATATTTCGTGAGAAAGCTCACATAACATTGAAACTCTCTAAAAGGGATTCCTGGAAAAGTTATGTGTCTAAGCTTAACTCTAGGACTTGAATTAAAAAGGTTTGTGATATGGTGAGAAAAATTAGTGGAAAATCGAAATCCAACTCTTTAAATATATCAAACAAAAACATCACCTCAAGGGGAAGATATTGCAAACACTTTAGCAGATTCATTCTCCAAAAACTCTTCTTCCACAAATTATGATAAACGATTTCAAAAGGTTAAAACGGATCTGGAAATGCGATCACTAAGTTTCGACTCTGATAACTCAGAAAATTACAATCAAATATTTTCTATTGATTAACTCACTGATGTAATAAATAAATCACACGATACCGCTGTTGGTCCTGATGAAATACACTATCAATTATTGAAACATTTGCCCACGTATTCACTAATTGCACGTTTAGATGTTTTTAATAAAATATGGATATCTGGAATATTACCCGATTCCTGGAAAGAAGCCACTGTAATCCCAATACCAAGACCAGGAAAAGCATTAACGAGCTGCGTTTGTAAAACTATGGAATGCATGATTAATTCCAGACTAGTTGGTATCTGGAGTCCAACAATTTACTTTCCGAATTCCAAAGTGGATTTCGGAATGAACGAAGTACCACTGACCATTTAATACGATTGGAAACGTTTATCTGTGATGCTTTTATCAAGAAACAACACGTAGTTTCTATATTTTTCGATCTTGAAAAAGCTTACGATACAACATGGAAACATGGTATCATGAAAGACTTACATGAGTTAGGCCTTAAAGGACACGTGCCACAATTTATATCTAACTTTCTCGTGGATAGACAATTTAAAGTTAGAAGGACTCTAGCAATCACGAACAAGAAATTGGTGTCTCGCAAGGCAGTATTTTATCTGTTACACTTTTTAATATTAAAATAAATAACATTGTGAAATGCCTTGGCAAAGATAATGAGTGTTCTTTATATGTAGATGATTTTGTTATATGTTATCGTTCAAAGTCTATGTCTAATATTGAACGCCATCTTCAACTTTGTTTAAATAAAGTCCAGATATGGGCTTTAAATAACGGTTTTCGATTTACGAAGGCCAAAACTAATTGTATTCACTTTTGTCAGTCAATAAAATTACACAATGACCCTGTATTAACTCTTGATGGAGTCCCCATTCCTATTCCTGAGACTAAATTTCTTGGAGTAATTTTTAATAAATAAACTTTTGTTTATTCCTCACTTGAAATACTTGAAAGCAAGATGCCTCAAGGCAATGAACCGTATGAAAGTAGTAGCTCATACGGACTGGGGAGCTGATCAAAAGGTCCTCCTTAGACTGTACAGAGTGCTAGTTCGTTCCATACTCAATTATGGATCAATTGTGTATGGATCAGCCAGAACATCATATATCAAAACACTTGACCCAATACATCACCAAGGCTTACGACTTGCACTCGGAGCTTTCAGAACATCACCAATAGCTAGTTTATATGTCGAAGCAAATGAACCATCCCTTTACCTCAGACGTGAAAAATAATACAACATGCTTTTATGTTTAAATCAAACCCAAGAAATCCAGCGTACAAAGTTGTGTTGGATCTAGGCAATAAAACTTCCTATGAGGCGAAGCCAAAGGCGATACGTTATCTTGCGCTTCGCATCGAGGAAGCTATTCATAATGTAGATTATAACATTGACAATGTTCATGAAACTTGTATATATCAGATATAGCTCCTTTTGACCTGTTTAAACCCAATGTTATTTTACAACTTCATGATAACCTGAAATCATATACTAACCCGCTAATGTTTAGATCAAAATTAAATGAAATCAGAACCATGTTTTCAGATTATACACCAATATACACAGATGGATCTAAAGCCGGCAACAAAGTTGGCTGTGCTGCTGTCAGTAAATTATATAATTCTAAATCACGGCTACCTGATCATGCGTCTATATTTTCAGCAGAAGTAGAGGCTATTGATTTAGCTTTGAATTTTGCTGATGCATCATGTGATAGAAAATGTATGATCCTTTCAGATTCTTTATCTGTACTGCAATCAGCAGACAACATGAACGTTAAAATAAACCCTTAATCGCAAACTACTTATTAAGCACACAGATATTACATCAACTAAACATGTTATATATTGCTGGATACCAAGTCATATTGGTATTCGTGGCAATGCAATGGCTGATCAAAGTGCACTTAAACTAGACTGTATAAATTCTAAAATACATGTACCATACACTGATGTTAGGCAATCGATTCTTTCTTACATTACTTCAAAATGGCAAACCACCTGGAATAACATACAATTCAATAAACTACATTTAATTAAGCCAAACATTGGTAAATCATCTTTTGTTTATCACTCCAACCGTAGAGAGGAAACAGTAATGTCATGGCAGCCCGGGAACAGGCGTCGATATATTTTGCCTGGACAGTCAAATAAATATATTTTAACACCGAGACTATTAATTGGGCCGTATTGAGTTTCTGATCATGTCAACGCCTGGGGAAACTCGGCGGGTTTTCCGTGAAATTAATGATTATCATTAATCCTATTAATAGACCTATTAGCATGTGACTTAATTCGTACTTTAATCGAAAGCGAGGCACTGCAATGTTGATAAATCTTTATAATTGGCTGTCATTGTTTACGGGTCAACGGAATGATAAATAGTTTAAAAAGTACAATGTGCATCTGATTTGACATATTTACTCAAGATTTAAGTCATCCTTACTTCAATTATGCGGAATCGACCCATTACCACCTAAACGTAATAGTTAAAATCCGCCATCTCATCGATATAACACAGAAACGGGAAATTATATGTTTGCAATGTAAATGAGGCTACGGGAGCATTCGTGTATATTCGGAAATGATCGTGTATAATCGTGCTGTTCGGGGATTTCCGATATAATTCCGTTTCTATATTTAGCGATAGTATATTGTAGAGAAGAGTTGTCGTTCTTCAAATCTACACCCTTAATAATGAGGGTGTAAGTAGATGGCCCTACAATCGGAAATCAAGTTTCCCCAGGCTGTCATTTTGCCAGAAGTTAAAAAGTGAAAAATCGACAGACTGGAAGCCAGGCTAATGTCACGGCTGAGACTTGGACATACACGTTTCACACACTCATTTTTATTGAAAAGAGAGGCTCCATCATGGTGTATACCATGCCAGTCCTCTATAAATGTTGAACACATCTCAATTCACTGTGGGGATTCAGCACTCATTCGCATTATTATGACGTTGAAGGAGCTTTTCAACACTGTTGATTTTAAATACATTATTGCATTTTTAAAAGAATCGCATCTTTTCCATAAATTGTAAAATTTTACTGGTTTATATACAGTTTTACAACTGACATTTTTTATCATTTTTACAGCTTGATAAATGTTGTTGCAATTGACCTTTCGTCATTACAATTTTACTACATACAGTATGTTATCTACATATATTTTTAACTATCTTGTATACAATATACTTAACCCGGCGCGATATAGTCTGAACTGTGCTGATATGCCGTTAAACCGAATACTTACTCACTCACTCTCTCACTCTACCACTATAACCAACAGTTGTAATTAAAAGTTACTTTGGTACAAATGATTCTCTGATGACTGTCTAAAATAGCTAAAATGAAGACTGCCCCTTAAAATATGAGGCGCCCAGGAGTATTTACTTATAAATATAAGCTACATGTATATAGACAATTGAAACCTACAGACAGATCTGTAGTCCAGTAGTAACACGCTGGACTAGGTTCAATACCCCGTCTGACCCTAATAAAATTAACAGTCTTTCAGATGGGACTATAAACCGAGGTCTCGTGTCGGTGCTGTACACCGTGTACGTAAAAGAACCAGAGGAGACTCTGGCATGGGTTTCTGTCTGTATCATTGCACTATCCTCCAAAAATCTAAAATGACTGATCTCTTCAGGAGGCGTCGCTCATATGGGCAACCGGTAGCGACGATAAATAAACGTAAAACACACACACAATTAAAACAACTTCTCTTCTGAAATCAACTGTTAGAATTAAGAGTTATTTAGTACAAACAACTCGTTAAGTTCTGTTTATCAATTTATGTAAAGTGAAGGGTGTCCCAAGGCGGAACTATTTGAAGACTTTTTGATCAAGCACTATGAATTGATGAATTATTCACAGAACTTCCAGACTAGAATGAATCACACAAATGCTTACTGTCTAGTGCAAATCTATCTTTGAACTAGTATGTGAACAGTGGAACTGGGGGCAATGGAAGTCCTGACACTGGCAATCGAGTTTAGTCTCATTGTACTCGGGTGAGCAAAATACATCTATGGCCCTCTTGTTTATGCATCTTTTAGACCTCAATTACTCTATCCCCCATGCTGTCCGATTAGCGCAGTGGTTAGCACGCTCGCTTCTCACCAATGCAACCCGGGTTCGATCTTCATACCAGGAAGTATGTGAGATGGTACGGTGGTTGCTAGATCGGACAGGTGGGTTTTCTTGGGTATTCCGGTTTCCTCCCACACGAATGACTACCTCCCACACGAATTACCACATATACACTTTCATCCGTGCCAACGAGAAGAGTGATTAATATAAGTTGTTAGAACTTGCTTCGCAATCGTTGTAAAATAAATAAAGTTTAAACTTTATCCCCCATGCTGCACATGTCTACTGTGTTTGGATTGCACATACATTGTATTAAACACAATAAATGTGCTCTTGATGGATTTTCAACAATAAACCGTACCTAAAATATTTCTGAATGTTTCCAAGAAATACGTTTAAGTACTTGTTAGAATTACATTTTGTGATAGCTCTATTTTTATTTTGTAACCTCCAATTATAATCAGTAACCTCTGATTATAATCAGTAACCTCCGATTATAATCAGTAACCTCCGATTATAATCAGTAACCTCCGATTATAATCAGTAACCTCCGATTATAATCAGTAACCTCCGATTATAATCAGTAACCTCCGATTATAATCAGTAACCTCCAATTATAATCAGTAACCTCCGATTATAATCAGTAACCTCCAATTATAATCAGTAACCTCCGATTATGTTTTACTTAATTCCATTGCATCCAAACATAAATAATTTATCATCTATGCTCAGGGTTACACCCAAGCGTAAACCACAAAGTACATATATGTTTGTTTCAAGAAACAACTAAACGGAAGATGTGGTGTAGGTGTGGCATCAACAATGGCAACCTCATTTTATTTCATGACATATACATGCAATTCAATTCATCCTTTCTCTCATGGTTCCGCGGAACAAATGGCGCCACTAAGTGTGGCTGAATAAGTCTTTAACATTTGTAGAAGAACTATACGAGAGATATGGTGCTCTCGTATGACAATGTCCAGAACCATGAATACACGCACATAACACACCCAAAATCGTATATCTCACTTCCACGTCCGTCTCAATAATGACAAGAAATCATTATAACTGAAAATACAAGTATAATGTTAGATTCCATAATATACACAGGGGGTGGGTGGGTGGGAAATAGTTTGTCTTATCGTCACCTTGTTGAGCCTTCGAATGAAATATCATGCGATATTTCCCACTCATAAACCACGTTACACAATGTAATGCTCTATTGCACAACAGAGCACGTTTATACAGGTAAACTGAAACCATGTACCCGATAATAAATACATTTATTATCAGTAACCTCCGATTATTTTCAGTGGATGACGGAACTGGGGTTATTTTATGTTGTTGCTGGAAAGAGAACTTTTATAATCATATTGGTAAGATTTAATCTCCTAGTAATGTTTGAGAATTTTCAATTTGCCAAAAATAACTCGGCAGATAAAGCTGTTTCAGAAGGGTTGCTGTAAAGAGTTTGAAATATCTGATGTATGTAACATTAATCCATTCACACATAGAAGTGCCTATCAACACCATTCTGCATTCCCACATAGAAGTGCCTATCAACACCATTACACATTCCCACATAGAAGTGCCTATCAACACCATTCTGCATTCCCACATAGAAGTGCCTATCAACACCATTCTGCATTCCCACATAGAGGTGCCTATCAACACCATTACACATTCCCACATAGAAGTGCCTATCAACACCATTCTACATTCCCACATAGAAGTGCCTATCAATACCATTACACATTCCCACATAGAAATGCCTATCAACACCATTCTACATTCCCACATAGAAGTGCCTATCAACACCATTACACATTCCCACATAGAAGTACCTATCAACACCATTACACATTCCCACATAGAAGTGCCTATCAACACCATTCTGCATTCCCACATAGAAGTACCTATCAACACCATTACACATTCCCACATAGAAGTGCCTATCAACACCATTACACATTCCCACATAGAAGTACCTATCAACACCATTACACATTCCCACATAGAAGTGCCTATCAACACCATTCTGCATTCCCACATAGAAGTACCTATCAACACCATTCTACATTCCCACATAGAAGTGCCTATCAACACCATTACACATTCCCACATAGAAGTGCCTATCAACACTATTACACATTCCCACATAGAAGTGCCTATCAACACCATTACACATTCCCACATAGAAGTGCCTATCAACACCATTCTGCATTCCCACATAGAAGTAGACAAAATTACCCATTTTGATAAATGAACTTGTCCAAATTTAATTTTCTTATTAATTTATTGGTCTAAAATTATCATGCACCAGTCCATGTCAATTACTTGGTGTTGAATGGGTTAAAAGAGCTATTACCCTATCTAGAGAAAATTGTTGCAAATACACAAAAACACAAGAAGCCTGTTTTTATAATCTTATGTAGGTTTACTCCATATCTTTACAGGTCCATGTGTAAGTTTAGAGAATCTTCCTTGCAAGCTGAGACAGAAGGTGACGGACATACAGACACACACGACAGAAGCTACTGAAGGCTACAGCCTCGGAGATCTAATACAGGTCAAAGGAAAGGTGAAGATCTTCCGAGATAAGAAGGAAGTTGTGGCTAACATTCACAGTATCCTTAAAAACATTGCGGGTAACCCAGTTACACGAGACCCCTAATGGGTAACCCAGTTACACGAGACCCCTAATGGGTAACCCAGTTACACGAGACCCCTAATGGGTAACCCAGTTACACGAGAACCCTAATGGGTAACCCAGTTACATGGGAACCATAATGGATAACCCAGTTACACAAGAACCCTAATGGATAACCCAGTTACACGAGACCCCTAATGGGTAACCCAGTTATACGAGAACCCTAATGGGTAACCCAGTTACATGAGAACCCTAATGGGTAACCCAGTTACATGGGAACCATAATGGATAACCCAGTTACACAAGAACCCTAATGGATAACCCAGTTACATGAGAACCCTAATGGGTAACCCAGTTTCACGAGACCCCTAATGGGTAACCCAGTGATACGAGAACCCTAATGGATAACCCAGTTACACGAGAACCCTAATGGGTAACCCAGTTACATGAGAACCCTAATGGATAACCCAGTTACACAAGAACCCTAATGGATAACCAAGTTACATGAGAACCCTAATGGGTAACCCAGTTACATGAGAACCCTAATGGGTAACCCAGTTACATGAGAACCCTAATGGATAACCCAGTTACTTTTTATTTTCAGGCTCATGATGAACGGAAATGTAATCATAGTTTGAGCTAATCTCTAAAATTTCATGTTATTAATCTTTTGTCAGGCAAATCAAAAAAAATCAACATCGATCTTTCCAAATTTATATATTTTGGTTATTTTAGTTTAACCCTTTCAACCCCACAGGCCTCTAAATAGGCTTATGAAAAGTGTAGATCCAGATGAGCCGGCTCGTCACAAGCCGGCTCGTGACGAGCCGTCTCATCAGGATCTGCACTTTTTTGCCAGTAATAATTATTACTATTTTTAGATAAAATTACCCATTTTGATAAATGAACTGGTCCAATGGTAATTTTCTTATTAATTTATTGGTCTGAAAATATCACGCACCAGTCCATGTCAGTTACTTGGGGTTGAATGGGTTAAACAATAGTTTATTCAAGAATGGTACATAACATAGGAATACTTGCAACAGTACAATCAGGATTGGGGGAAAAGTTACATAGTAACTTATTCGAATCCCTTTCCTTTTATATATTTTGCGAATAAGCAACGAAACTAACACGTTTTTACATCATATATTTGAATACTAATAACTTACAAGTTTGCTCTTTTGTGAAAGTCCATGTCACTGCCTGTTTTTACTGTTTCATTGCTACAAGCATATGTAACTGTTTTACGCGATAAACTGATTCTATTCAATTGTTTATCAGTATTTTCCTAATTGCAGATTAGTTAGATAGGATAGAGCATATATCCTGAGAATGTGCTCCATACTTTGTGAACATAGAATGGTTTAGATCCCCACGGCCCATGCTTTACCACCTTCACAGTGTCGCCTTTTGCCAACTGTAACACAATCAAATTGCTATCACTTCCACGATGACCTCCATGGACATATAGCAACATTTTGTTGCTGCCATTCTGTTGCAAGCTCATTTCTAGCGGACGATCAGTTGCTAGAATATGGGTATAAAACACATAGATACCATTATTAGGAGCTGTGAAGACACCAGTAACTCCAGAATAAGTATTACCAATATTTGTGATAACATTATTAAACACAACAGTTTCCCACGGACCTAGAGATTCAATACTGCTCGAGAGTCTGGCTGAAAATGACACATGTTGCTGAGATTCGGTTATTCCAGTTACCTTAGTAGCGACTGACTGATACTTTTCTTCCATTGAACCTGCAAGTTCATCAAGCACTATGGCCATTGCATCCAACTTAGAACCTGTTGCTTCAGTTTGCTGTTTAAAAACATCTTCTTTGACGAAACTTTGCAGTGAATTGTCGATGTTTTCAAGTTTTTCGGAAATATAAGACTCAGTTAAAGTCTTAATGTCAACTTTAATGTTTCTTTGAGTTTCTTTCAGTGTTTCAAGTTCCATCTCAATTCTTATCCGTTCCTGTTTCTCATTTTTGAAAGCATTTAACAACAAAGATGTTGCGACGACTAACTCTCTGAGCTTCTGGTTCACATCTGTTGTTTCCATCTGTTTAACTTCTCCTGCATTAGCCTCTGTCTTTGTTAAATCTCCTTCCGTCTCTATTGTGACATCCTCTATATTTGATAATATGTCTTGCATTTTGTGAATGTCTTGTTGCATCAGTGTGTACTCGTATGCATGTAACCCAAATTTCTGCTCTAAGATATCTATCCGGTTTTCGATTTGCTTGTTACTTCTGCTCTCTGATTCCAAGGAAAAACATAGAAGCATGAAACATATTGTTTTAAATCCAGGTACAGCAATTTGCGTTTCCATTTCTTACGTCTGTGTTGTTTGCACAGAAAATCAGCACTGATTAAACCTGTTACATTATATTTAGACTTCCGAGAATTCAGAAAGGTAATACTAGCACTGTGCGTATACTACTGTAGGGTGGTTAGCTTTTGCCAGATATACATTTGGATATAAAAGTTGTGCATGCGTTGTTGTTGTTACCATCGTCGTCGTTATGCCCTCTAAGGAAGAGTATGGGGTACATTGTTTTGCAGATGTACATTTGTAATCAGTCCATCTTGTCCCATGTTCGTTTTCTCTCCATATCATTGAATAACTGGGCCATTTCTTAAATAAGTTTTCACAAATGTTCACCATTTTGAGTCGACTTGTTGAGTACCATCCATGTCCGTATCTGCCATGTCAAAGTAACTCAACCACTACCCAGATCCATACATGCAAGGTCATGGACACACTACCCAGATCCATACATGCATGGTCATGGTCGCACTAACCAGATCCATACATGCACGGTCATGGTCGCACTACCCAGATCCATACATGCAAGGTCATGGTCGCACTACCCAGATCCATACATGCAAGGTCATGGTCGCACTACCCAGATCCATACATGCACGGTCATGGATGCACTACCCAGATCCATACATGCAAGGTCATGGTCGCACTACCCAGATCCATACATGCAAGGTCATGGTCGCACTACCCAGATCCATACATGCAAGGTCATGGTCGCACTACCCAGATCCATACATGCAAGGTCATGGTCGCACTACCCAGATCCATACATGCAAGGTCATGGTCGCACTACCCAGATCCATACATGCACGGTCATGGTCGCACTACCCAGATCCATACATGCAAGGTCATGGTCGCACTACCCAGATCCATACATGCAAGGTCATGGTCGCACTACCCAGATCCATACATGCACGGTCATGGTCGCACTACCCAGATCCATACATGCAAGGTCATGGTCGCACTACCCAGATCCATACATGCAAGATCATGGTTGCACTACCCAGATCCATACATGCAAGGTCATGGTCGCACTACCCAGATCCATACATGCAAGGTCATGGACGCACTACCCAGATCCATACATGCAAGGTCATGGTCGCACTACCCAGATCCATACATGCACGGTCATGGTCGCACTACCCAGATCCATACATGCACGGTCATGGTCGCACTACCCAGATCCATACATGCACGGTCATGGTCGCACTACCCAGATCCATACATGCAAGGTCATGATCGCACTACCCAGATCCATACATGCAAGGTCATGGTCGCACTACCCAGATCCATACATGCACGGTCATGGTCGCACTACCCAGATCCATACATGCAAGGTCATGGTCGCACTACCCAGATCCATACATGCAAGATCATGGTTGCACTACCCAGATCCATACATGCAAGGTCATGGTCGCACTACCCAGATCCATACATGCAAGGTCATGGACGCACTACCCAGATCCATACATGCAAGGTCATGGTCGCACTAACCAGATCCATACATGCACGGTCATGGACGCACTACCCAGATCCATACATGCAAGGTCATGGTCGCACTACCCAGATCCATACATGCAAGGTCATGGTCGCACTACCCAGTCATTATTTGTGTCTTGTTTCATATCTTTTAAATCAAACAGCACATTTTGAAATAACTTTACAAAGGGGACAGATTCTGTTTTACTTTTACTAACATCTCGTGTGTTTTAAGTGAATTCGATAATCAAATTTGAATATCCGAAGGAAAATAAAATAAAATCCAAAATTTGTACCGACTTACTCTCGGGATGTTTTGTATTGTATGTAGATTAATACATAAACTATACACAATCATACAAGTATTACATACATACACTGGGCTCATTCTAGTTCAGAATTTTAGAGAAGTGAAAAAGGTCGCAATCGCGTCCTTAAATGGTGGTATTTAGTAAATTTCAACAAAATATGGTTAAAATGCACAGTATGACCATTAAATACAACATTTGAATAGGAGGAGTGTTTTATAATGGGCCAGTGTATCTTTTTTTATGGAGAAGTGGGGGCCCACAGAGGGCGACTATTTCGCCAAAATCGTCCTCTATAATGAGCCGTGCATGCACAAATGGGTTATAGCAACAGTAGATTCGGTCCGTCCCATTACATCAGATATATATATAACTTAGGATTTATTTTGTATAAAAACACTAGGAGTGTGTCGAGTGATACTACAATGAAATTTAAATGAAAGAATTAATGTTTTCTACAGGGGGGGGGGAAACATGTTTCAAAACAGACAAACATACTCAGATGTGATCACCCCACCCCCTAGACCCTTGTTACCAGAGTAAAGCATATGGTGATGATTAATGTATTGTATGTAACTTTGTAAAGCAGAAAAACATTGCAGTAGATTTATCTGCCAGACCTGTTTATCCTATTTACAGAAAAAAGATTATTTTCAGAGATAATTCTTAGATAAATAGATATCTTTGGCAAGATCTATTAAAGTCTGAAGAGGCAAAATATTTACACAGTAAAATGTTGTGTCTGATGCAACTTTCTCCCATAATCTTAATATCTTCTGTTTAATATTTATACATTAGAAATTCGATACATATATATAGGGACATTTGAAATATTTATACAGTAGATTTCCCCCCCCCCCCCCAACGTATATATATATAGTGATATTTGAAATATTTATACAGTAGATTTCCCCCCACGTATATATGGAATATTTATACAGTAGATTTCCCCCCACGTATATATGAAATATTTATACAGTAGATTTCCCCCAATGTATATATAGGGATATTTGAAATATTTATACAGTAGATTTCCCCCCCCCCAACGTATATATATAGTGATATTTGAAATATTTATACAGTAGATTTCCCCCCCCCCCCCCCCAACGTACATATATAGTGATATTTGAAATATGTATACAGTAGATTTCCCCCCCCCCAACGTATATATATAGTGATATTTGAAATATTTATACAGTAGATTTCCCCCCCAACGTATATATATAGTGATATTTGAAATATTTATACAGTAGATTTCCCCCCCCAACGTATATATGGAATATTTATACAGTAGATTTCCCCCACGTATATATGAAATATTTATACAGTAGATTTCCCCCAATGTATATATAGGGATATTTGAAATAGTTATACAGTAGATTTCCCCCCACGTATATATGAAATATTTATACAGTAGATTTCCCCCCAATGTATATATAGGGATATTTGAAATAATTATACAGTAGATTTCCCCAATGTATATATAGGGATATATGGAATATTTATACAGTAGATTACCCCCCAATGTATATATAGGGATATTTGAAATATTTATACAGTAGATTTCCCCCCAATGTATATATAGGGATATTTGTAGGGTTACCTTCTGAACATATTATTATAGTGTTTATTTATTATAGTGTTTGTTTATTATAGTGTTTATTTATTATAGTGTTTGTTTATTATAGTGTCACCCCTATTGAAATGCCAGCCATTACTGACTTTTATGAACATCAGTACTTCCCGAATCCTATGCTTGTATGTCAGGTGCCAGGCTGGTAGGCAATCAGTAACCATTATTTAACTAGCTGGTGGCTCACCAACCAGCCATATCAGAACTAACCCCTGACAAGGTTCGAACCTTCAACCTCCCACTCCGTAGGCAGACGCCTTAACCACTAGGCCATGGAGACTGTATTATATTTAATTATAATTGAGTGTAGCCTACGTGTAACTGATGGATCTGTAGTCCAGTGGTAACACGCTGGACTGGTAATCCAGGGATCGCAGGTTCGATCCCCCGTCTGACCCTAATAAAATTAACAGTCTTTCAGATGGGACGTTAAACCGAGGTGTCGGTGCTTTACACCGTGCACGTAAAAGAACCAGAGGAGACTCTGGAATGGGTCTCTGTCTGTATCATTGCACTATCCAAAAATCTCAAATGACTTATCTCTTCAAGAGGCGTCGCTCATATGGGCAACCGGTAGCGACGATAAATAAATGTAAAACACACACATGCAGGAAGCAGTGTGGTCAGTATGTGCTTCCGTACGTGAGAAGCAATGTGGTCAGTATGTGCTTCCGTACGTGAGAAGCAATGTGGTCAGTATGTGCTTCCGTACACGAGAAGCAATGTGGTCAGTATGTGCTTCCGTACACGAGAAGCAATGTGGTCAGTATGTGCTTCCACACACGAGAAGCAATGTGGTCAGTATGTGCTTCCGTACACGAGAAGCAATGTGGTCAGTATGTGCTTCCGTACCGTACACGAGAAGCAATGTGGTCAGTATGTGCTTCCGTACACGAGAAGCAATGTGGTCAGTATGTGCTTCCACACACGAGAAGCAATATGGTCAGTATGTGCTTCCGTACACGAGAAGCAATGTGGCCAGTATGTGCTTCCGTACGCGAGAAGCAATGTGGTCAGTATGTGCTTCCGTACACGAGAAGCAATGTGGTCAGTATGTGCCTCCGTACGTGAGAAGCAATGTGGTCAGTATGTGCTTCCGTACACGAGAGGCAATGTGGTCAGTATGTGCCTCCGTACGTGAGAAGCAATGTGGTCAGTATGTGCTTCCGTACGGAGAAGCAATGTGGTCAGTATGTGCTTCCGTACGTGAGAAGCAATGTGGTCAGTATGTGCTTCCGTACACGAGAGGCAATGTGGTCAGTATGTGCTTCCGTACGTGAGAAGCAATGTGGTCAGTATGTGCTTCCTACACGAGAAGCAATGTGGTCAGTATGTGCTTCCGTACACGAGAGGCAATGTGGTCAGTATGTGCTTCCGTACGTGAGAAGCATGTGGTCAGTATGTGCCTCCGTACGTGAGAAGCAATGTGGTCAGTATGTGCTTCCGTACGCGAGAAGCAATGTGGTCAGTATGTGCTTCCACACGTGAGAAGCAATGTGGTCAGTATGTGCTTCCACACGTGAGAAGCAATGTGGTCAGTATGTGCTTCCACACGTGAGAAGCAATGTGGTCAGTATGTGCTTCCACACGTGAGAAACAATGTGGTCAGTATGTGCTTCCACACGCGAGAAGCAATGTGGTCAGTATGTGCTTCCACACGTGAGAAGCAATGTGGTCAGTATGTGCTTCCGTACACGAGAAGCAATGTGGTCAGTATGTGCTTCCGTACACGAGAAGCAATGTGGTCAATATGTGCTTCCACACACGAGAAGCAATGTGGTCAGTATGTGCTTCCACATGCAAGAAGCAATGTGGTCAGTATGTGCTTCCACACACGAGAAGCAATGTGGTCAGTATGTGCTTCCACACACGAGAAGCAATGTGGTCAGTATGTGCTTCCACATGCAAGAAGCAATGTGGTCAGTATGTGCTTCCGTAGGCGAGAAGCAATGTGGTCAGTATGTGCTTCCATACACGAGAAGCAATGTGGTCAGTATGTGCTTCCATACACGAGAAGCAATGTGGTCAGTATGTGCTTCCGTACACGAGAAGCAATGTGGTAGGTATGTGCTTCCGTACGTGAGAAACAATGTGGTCACTATGTGCTTCCGTACGTGAGAAGCAATGTGGTCAGTATGTGCTTCCGTACGCAAGAAGCAATGTGGTCAGTATGTGCTTCCGTACGTGAGAAACAATGTGGTCAGTATGTGCTTCCGTACGTGAGAAGCAATGTGGTCAGTATGTGCTTCCGTACACGAGAAGCAATGTGGTCAGTATGTGCTTCCGTACACGAGAAGCAATGTGGTCAGTATGTGCTTCCACACACGAGAAGCAATGTGGTCAGTATGTGCTTCCACACACGAGAAGCAATGTGGCCAGTATGTGCTTCCGTACGTGAGAAGCAATGTGATCAGTATGTGCTTCCACACGTGAGAAGCAATGTGGTCATTATGTGCTTCCGTACACGAGAAGCAATATGGTCAGTATGTGCTTCCATACACAAGAAGCAATGTGGTCAGTATGTGCTTCCGTACACGAGAAGCAATGTGGTCAGTATGTGCTTCCGTACGTGAGAAGCAATGTGGTCAGTATGTGCTTCCGTACGTGAGAAGCAATGTGGTCAGTATGTGCTTCCGTACGCGAGAAGCAATGTGGTCAGTATGTGCTTCCGTACGTGAGAAACAATGTGGTCAGTATGTGCTTCCGTACGCGAGAAGCAATGTGGTCAGTATGTGCTTCCGTACGTGAGAAGCAATGTGGTCAGTATGTGCTTCCACATGCAAGAAGCAATGTGGTCAGTATGTGCTTCCGTACGCGAGAAGCAATGTGGTCAGTATGTGCTTCCGTACGTGAGAAGCAATGTGGTCAGTATGTGCTTCCACATGCAAGAAGCAATGTGGTCAGTATGTGCTTCCGTACGTGAGAAGCAATGTGGTCAGTATGTGCTTCCACATGCAAGAAGCAATGTGGTCAGTATGTGCTTCCGTACACGAGAAGCAATGTGGTCAGTATGTGCTTCCGTACGTGAGAAGCAATGTGGTCAGTATGTGCTTCCGTACGTGAGAAACAATGTGGTCAGTATGTGCTTCCGTACACGAGAAACAATGTGGTCAGTATGTGCTTCCGTACGTGAGAAGCAATGTGGTCAGTATGTGCTTCCGTACGTGAGAAGCAATGTGGTCAGTATGTGCTTCCACACGTGAGAAACAATGTGGTCAGTATGTGCTTCCGTACGTGAGAAGCAATGTGGTCAGTATGTGCTTCCACACGTGAGAAGCAATGTGGTCAGTATGTGCTTCCATACACGAGAAGCAATGTGGTCAGTATGTGCTTCCGTACGTGAGAAGCAATGTGGTCAGTATGTGCTTCCATACACGAGAAGCAATGTGGTCAGTATGTGCTTCCACACGTGAGAAACAATGTGGTCAGTATGTGCTTCCACACGCGAGAAGCAATGTGGTCAGTATGTGCTTCCGTACACGAGAAGCAATGTGGTCAGTATGTGCTTCCGTACACGAGAAGCAATGTGGTCAGTATGTGCTTCCGTACACGAGAAGCAATGTGATCAGTATGTGCTTCCGTACGTGAGAAGCAATGTGATCAGTATGTGCTTCCACACGTGAGAAGCAATGTGGTCATTATGTGCTTCCGTACACGAGAAGCAATATGGTCAGTATGTGCTTCCATACACAAGAAGCAATGTGGTCAGTATGTGCTTCCGTACACGAGAAGCAATGTGGTCAGTATGTGCTTCCGTACACGAGAAGCAATGTGGTCAGTATGTGCTTCCGTACGTGAGAAGCAATGTGGTCAGTATGTGCTTCCGTACGCGAGAAGCAATGTGGTCAGTATGTGCTTCCATACACGAGAAGCAATGTGGTCAGTATGTGCTTCCGTACGTGAGAAGCAATGTGGTCAGTATGTGCTTCCGTACGTGAGAAGCAATGTGGTCAGTATGTGCTTCCATACACGAGAAGCAATGTGGTCAGTATGTGCTTCCATACACGAGAAGCAATGTGGTCAGTATGTGCTTCCGTACGTGAGAAACAATGTGGTCAGTATGTGCTTCCACACGTGAGAAGCAATGTGGTCAGTATGTGCTTCCATACACGAGAAGCAATGTGGTCAGTATGTGCTTCCGTACACGAGAAGCAATGTGGTCAGTATGTGCTTCCGTACGTGAGAAACAATGTGGTCAGTATGTGCTTCCACACGTGAGAAACAATGTGGTCAGTATGTGCTTCCGTACGCGAGAAGCAATGTGGTCAGTATGTGCTTCCGTACGTGAGAAACAATGTGGTCAGTATGTGCTTCCGTACGCGAGAAGCAATGTGGTCAGTATGTGCTTCCGTACGTGAGAAGCAATGTGGTCAGTATGTGCTTCCATACACGAGAAGCAATGTGGTCAGTATGTGCTTCCACACGTGAGAAACAATGTGGTCAGTATGTGCTTCCACACGCGAGAAGCAATGTGGTCAGTATGTGCTTCCACACACGAGAAGCAATGTGGTCAGTATGTGCTTCCACACACGAGAAGCAATGTGGCCAGTATGTGCTTCCGTACGTGAGAAGCAATGTGATCAGTATGTGCTTCCACACGTGAGAAGCAATGTGGTCAGTATGTGCTTCCGTACGTGAGAAGCAATGTGGTCAGTATGTGCTTCCGTACACGAGAAGCAATGTGGTCAGTATGTGCTTCCGTACACGAGAAGCAATGTGGTCAGTATGTGCTTCCGTACGTGAGAAGCAATGTGGTCAGTATGTGCTTCCGTACGTGAGAAACAATGTGGTCAGTATGTGCTTCCGTACGCGAGAAGCAATGTGGTCAGTATGTGCCTCCGTACGTGAGAAGCAATGTGGTCAGTATGTGCTTCCGTACGTGAGAAGCAATGTGGTCAGTATGTGCTTCCATACACGAGAAGCAATGTGGTCAGTATGTGCTTCCATACACGAGAAGCAATGTGGTCAGTATGTGCTTCCATACACGAGAAGCAAGGGTATTTGCGCAACCTACTTTTGGTCACGTTTGGGTGATTTAGCTAACTGTTCATTGAATCAATATGTCATTATAAAGTACTCCGTCGTGTGGCTGCTAGAAATGCTACGCTATATAAATAATAATGCTCAAACTTAACATCACAGAGCAATATGTTACAAAATTGATGTGATGTTGTTTGACATGAAGTTTAGTAATGAAATATTAATTTGGAATTTGTTCAATTATGATTGTACACAATTTTAAAGTTGATAACATTCCAATTTGTAATTTAATGAAAGGAATATCAGCCCAAAATTATGTTGCACAACTTAAAAAATAATTCTACTACTTTGATGGAAAAAAACCCACTATCCTCTCTTTAATCTGTACTAGTTTAACCCCACCCACTTTGATTTAAGCTAGTTTTTTAAAAACCACAATCCCCATTTGATTTAGACTAGTTTGGAAAAAACATTATTCCCCTTCGATTAAAACTAGTTTGAAACTATTCCGCTTGTTGAAAAAATCCGCTTTGATTTAAACTAGATTGAAGAAAAGAACATTTCTGCCTTTGATTTAAACTAGATTGAAGAAAAGAACACTTAAACCTTTGATTTAAACTAGATTGAAGAAAAGAACATTTCCGCCTTTGATTTAAACTAGATTGAAGAAAAGCACATTTCTGTCTTTGATTTAAACTAGATTGAAGAAAAGAACATTTCCGCCTTTGATTTAAACTAGTTTGAAGAAAAGAACATTTCAGCCTTTGATTTATACTAGATTGAAGAAAAGAACATTTCCGCCTTTGATTTAAACTAGTTTGAAGAAAAGAACATTTCAGCCTTTGATTTAAACTAGATTGAAGAAAAGAACATTTCAGCCTTTGATTTAAACTAGATTGAAGAAAAGAACATTTCCGTCTTTGATTTAAACTAGTTTGAAGAAAAGAACATTTCAGCCTTTGATTTAAACTAGATTGAAGAAAAGAACATTTCAGCCTTTGATTTAAACTAGATTGAAGAAAAGCACATTTCCGTCTTTGATTTAAACTAGATTGAAGAAAAGAACATTTCCGCCTTTGATTTAAACTAGTTTGAAGAAAAGAACATTTCAGCCTTTGATTTAAACTAGATTGAAGAAAAGCACATTTCCGTCTTTGATTTAAACTAGATTGAAGAAAAGAACATTTCCGCCTTTGATTTAAACTAGTTTGAAGAAAAGAACATTTCAGCCTTTGATTTATACTAGATTGAAGAAAAGAACATTTCCGCCTTTGATTTGATACTAGATTGAAGAAAAGACCATTTCAGCCTTTGATTTATACTAGATTGAAGAAAAGAACATTTCCGTCTTTGATTTAAACTAGTTTGAAGAAAAGAACATTTCAGCCTTTGATTTAAACTAGATTGAAGAAAAGAACATTTCAGCCTTTGATTTATACTAGATTGAAGAAAAGAACATTTCCGTCTTTGATTTAAACTAGATTGAAGAAAAGAACATTTCCGCCTTTGATTTAAACTAGTTTGAAGAAAAGAACATTTCAGCCTTTGATTTATACTAGTTTGAAGAAAAGAACATTTCAGCCTTTGATTTATACTAGATTGAAGAAAAGAACATTTCCGCCTTTGATTTAAACTAAGACAACAGGCACATATCGAATAGAACTTCGTTTCTATATTTTGTCTAGTATGTTTGACTTGTATTTGAAAGTGAGCGTAATGAGAATTAAAAGCAATTTCAATATGATCTTATTAATGAACGCTAAATGTTACGCTATGTACTTCTAGATGTTTATAGAAATGAATTACACTAAATAAAGAAAGGTACCGTAGAAATCAACTTGTAGCCCAAATTCCAATGTAAATGAACTCAATGAGAGACATCTTTAATTTTCTATTACCCCCCATTGGCAGAAAATAAATCTGATTTATTTCAAAATGTGAATAGGTCCTTTTAGTTAGAATCCTTTGTTTTTACAGTTGTTCCCTAACCAGATGTTGCGGTTTTTCAAATAAGTACCCATTGCATACGCTGTAGGAGATCCGTCGAGATATAGTAATTTAATAATCATATAAAGCGATAGTGGAATAAAATTGCTAGCATGTTGTGCAAAGGAAACAACGATAAAAACAGAGGAAAACACTTAATAGGACCTATCTACTTTTAGGGAGTATTCAGGGGCAGTAACTGACCGATGTCTCTCATTGTTATTCAATTGTAAATTGGGCATTTCTCTTAGCTAAATGAAAGTGATGCAGCTTAAACAAGAAGTTTATAACCCCACCCAAGATGTTTTAACCTTTGGATCTTTAACGTTTCCCCAGAGAAGGTTACAGGCCCACATATTCATGTATTCAGAATATGCGAGTTACCTAGATTGTACATGCAGCAGTATGATAGGTCGTTCCAGCTACCGCTGAGAGTTTATCAGGCATTGAATCAACACAGACAGGACTCCGTAACAGGAGGCGTAACCGAGGTAAGTATGCGTGATTTAGATCCGTAACAGGAGGCGCCACCAAGGTAAGTATGCGTGATTTAGATCCGTAGCAGGAGGCGCCACCGAGGTAAGTATGCGTGATTTAGATCCGTAACAGGAGGCTGTGCCGAGGTAAGTATGCGTGATTTAGATCCGGAACAGGAGGCGCCACCGAGGTAAGTATGCATGATTTAGATCCGTAACAAGATGCGCCACCGAGGTAAGTATGCGTGATTTAGATCCGTAACAAAAGGCGCCACTGAGGTAAGTATGCGTGATTTAGATCCGTAACAAGATGCGCCACCGAGGTAAGTATGCGTGATTTAGATCCGTAACAGGAGGTGCCACCGAGGTAAGTATGCGTGATTTAGATCCATAAGCAGGAGGCGTCACCGAGGTAAGTATGCGTGATTTAGATTCGTAGCAGGAGGCGCCACCGAGGTAAATATGCGTGATTTAGATCCGTAACAGAAGGCGCCACTGAGGTAAGTATGCGTGATTTAGATCCGTAGCAGGAGGCGCCACCGAGGTAAGTATGCGTGATTTAGATCCATAACAGGAGGCGCCACCGAGGTAAGTATGCGTGATTTAGATCCGTAACAAAAGGCGCCACTGAGGTAAGTATGCGTGATTTAGATCCGTAACAAGATGCGCCACCGAGGTAAGTATGCGTGATTTAGATCCGTAACAGGAGGTGCCACCGAGGTAAGTATGCGTGATTTAGATCCATAAGCAGGAGGCGTCACCGAGGTAAGTATGCGTGATTTAGATTCGTAGCAGGAGGCGCCACCGAGGTAAATATGCGTGATTTAGATCCGTAACAGAAGGCGCCACTGAGGTAAGTATGCGTGATTTAGATCCGTAGCAGGAGGCGCCACCGAGGTAAGTATGCGTGATTTAGATCCATAACAGGAGGCGCCACCGAGGTAAGTATGCGTGATTTAGATCCGTAACAGGAGGCGCCACCGAGGTAAGTATGCGTGATTTAGATGGGTCATATTCTGGGCAATAAGACGAACAACTCCAGCCAGCAGTTATTGAATGAAGGTAGGTAATATATTTAACAGTAGGTGGGCAATAACAACATGATGACAATACTAACAACATGATGACAATACTAACAACATGATTGCAATACTAACAACATGATGGCAATACTAACAACATGATGACAATACTAACAACATGATGGCAATACTAACAACATGATGGCAATACTAACAACATGATGGCAATACTAACAACATGATGACAATACTAACAACATGATGACAATACTAACAACATGATGACAATACTAACAACATGATGACAATACTAACAACATGATGACAATACTAACAACATGATGGCAATACTAACAACATGATGGCAATACTAACAACATGATGGCAATACTAACAACATGATGGCAATACTAACACCATGATGGCAATACTAACACCATGATGGCAATACTAACAACATGATGGCAATACTAACAACATGATGACAATACTAACAACATGATGGCAATCCTAACAACATGATGGCAATACTAACACCATGATGGCAATACTAACAACATGATGGCAATACTAACAACATGATGGCAATACTAACAACATGATGGCAATACTAACAACATGATGGCAATACTAACAACATGATGACAATACTAACAACATGATGACAATACTAACAACATGATGATAATACTAACAACATGATGACAATACTAACAACATGATGGCAATACTAACAACATGATGGCAATACTAACAACATGATGGCAATACTAACATGGTGGCAATATGAACAACATGATGGTAATACTAACAACATGATGGTAATACTAACAACATGATGACAATACTAACAACATGGTGACAATACTAACAATAGCTGGACCATACTAACAATAGCTGGGCAATACTAACAATAGCTGGACAATACTAACAATAGCTGGACAATACTAACAATAGCTGGGCAATACTAACAGTAGCTGGGCAATACTAACAATAGCTGGACAATACTAACAATAGCTGGACAATACTAACAATAGCTGGGCAATACTAACAATAGCTGGACAATACTAACAATAGCTGGACAATACTAACAGTAGCTGGGCAATACTAACAATAGCTGGGCAATACTAACAATAGCTGAGCAATACTATAGCTGGGCAATACTAACAATAGCTGGGCAATACTAACAATAGCTGGACAATACTAACAGTAGCTGGGCAATACTAACAATAGCTGGGCAATACTAACAATAGCTGGGCAATACTATAGCTGGACAATACTAACAATAGCTGGGCAATACTAACAATAGCTGGGCAATACTAACAATAGCTGGGCAATACTAACAATAGCTGGACAATACTAACAGTAGCTGGGCAATACTAACAATAGCTGGGCAATACTAACAATAGCTGGACAATACTAACAATAGCTGGTCAATACTAACAATAGCTGGACAATACTAACAGTAGCTGGGCAATACTAACAATAGCTGGGCAATACTAACAATAGCTGGGCAATACTATAGCTGGACAATACTAACAATAGCTGGGCAATACTAACAATAGCTGGGCAATACTAACAATAGCTGGGCAATACTAACAATAGCTGGACAATACTAACAGTAGCTGGGCAATACTAACAATAGCTGGGCAATACTAACAATAGCTGGACAATACTAACAATAGCTGGGCAATACTACTGCTGGGTAATACTAACAGTAGCTGGGCAATACTATAGCTGGACAATACTAACAATAGCTGGGCAATACTAACAGTAGCTGGGCAATACTGACAGTAGCTGGACAATACTAACAATAGCTGGGCAATACTAACAATAGCTGGGCAATACTATAGCTGGACAATACTAACAATAGCTGGGCAATGCTAACAGTAGCTGGACAATACTACTGCTGGGCAATACTATAGCTGGGCAATACTAACAATAGCTGGGCAATACTACTGCTGGGCAATACTAACAATAGCTGGGCAATACTAACAATAGCTGGGCAATAGCTGGACAATACTAACAATAGCTGGGCAATACTAATAATAGCTGGGCAATACTAACAGTAGCTGGGCAATACTAACAATAGCTGGGCAATACTAACAATAGCTGGGCAATACTAACAGTAGCTGGACAATACTTAGCTGGACAATACTAACAATAGCTGGGCAATACTAATAATAGCTGGGCAATACTAACAATAGCTGGGCAATACTAACAATAGTTGGGCAATACTAACAGTAGCTGGGCAATACTTAGCTGGACAATACTAACAATAGCTGGGCAATACTAACAATAGCTGGGCAATACTAACAATAGCTGGACAATACTAACAATAGCTGTGCAATACTAACAATAGCTGGACAATACTAACAATAGCTGGGCAATACTAACAGTAGCTGGGCAATACTAACAATAGCTGGACAATACTAACAATAGCTGGGCAATACTAACAATAGCTGGACAATACTAACAATAGCTGGGCAATACTAACAGTAGCTGGGCAATACTAACAATAGCTGGACAATACTAACAATAGCTGGACAATAGCTGGACAATACTATAGCTGGGCAATACTAACAATAGCTGGGCAATACTACTGCTGGGCAATACTAACAATAGCTGGACAATACTAACAATAGATGGGCAATACTAACAATAGCTGGGCAATACTAACAATAGCTGGGCAATACTATAGCTGGGCAATACTACTGCTGGGCAATACTAACAGTAGCTGGGCAATACTATAGCTGGGCAATACTAACAATAGCTGGGCAATACTACTGCTGGGCAATACTAACAATAGCTGGGCAATACTAACAATAGCTGGGCAATACTAACAATAGCTGGGCAATACTAACAGTAGCTGGGCAATACTTAGCTGGACAATACTAACAATAGCTGGGCAATACTAACAATAGCTGGGCAATACTAACAATAGCTGGACAATACTTAGCTGGACAATACTAACAATAGCTGGGCAATACTAACAATAGCTGGGCAATACTAACAATAGCTGGGCAATACTAATAATAGCTGGGCAATACTAACAATAGCTTGGCAACAGATGTAATGGTGGCCAATATATTTGCTATTGCTGTTAAAATATACATCTTTAGCACCCCACCCATTAATAATTTGTCGTGTAATTAATATGGGTGTTCACCTCATAACCAGGAGAGATCGAGCCCAGCCAGAGCCACAGTTGTGGTGTCCTTAGGCAAGCCACCTGTTTCCCAATCAATCTTAAGATTTGAATAAAATAATAAGCCACATCAAGTTTCTGATATGAATTGTGCAGTCGTAAAAATATGAATAATTTGACGGAGCGGAACTGTGGATCGTTACCAATGTTGTAGTCTATGTGGCATGGAAGACTAAGTGGACTGTTGTTCGAGTTTAGTTGAATCTCCACTGAGATTCCGACTTCATTGCAGGGCTTGCATTTGATGGACGGTAATAACTATGTGAGTGAAAAATCTCCCCTTGTTTATAGTAGGCATCATTATGATTGCAATAAATCTTACTTAACTCTTTCAGCGCCGAATAAATTCAGAGCATGTGCAAACAACATAGATCCAGATCAGCCGCGGCGTAACGCCGCGTCTGATCAGGATCTATGTTGTTTGCTATTCGTACAGGTGCTTCAGCTCCACTGTCTGAAGAGCAATCAGCATATAGCCTTGATCAGACGGCATGTTCTGTTCTGTCCGATCGGGTTCTCTACTTTTTTACAAAGTCGCTTTTATGCGACATTGGCGGTGAAAGAGTTAATCAGTGGGGGATTGTGTGTTATATTTCAATTCTATTGAAATTCCATGACCTATTCAACTGGTATTTTCACTGTTAGCGTGTAAATAGCCTGAGTGGATGTCGCTATAGCGCAGTGGTGGCACGTTCACTTCAGGTACGGTGTCTCATTTATATGAAAAAGTTGGCAGTTTCTTACGGAGGTTGGTGCACCCAAGTACTGGTTAACCGCTGGAGCCTGCCCAGGAAAGGTGTTGTTCGGTAAACTGTCCGCCGGCGATATAGCCCAAAATGGTGGTGATGCAGGCGTAAAACCCGAAATATAACATAACATATATCACTTCAGGTGCGAATGGCCCAGAGTATGAGCACCGCTCCAGGAGCCGTTTCGAATGTGACCTTATGGAAGGCATTTAAATTTCATGTTGCCTCTCCTCTCTTCCTCGTGTCTATGCATTCCATCAGTAATGAGATCTCGAGAGTGATTAATATAAGTTGTAAGAACTTGTTTCGCAATCGAGCTAAAATCAATTTGTATAAACTAAATAGCCTGACTGACTACATAAGTCAGATTTAACCCGTAATCCATTATTTGTTTCAGACATCTGTTGTTTTGGAACTTAAAGCTGTGATATTTGACTATGTTTCTAAGAGCAACCACATTGTTGACCTTCCACTTTGTGACCTTCTGCAATATACCAAGGTCAAGGACGTAATGGCAAAACTAAACAATGGCCAGGTAAGAGAATTTTAAGTATCTCATGTATATACTTTTCTTGTACAGTCTACATTCTAACTGTGGTCATGGTTTCGAGCCATTTGGAAGAAATACTGTAGCATAGTACAATGTCGGTCGATCAGGTGACAATGTTGAAGAAGATGCAACACACTTCCCAGTTTCGTAAAACATCATTCTAGTGTATTCAGATATTCAGATCTTAGCTATAACTTTCCAACTCTCCAACTCTGCTATTTTAGGGACCACAAATCTTGTATATATAGTCTCACACATTACTGACAGGTACATAGCCAGGGTTCCCTCTGTCTGATTTTTTGTCTGCGCCACTTCTGTCGCCAATTGAAAAACACTGGAGCCAATTTAAAAAACTTGGAGCCAATTAGAGCCATATAGTTCACAAATAAATATTTGAAGCCATGTATTTGACAAAACATGTGCCAAAAAAAAAGAAAAGTTGCGCCAAATATTTTCGCCAATTCACAAAATTTAGCGCCAGTATTTGTTTTTTGTCGCAATTGGCGACCGATTAGCGACCGACATTGGGAACCCTGCATAGCTGCTAGTCTTCAACTTGATGTATTACCTATCCAGGTAACCTTCCAATGATCAATCTAATAACTGTTATGTCAGGTATGTCTATCTCTGGATACTGTCAACACCTTTCACGAGCGTTATAGTCAGCTCTACCTTGAACTTCTCCATAATTGAAAAGTTTAGTTTAATCATATTTTATTGCATTCATATATGTATACAACATACAGAACAAAACAAATGAACACACTTGTATAATTATGCATAGTATATATATACGCTATATGTCATTGTTGTGCACAAGAATTGTCAATAAATGTTGACATTTTTTGACGTTCTACATGTAGCTTATTCCGGGTGTAAGCAATTTAACCCATTCTATTGGTCAATATACATTTGTAAATACTGTCCGATTAGCGCAGTGGTTAGCACGCTCGCTTCTCACCAATGCAACCTGGGTTCGATCCTCGGACCGGGAAGTATATGAGATGGTACGGTTGTCTCCGGGTACTCCGGTTTCCTCCCACACGAATGACAACATATACGCTTTCATCCGCGCCAACGAGAGTGATTACTATAAGTTGTTAAAACTTGCTTCGCAATCGTTGTAAAATAAATAAAGTTTAAAAATTGAATTTTACCCATTGATGAACAACACTGAGGTACAGTGAATGTGTTATTTATTTACCCTCTAGTTAAACTCCATATAAACAAGTTCTTACAACTTATACTAATCACTCTCGAGACTTCATTCCTAATGGAATCCATCGCCATGAGGGAGAGAGAAGAGGCAATGTGGAATATAAATGCCTTGCCTAAGGACACAATCGTAATGGCTCCAACAGCCTTTCGCACCTGAAGCGAACACGCTACCACTGCGCTATCACGACTTCCGCATAGATTAATGTCTCGACAATTGATCGGTCTTGATGGGATACACCTTGTACAACAATTACAACTGTATTTGATATGTAATGTCCAAAAATATTTCGCACCTGAAGCGAACGCGCTACCACTGCGCTATCACGACTTCCGCATAGATTAATGTCTCGACAATTGATCGGTCTTGATGGGATACACCTTGTACAACAATTACAACTGTATTTGATAGGTTATGTCAAAAATATCGAACTTCAAACATTGTATAATACATCTTATGCTCTCCCAATTAAATCTAGAAATTTATCAGTGAAATCAACTGTGTTATTCCACTTATTGACAGCAGTGAAATAAACTGTGTTATTCCACTAATTGACAGCAGTGAAATAACACACTTTATTTCTCACTGCTTTGTACGTGTGGTACCTAGCCACTGCATATTGTCAACAGACTCGAGCTGTCAGCGACACCTTCTATGGTGCCATTTATGTTCGTCGAAAGACTATGTTCTAGTGCTATTTAGCGCACGGTTGCATGGTTTCTATCATACACCCACTTTTCAGCCTAAAATAAAAAGAAAATTTGTTTGTTTAGGTGAATGATGGAATAATAATTCACTCATGAACATAGAAAATTATTATCACTTGTACATGTAGCTAGCGCCCTCATGATAATAATGCTTTCAATGTTCATTCACTGAAACAAACAAATATCCTCTTAGTATTGTGTTAGTTAGTAAAGCAATATGAATACGGGGTAATATTTAAGGCTCAATTTCTCCCCTGCCCGTACCCCCCCCCCCCCATTGATCTGAAACATTGCCCCTCTTAAAACTATTTAATTATTTATATAATAACATTTCTAGGTGCACATGCATTCAGTACTTCGTTCTGATAAAATTGAGTACGAAATTGTATCTTGTCCCTTTAATGTTAACCAACG
The DNA here is from genome assembly GCA_014843695.1 of Archivesica marissinica. NCBI lineage: Eukaryota > Metazoa > Mollusca > Bivalvia > Venerida > Vesicomyidae > Archivesica > Archivesica marissinica. Next base: position 72,405,733 of record CM026397.1, read on the forward strand.
CAGACAATATGTTCAGATGACAACGATATGCAGGACAATATGTTCAGATGACAACGATATGCAGGACAATATGTTCAGATGACAACGATATGCAGGGCAATATGTTCAGATGACAACGATATGCAGGACAATATGTTCAGATGACAACGATATGCAGGACAATATGTTCAGATGACAACGATATGCAGGGCAATATGTTCAGATGACAACGATATGCAGGACAATATGTTCAGATGACAATGATATGCAGGACAATATGTTCAGATGACAACGATATGCAGGGCAATATGTTCAGATGACAACGATATGCAGGACAATATGTTCAGATGACAACGATATGCTGGACAATATGTTCAGATGACAACGATACGCAGACAATATGTTCAGATGACAACGATATGCAGGACAATATGTTCAGATGACAACGATACGCTGGACAATATGTTCAGATGACAACGATACGCAGACAGTATGTTCAGATGACAACGATACGCAGACAGTATGTTCAGATGACAACGATATGCAGTACAATATATTCAGATGACAATTTCTCGTTTATTTCGATATGATCAGTGCTCTTCTCAGCGTCTACAGTTTCATTTGCTTGTAATACGACAGACTTCTTTGTTTGGCAACCTCAGGTGTGAAAATTGGTTTGAATCCCAGTTCGTCCCTGGCCCTCTGTCCACTGAAGCCAATGTTCATGTTTATATACTTCACACTGTACGACTCTGCTGGAAGATTGATTGTAAGCAAGGGAGATAATGCCTTAACGATCAGTTCAGACAGTAAGAGGAAGCTGTAGACCAGTCTGAAGGGGAACTTGATTGTGGATAGACTGTATCCACGCAATTCAAGGAACGGTTCCATGAATTGGAATGTGTTCTGTGTAGGCGTGTCATCTGGAATGAAGTAAAACCTGCCGCCCAGTGTAAGATTTCTAGCCAGAGAGGTATCTGTAAAATTGATGTGGTAATTTGGTAATTTGGTAATAAATGTATGTTGTACAAAATGAATGGGCCTCGCTGCTGTAGGTTCGAATCCCACAGGGTGTTGAATTATTTCATGTGAGTAAGCTATCCAGATGGCTTGCGGGAGATCAGTGGTTCTACCCAGGTGCCTGCCATACCTGCAATATTGCTCAGCGGGGCTTCCTCCACCAATAATAACTGGAGAGAGTCGCTGTATGACCTACGCTGTTGGTGCGACTATGAACCCCATAAACAAAGAAATAAACGAACGTGTACAAAATTAACGATACTGCTACATTATGTTTTGTAAAAGTTGGCTTTCAAATTGACCTTGAGTGAATTTGCAATTATATAAACCTGCACTCGTGGTTTGAACCAGTAACATCTGGTATGTGAACTCATTTCTTTTGTGATTTTACACTGGTAACATAGTTTGTTATTTTACACTGGTAACATAGTTTGTGATTTTACACTGGTAACATAGTTTGAGATTTTACACTGGTAACATAGTTTGTGATTTTACACTGGTAACATAGTTTGTGATTTTACACTGGTAACATAGTTTGAGATTTTACACTGGTAACATAGTTTGAGATTTTACACTGGTAACATAGTTTGTGATTTTACACTGGTAACATAGTTTGTGATTTTAAAGAGCTGTAACATGGACCATGGCTAAATCATGCAACATGTCCTGCCACTCTATACTTGTAACCTGTTTAGGGACTTTAACCTGTAACGTAGATGGAACTGTAACCATGTAAAAGGAGTGGGACCGTATACTTGTAACATGGTATGGTCTAGTTTAGACCTGTAATATTGTTGGGTACTATTGAATCTGTAACATTGATTGGGACTTTAAATATACCAAAATGTATAACTTTAGTAGGGACTTTACATATGCAACATGTCATGGGATTTTAAATATATAACATATATGGGACTTTAAATATGCAACGTGTATGGGACTTTAACTCTGTTACAATTAAACTCTGTTACAATTAAACTGTTACAATTGACACATGTAACATTGATAACTATATACTCTGCCTCCTCACCAGCACAGATAAATGCCCAGGCTGTGTTCCCTACATAGACTTGTTGAAATAAAGCTGAACCATCGCCAACTTGATACAATGTTCCACCCGAGCCATGTGCACTCCGCAGTCCATTAGCGACATAGTATGGGTCCCCCTCTCCATACATAACATTAGCTCGTAGAGACATGGTGCGTAATATTCCACCTGTAGTAATCAAAGTAATAGTTTATTATACTACGAAGTGTATGTGGACTATGTCCGTCCGTCAGTTCAAAGTAATAGTTTATGATACTACGAAGTGTATGTGGACTATGTCTGTCCGTCAGTTCAAAGTAATAGTTTATGATACTACGAAGTGTATGTGGACTATGTCTGTCCGTCAGTTCAAAGTAATAGTTTATGATACTACGAAGTGTATGTGGACTATGTCCGTCCGTCAGTTCAAAGTAATAGTTTGTTATACTACGAAGTGTATGTGGACTATGTCCGTCCGTCAGTTCAAAGTAATAGTTTGTTATACTACGAAGTGTATGTCCGTCCGTCAGTTCAAAGTAATAGTTTATGATACTACGAAGTGTATGTGGACTATGTCCGTCCGTCAGTTCAAAGTAATAGTTTATTATACTACGAAGTGTATGTGGACTATGTCTGTCCGTCTGTCAGTTCAAAGTAATAGTTTATTATACTACGAAGTGTATGTGGACTATGTTTGTCCGTCAGTTTAAAGTAATAGTTTATTATACTACGAAGTGTATGTGGACTATGTCTGTCCGTCAGTTCAAAGTAATAGTTTATGATACTACGAAGTGTATGTGGACTATGTCTGTCCGTCAGTTTAAAGTAATAGTTTATTATACTACGAAGTGTATGTGGACTATGTCCGTCCGTCAGTTTAAAGTAATAGTTTATTATACTACGAAGTGTATGTCCGTCCGTCAGTTCAAAGTAATAGTTTATGATACTACGAAGTGTATGTGGACTATGTCTGTCCGTCTGTCAGTTCAAAGTAATAGTTTATGATACTATGAAGTGTATGTGGACTATGTCCGTCCGTCAGTTTAAAGTAATAGTTTATTATACTACGAAGTGTATGTGGACTATGTCTGTCCGTCAGTTCAAAGTAATAGTTTATTATACTACGAAGTGTATGTGGACTATGTTTGTCCGTCAGTTCAAAGTAATAGTTTATTATACTACAAAGTGTGTAGGTGGACTATGTCCGTCCGTCAGTTTAAAGTAATAGTTTATTATACTACGAAGTGTATGTGGACTATGTCTGTCCGTCCGTCAGTTTAAAGTAATAGTTTATTATACTACGAAGTGTATGTGGACTATGTCTGTCCGTCAGTTCAAAGTAATAGTTTATTATACTACAAAGTGTAGGTGGACTATGTCCGTCTGTCAGTTTAAAGTAATAGTTTATTATACTACGAAGTGTAGGTGGACTATGTCCGTCCGTCAGTTCAAAGTAATAATTTATGATACTACGAAGTGTATGTGGACTATGTATGTCCGTCCGTCAGTTCAAAGTAATAGTTTATTATACTACAAAGTGTAGGTGGACTATGTCTGTCTGTCCGTCAGTTCAAAGTAATAGTTTATTATACTACGAAGTGTATGTGGACTATGTCTGTCCGTCCGTCAGTTTAAAGTAATAGTTTATTATACTACGAAGTGTATGTGGACTATGTCTGTCCGTCAGTTCAAAGTAATAGTTTATTATACTACAAAGTGTAGGTGGACTATGTCCGTCTGTCAGTTTAAAGTAATAGTTTATTATACTACGAAGTGTAGGTGGACTATGTCCGTCCGTCAGTTCAAAGTAATAATTTATGATACTACGAAGTGTATGTGGACTATGTATGTCCGTCCGTCAGTTCAAAGTAATAGTTTATTATACTACAAAGTGTAGGTGGACTATGTCTGTCTGTCCGTCAGTTCAAAGTAATAGTTTATTATACTACAAAGTGTAGGTGGACTATGTCCGTCCGTCAGTTCAAAGTAATAGTTTGTTATACTACGAAGTGTATGTGGACTATGTCCGTCCGTCACTTCGTCCGTTTCTTGTCTTGTTCATATCTGCTAAATCACGCTAAGATTATTCGTTCGTCCAAGTTCGCAGACACAGTTGGAAATTGACTTTCACACTTTGAAGTTACGTGTCAATATGGCTATGTCTCCACTCATCAAGGCGGCGGACATTTTGTTTTTGCCGTTGCCGTCTGTCCATTTGTCTGTGACTCATCTCAATTAATTGTTGAATTTTCACCAAACTTGGCAGGAAGCATCGGTATGATATATTGTCTAGTTGTGCATATTGTAATCCCCTTCCGATTGGATGATGATTTTGTGGCTTTACTGCCATTTAAGCATTTTTATGACTCGCAGCTATTCCGTACTTCATCTCCAAAACTCATTGTTGGTTTGTCACCAATCCTGGCATGATGCATACGTATGATGTCTAGTTGTAATGCCGTTCCGGTTGGATGATTATTTGCGGATTTAGATGATGATTGAGCTTATTTACCTTCGCCGCCACCGTGGATTTACGACCCTTTGAAAAGTTTATATCACAAAGCGTGTCCTCACTTAGTTTATACAAATCCCTTGAAAGAAAAATATACAGTGTTCTGCAAAGAGTTAAATAAGATACAGTCAAACCTGCCTTAGTGGTCACCTCCATTAAGCAGCCAACCTGTATTAAGTGACCAGTTTCCACATTCCCAATATGTTGTTTTGGTATACATTATACCTCTATTAAGCAGCCAACCTGTATTAAATGACCAGTTTCCACATTCCCAATATGTTGTTTTGGTATACATTATACCTCTATTAAGCAGCCACCTGCCCTAAGCAGCCACTTTATGTGATTCCCTTGGTTGGCTGCTGAAGACATGTTTGACTGTATATTGTTGGAACTGATTGAAACTTCTGTACTTCAAGACTCTTCAGTCAGACGTGTGTGATTGGATCACCTGAAGTCAGCTGACCTAACTGAACTTGTGAATAAAGGCCATAAAGGGGCCACGTGTCTACAAATATTGACTTCTTCCTCAATGGTTATCTTTGTTTGACTGTATGTTAGCAGGTTTGACTGTATGTTAGTAGGTTTGACTATGTTAGCAGGTTTGACTGTGTGTTAGCAGGTTTACTGTATGTTAGCAGGTTTGACTGTATGTTAGCAGGTTTACTGTATGTTAGCAGGTTTTACTGTATGTTAGCAGGATTGACTGTATGTTAGCAGGTTTGACTGTATGTTAGTAGGTTTTACTGTATGTTAGCAGGTTTTACTGTATGTTAGCAGGTTTACTGTATGTTAGCAGGTTTACTGTATGTTAGCAGGTTTGACTATGTTAGCAGGTTTGACTATATTAGCAGGTTTGACTGTACGTTAGCAGGTTTGACTGTACGTTAGCAGATTTGACTAGCAGGATTGACTGTATGTTAGCAGGTTTACTGTGTGTTAGCAGGTTTGACTGTATGTTAGTAGGTTTGACTGTATGTTAGTAGGTTTGACTGTATGTTAGCAGGTTTGACTGTATGTTAGCAGGTTTGACTATGTTAGCAGGTTTGACTGTATGTTAGCAGGTTTGACTATGTTAGCAGGTTTACTGTATGTTAGCAGGTTTGACTATATTAGCAGGTTTGACTGTATGTTAGCAGGTTTGACTGTATGTTAGCAGGTTTGACTGTATGTTAGCAGGTTTGACTAGCAGGATTGACTGTTTGTTAGCAGGTTTACTGTGTGTTAGCAGGTTTACTGTGTGTTAGCAGGTTTGACTGTATGTTAGTAGGTTTGACTGTGTGTTAGCAGGTTTGACTATGTTAGTTTGACTGTATGTTAGCAGGTTTACTGTGTGTTAGCAGGTTTGACTGTATGTTAGTAGGTTTGACTGTATGTTAGTAGGTTTGACTGTATGTTAGCAGGTTTGACTGTATGTTAGCAGGTTTGACTATGTTAGCAGGTTTGACTGTATGTTAGCAGGTTTGACTATGTTAGCAGGTTTACTGTATGTTAGCAGGTTTGACTATATTAGCAGGTTTGACTGTATGTTAGCAGGTTTGACTGTATGTTAGCAGGTTTGACTGTATGTTAGCAGGTTTGACTAGCAGGATTGACTGTTTGTTAGCAGGTTTACTGTGTGTTAGCAGGTTTACTGTGTGTTAGCAGGTTTGACTGTATGTTAGTAGGTTTGACTGTGTGTTAGCAGGTTTGACTATGTTAGTTTGACTGTATGTTAGCAGGTTTGACTATGTTAGTTTGACTGTATGTTAGCAGGTTTGACTGTATGTTAGCAGGTTTACTGTGTGTTAGCAGGTTTGACTGTATGTTAGTAGGTTTGACTGTATGTTAGTAGGTTTGACTGTATGTTAGAGGTTTGACTGTATGTTAGCAGGTTTGACTATGTTAGCAGGTTTGACTGTATGTTAGCAGGTTTGACTATGTTAGCAGGTTTACTGTATGTTAGCAGGTTTGACTATATTAGCAGGTTTGACTGTATGTTAGCAGGTTTGACTGTATGTTAGCAGGTTTGACTGTATGTTAGCAGGTTTGACTAGCAGGATTGACTGTTTGTTAGCAGGTTTACTGTGTGTTAGCAGGTTTACTGTGTGTTAGCAGGTTTGACTGTATGTTAGTAGGTTTGACTGTGTGTTAGCAGGTTTGACTATGTTAGTTTGACTGTATGTTAGCAGGTTTGACTATGTTAGTTTGACTGTATGTTAGCAGGTTTGACTGTGTGTTAGCAGGTTTGACTGTATGTTAGCAGGTTTGACTGTGTGTTAGCAGGTTTGACTGTATGTTAGCAGGTTTGACTGTATGTTAGCAGGTTTGACTGTATGTTAGCAGGTTTGACTGTGTGTTAGCAGGTTTGACTGTATGTTAGTAGGTTTGACTGTGTGTTAGCAGGTTTGACTATGTTAGTTTGACTGTATGTTAGCAGGTTTGACTATGTTAGTCTGACTGTATGTTAGCAGGTTTGACTGTATGTTAGCAGGTTTGACTGTGTGTTAGCAGGTTTGAGACTGTGTGTTAGCAGGTTTGACTGTATGTTTACTTTTCATAAAAAATCTGTAAGAATTAAATTGTTTACCATTTTGTGTTCGAGTTTCGTTAGCTTTCAGTACCAGGCACTCTGCTTTATATTTGCTTTCTGGATATCCCGGAAACAGAAACTGTGTAGGTGGTGCTGTGTTGGTCTCATTTCCATCTATGATGTCATCGTATCCAATAACAACATCTACGGTACTGCAGTAAATGAATCTTGACACATGATTTTGGAAACATGCTTGGATTAGGTTTGATGTGCCTGAAATGGGAGGTTTGTGATATACAGTTTATACAAATTTATTTTAGCTCGATTGCGAAACAAGTTCTTACAACTTATATATTAATCGCTCTCGAGACCTCATTCCTGATGGAATCCATCGCCATGAGGGAGAGAGAAGAGGCAACATGGAATTTAAACGCCTTGCCTAAGGGCACAATTGTAAATGCTCCAGCGGGGCTCAAACTCCGTACCTTTCGCACCTGAAGCGAACGCGGATCCACTGCACTCTCACGACTTCCACACGGTTTGTGATATATGTGCTAGTCAGTGTATTAACTACGTACATGTATGTACTGTTCTCATCACACTATCTCTGGTGTCATAATGGATCTTCAGATTATGTACCTGAAACAGTATTTGGTGTCTACCCATAATGGGGCCCAGTAACCCCCCCCCTCCCCCCAAAAACAACACAATATGATCTAAGCTGTTGGTGCAAAATACAAAATATAATATCCTAAACCACATTGTATTATTCATCCTCTGCAACCCATCCAATCACCATCTGTATATCTTGTAGCCGTGGCAACCGACAGTTACAGTCATTCCAGGCTGCTCTTGGAGCAAATAGTTTATGTGGTGTACAGATGCTGTGCATGCAATGTACATCAATAAACAGATTTGTGTTGTTTTACATGTAACTGTTACTCGTACATTTACCACCCTACATCTGTGTGTTGTTTTACATGTAACTGTTACTCGTACATTTACCACCCTACATCTGTGTGTTGTTTTACATGTAACTGTTACTCGTACATTTACCACCCTACATCTGTGTGTTGTTTTACGTGTAACTGTTACTCGTACATTTACCACCCTACATCTGTGTGTTGTTTTACATGTAACTGTTACTCGTACATTTACCACCCTACATCTGTGTGTACTGCTGCTATTGCCCATTCGCCAAACTATGCACATGCCCTGTCTTGAACGTTAGTAGTGTACATGTCTGGGAATGTAACGTAACTTTCCGGGAATGTAACGTAACTTTCCAGTAATGTAACTTTGCTGTGTAATGTAACATAGCTGTCAGGGAATGTAACATAACTGCCCAGGACTGTAACATAGCTGTCCTGGAATGTAACTTAACTGTCCGAGAATGTAATGTAACTGTCCGGGAATGTAATGTAACTGTCCGGGAATGTAATGTAACTGTCCGGGAATGTAACATAGCTGTCCTGGAATGTAACGTAACTGTCTGAGAATGTAATGTAACTGTCTGGGAATGTAACGTAGCTGTCTGGGAATGTAACGTAGCTGTCTGGGAATGTAACGTAGCTGTCCGGGAATGTAACGTAGCTGATCGTGAATGGTATTATGATATGATATACACTGTACTACAAAACCGACCTTCGACATTGATTGTACATGCCCTGAAAGTCTGGGAATGTACCATAGCTGATCTTGCCCACTATGTGATATGCACTATCTACTTCATTCTACTTACATAGCCTACCTTCGACATTGATATTGTACATGCCCTGAAAGTCTGGGAATGTACCGTAGCTGATCTTGCCCGCTATGTGATATACGCTGTCTATGCCGCACATTGCTTCATCCAGCACCTTGACATCTGTCACACATCCAATTAGACTAGAAACCGGCTTTGTTGGGCTGTAATCTATGAGGAAATTATATATGAAATGTGTCGTGATACTGTACTTAAACTAGTTTACCAATTATAGATCCAGAGTACAGGCTCTCCGATTAGCGCAGTGGTTAGCACGCTCGCTTCTCACCAATGTATCTCGGGTTCGATCATTGGGCCGAGAAGTATGTGAGATGGTACGGTAGTCGCCAGATCTGCTGTTATTTGGGACTGATTACTGGAGTTCTGCTGTTATTTGGGACTGAAATATGTTGTATTGTTACTGATTAACAGGGTGGTCCTAATATATGTAGGTGTATGGAGTATGCAACCATTGAAATATAGAAGAAATAAATCCGGACTGAGAAAAAGTGGTCTTAATAGTGGGGTGGTCTTAATAGTGTGGTTGTCTTAATATAGGGGTGGTCTTAATATAGGGGTGGTGGTCTTAATATAGGGGTGGTCTTAATAGTTGGGTGATCTTAATAGTGTGGTGGTCTTAATAGTTGGGTGGTCTTAATAGCGGGGTGGTCTTAATATAGAGTGGTCTTAATAGTGTGGTGGTCTTAATAGTTGGGTGGTCTTAATAGTTGGATGATCTTAATAGTGGTGTGGTCTTAATAGTGGGGTGGTCTTAATAGCGGGGTGGTCTTAATAGTTGGGTGATCTTAATAGTGGTGTGGTCTTAATAGTTGGGTGGTCTTAATAGCGGGGTGGTCTTAATATATGGGTGGTCTTAATATATTGGTGGTCTTAATAGTGGGGTGGTCTTAATATATGGGTGGTCTTAATATATGGGTGGTCTTAATATATGGGTGGTCTTAATATATGGGTGGTCTTAATATATGGGTGGTCTTAATATATGGGTGGTCTTAATATATGGGGTGGTCTTAATATATGGGTGGTCTTAATATATGGGTGGTCTTAATATATGGGTGGTCTTAATATATGGGTGGTCTTAATATATGGGTGGTCTTAATATATGGGGTGGTCTTAATATATGGGTGGTCTTAATATATGGGTGGTCTTAATATATGGGTGGTCTTAATATATGGGTGGTCTTAATATATGGGTGGTCTTAATATATGGGTGGTCTTAATATATGGGGTGGTCTTAATATATGGGGTGGTCTTAATATATGGGTGGTCTTAATATATGGGTGGTCTTAATATATGGGTGGTCTTAATATATGGGTGGTCTTAATATATGGGGGGTCTTAATATATGGGTGGTCTTAATATATGGGTGGTCTTAATATATGGGTATATATGGGTGGTCTTAATATATGGGTGGTCTTAATATATGGGTGGTCTTAATATATGGGTGGTCTTAATATATGGGTGGTCTTAATATATGGGTGGTCTTAATATATGGGTGGTCTTAATATATGGGTGGTCTTAATATAGAGGTGATCTACAAGAACAATATGTATGTACCTAGAAGATTCCTGTATTGTTTGAGATCCAGAACTCGGATCTCCTTCACGTGTGGTGCCTTGGTTTGTAGCAGCTTGATTATATGTTGGCCAAGAAAGCCAGCTCCGCCTGTCACTAGGACAACATCTCCATCGTGTTTGATCCTCGTGTACCCAGAATTCTCACATTTCTCGTGTTGGTGTGTTGCCTTCTGGTCACTCGGTGTTTCCATGCTGCTCCAATTGTCCCTGCAATGCATACAGTGACAGCCTGCAATGCATACAGTAACAGCCTGCAATGCATACAGTAACAGCCTGCAATGCATACAGTAACAGCCTGCAATACATACAGTAACAGCCTGCAATGCATACAGTAGCAGCCTGCAATACATACAGTAACAGCCTGCAATGCATACAGTAACAGCCTGCAATGCATACAGTAACAGCCTGCAATGCATACAGTAACAGCCTGCAATGCATACAGTAACAGCCTGCAATGCATACAGTAACATCCTGCAATGCATACAGTAACATCCTGCAATGCATACAGTAACAGCCTGCAATGCATACAGTAACAGCCTGCAATGCATACAGTAATGGCCTGCAATGCATACAGTAACAGCCTGCAATGCATACAGTAACAGCCTGCAATGCATACAGTAACAGACTGCAATGCATACAGTAACAGCCTGCAATGCATACAGTAACAGCCTGCAATGCATACAGTAACAGCCTGCAATGCATACAGTAACATCCTGCAATGCATACAGTAACAGCCTGCAATGCATACAGTAACAGCCTGCAATGCGTACAGTAACAGCCTGCAATGCGTACAGTAACAGCCTGCAATGCGTACAGTAACAGCCTGCAATGCGTACAGTAACAGCCTGCAATGCGTACAGTAACAGCCTGCAATGCGTACAGTAACAGCCTGCAATGCGTACAGTAACAGCCTGCAATGTATACAGTAACAGCCTGCAATGTATACAGTAACAGCCTGCAATGCATACAGTAACAGCCTGCAATGCATACAGTAACAGCCTGCAATGCATACAGTAACAGCTTGCAATGTATACAGTAACAGCCTGCATTGCATACAGTAACATCCTGCAATGCATACAGTAACAGCCTGCAATGCATACAGTAACAGGGCTCAAGCTACATGTGCAGGTCGTGATAGCGCACTGGTAACGTGTTCGCTTCAGGTGTGAAAGGCCCCGAGTTCATGCCCAGCTGTTGCGATTGTGCCGTTAGACAAGGTATTTAATTTCCACATTGCCTCTTTCTCTCCCTCGTGGCGATGGATTCCATCAGGAATGAGGTCTCCAGAGCGATTAATATAAGTCGGATCATGTTTCGCAATCGAGCTAATATCAATTTGTATAAACTAACCTACATGGTCATATCGTGATATGGGAGTAACGTCTCCCTAAGCTATCTCACTTCTCCCTAATTTGAGGGAGAATTCTTTTAATATAGAATATATAGTGGACACATGGCGGAGTAAACTTCTCCATTATACACCATAAACGTCTCTTGCTGAACACTTTCCCTCATAGAAGCACCTCTTGACGCCATTACCAATACGACATACATTGACAATGTAGTAGCCAAGCCAATGTTCATAATAAAGGCCAGAATCTCATGTAGTCCCAGTAATATCTATGGAGGTGGGATAGATATGGCGACTACTTATCCACTGCATAATAGCTAAATGGCTGTCATTTGTATGGAGATATAATAGTATATTAGCCTAAATCTCTATGAAGTTCCAGTAATATCTATGGAGGTGGGATAGATATGGCGACTACTTATCCACTGCATGATAGCTAAATGGCTGTCGTTTGTATGGAGATATAATAGTATATGAACTTAAATCTCTATGAAGTTCCAGTAATATCTATGGAGATGGGATAGATATGGCGACTACTTATCCACTGCATGATAGCTAAATGGCTGTCGTTTGTATGGAGATATAATAGTATATTAACCTAAATCTCTTATGTAGTCCCAGTAATATCTATGGAGGTGGGTGAGTGATTTACGTTTATTTATCGTCGCTACCGGTTGCCTATATGAGCGCCGCCTCCTGAAGAGATTAGTCATTTTAGATTTTTGGAGGATAGTGCAATGATACAGACAGACCCATTCCAGAGTCTCCTCTGGTTCTTTTACGTGCACGGTGTAAAGCACCGACACGAGACCTCGGTTTAATGTCCCATCTGAAAGACTGTTAATTTTATTAGGGTCAGACGGGGGATCGAACCTGCGATCCCTGGATTACCAGTCCAGCGTGTTACCACTGGACTACAGAGCCATCTGTTATGGAGGTGGGATAGATATGGCGACTACTTATCCACTGCATGATAGCTAAATGACTGTGGTTTGTATGGAGATATAATAGTATATTAACCTAAATCTCTATGAAGGAAAGGGTTAATATAAGCACTTGCAGTCCTCTGATACACTAGTAACGTTAACGAAACACTATAAAGTGTTGTATTTATGGTAATTTGGAGTTTTGTTAACAAAAATTAAGCAATCATTCTGTACAATGTATTTCAGTGTTCCTATATGTGTGTTTAGATATATAGATGTATATTGGAGCTGGAACATTCCGTGGATATATATAGATGTATATGTTATATTTGTTTGTATGTACATAAAAAGTATTGGAGCTGGAACATTCCGTAGACATATATATATATAGATGTATATGTAATATTTGTTTGTATGTACATAAAATGTATTGGAGCTGGAACATTCCGTAGACATATATATATATATAGATGTATATGTAATATTTGTTTATATGTACATAAAAAGTATTGGAGCTGGAACATTCCGTAGACATATATATATATAGATGTATATGTAATATTTGTTTATATGTACATAAAAAGTAATGGAGATACTAGTAAATAGCCGTGTATAAATGTAATTTGTGTTTGTAACTTTGTATATATACATGTATATAAAATGTACCGGTAATGGAACATTCCGTGGATATATAGAGGTGCATATGTAAATATTGTTTATAAGTATATAAAGCTTGATTGAAATGGAACATTCCATGGATATATAGAGGTGCATATGTAAATATTGTTTATAAGTATATAAAGCTTGATTGAAATGGAACATTCCATGGATATATAGAGGTGCATATGTAAATATTGTTTATAAGTATATAAAGCTTGATTGAAATGGAACATTCCATGGATATATAGAGGTGCATATGTAAATATTGTTTATATGTATATAAAGCTTGATTGAAATGGAACATTCCGGGCACATTAGAAATGTAATAAAGAGGATACTAGTGATTAACCTGTAACCTGCCAATCATGACTAAAGTCGCTTTTGCAAACAATATAGAGCCAGATCAGACGGCACAGTACACCTCCGTTGTCGAGTGGTTACGGTCTCTGACTTGTATACCACTGTAACCTATCGTCACTGATGGTCACGGGTTCAAGCCCCGCTCCGACTGTGTTGTTTATATGAAAACGTTGGAAGTTTGATATGGAAATTGGTGCACCAAGTACTGGTTAACCGCTGGCGCCCGCCCAGGAAAGGTGTTGTTAGGTAAACTGCCCGTCTCTCAAATAGGCGATGTTAAATCAACTTAAATTTAAGAAAACAAACAGACATGCTATGCTGTCTGATCATGCTCTGCTGTTTGCTATTCGGATAATGGAGCAAAACCACTTGTCTGAATAGCAAACAATATAGATCCTGATCAGACATCTGGATCTATGTTGTTTGCACATTCCGTCCAATTTATTTGGCAGGTTACGGGTTAACAATGCTGGCTTACATAATTGCAAAATAATATCAAATTACTAAGAAACATATATATATTAACACTTACCTAGTTAATTCCAACTTGAACAGTTTAGATTTCTTGGTAAATCTTGCAATGAATTGAGATGTTGTTCTGAATGATACATGCATCACATTGACACAGTTTATCCAACTGTAAGCTCCTTTAATATTTCCCAGGATTGATTGTATGAGTCTAAATGAAAGTAATTCTTAGTTTCAAAGGCCTCTTAATATTTTTCCACTGCATGCACTTTGTTGTGGATTGAAACATGGGCCATGTTTCCAACCAACACCACTATGGTGATATCGCCTAGCAACAAATGTGAATAAATGTTGTTAGTCAGTAAGACATGTATACTATTATATTCCTGGCCTTAGATATACTTATGGAAAAAAGTTTTGCACGAGTATTTTTTTATATCAGCAATTAGAGCCAATAATGAGCAATAAATATTATGTAATTTAAATGGATTTTGCCCAACTTTTCAGAGAATGTGTATGATACATTGACAAGTTAGATTACATATTTAATGTGGTACTGCTTGTTATTGACTTTAACCCTTTCAACCCCACAGGCCTCTAAATAGGCTTATGAAAAGTGTAGATCCAGATGAGCCGGCTCGTAACGAGCCGTCTCATCAGGATCTGCACTTTTTTGCCAGTAATAATTATTACTATTTTTAGATAAAATTACCCATTTTGATAAATGAACTGGTCCAAATGTAATTTTCTTATTAATTTATTGGTCTAAAAATAGCATGCACCAGTCCATGTCAGTTACTTGGGGTTGAATGGGTTAATTGTTGATATATATAGAGGATATTTGTTTGTTTTGAGTAAATATGGAATATATCTCAGTGAGAAAATATGAAAATGTTCTCACTTTGAGGTGAGATATATTCCATATTCACTCAAAACAAACAAATTTTCTTTTTATTTTATGCTAATTGGTGAGAAACAAACACAAAATGAAGAAATTAATATAGCTGTTTTTGCACGGATGAATACATTGACGACTATACGTCGTGAGTCGATACACAAATCTGCCGCCATCTTGAAGTTAAAATTGAATCGAGGAAAAATACATGAAAACATTTATTGGATTTATTGTTACAATTTGCAGTGACAAAATTCGAGACATTGTCAGTTGTATTTCGCTTTTGATTTGTTTCATAGCAAAAACAATAATACAGGTAAATAGTATCATTGAAGCTAGGTAAACGGTGAAAATTAAATGACACGTGTAACACGGTGCAAGTTGGTGTATTGGGAAGGGAGATAATAAAAAAAGTAGTCCTGCAAAATACAGTGAGTGATATGTAGTGAGTGATATGGATTATATCTCACTGATAGAACACTGTATTTCATCAATTAGCATAAAATTTAAAAAAATACCTGTGCAAAACTTTTGTCCTTAAGTATATTATGAATAAGAAGAAGAATGCTTTAATAACTTAAACTGTGCAGTTTTTCGTTATTTACAAAAATACAATATTACATTCTACATGTATAACAATGACAATGATGCGATGGTGAGATAACTCAGGATGACCTTATGGATTTATACATATGTTTATACAAATTTATTTTAGCTCGATTGCGAAACAAGTTATTTCAACTTATATAAATCACTCTCGAGACCTCATTCCTGATGGAATCCATCGCCACGAGGGAGAGAGAAGAGGCAACGTGGAATTTAAATGCCTTGCCTAAGGACACAATCGTAACGGCTCCAGCGGGGCTCGAACTCCGGACCTTTCGCACCTGAAGCGAACGCGCATCCACTGCGCTATCACGACTTCCACAATATATATTATATAAATTATACCATAAAATGGATTTATACATACATATTTAACATGGAACAAAGATGAGGGGAATGCTATCAAAAACATATTAACCCTTTCCTTCATATGCAGTAGATAAGTAGTCGCCATATTTATCCCGCCTCCATAGATATTACTGGGCCTACATGAGATTCTGAACTTTATTATGAACATTGGTTTGGCTACTATATTGTCAATGTATGTCGTATTGGTAATGGCATCAAGAGGTGCTTCTATGATGGAAAGGGTTAATGAACATTGGTTTGGCTACTATATTGTCAATGTATGTCGTATTGGTAATGGCATCAAGAGGTGCTTCTATGAGGGAACGGTTAATGTATGTCGTATTGGTAATGGCGTAAAGAGGTGCTTCTATGAGGGAAAGGTTAATGTATGTCGTATTGGTAATGGCGTCAAGAGGTGCTTCTATGAGGGAAAGGTTAATGTATGTCATATTGGTAATGGCGTCAAGAGGTGCTTCTATGAGGGAAAGGGTTAATGTATGTCGTATTGGTAATGGCGTCAAGAGGTGCTTCTATGAGGGAAAGGGTTAATGTATGTCGTATTGGTAATGGCGTCAAGAGGTGCTTCTATGAGGGAAAGGGTTAATGTATGTCGTATTGGTAATGGCGTCAAGAGGTGCTTCTATGAGGGAAAGGGTTAATGTATGTCGTATTGTAATGGCGTAAGAGGTGTTCTATGAGGGAAAGGGTTAATGTATGTCGTATTGGTAATGGCGTCAAGAGGTGCTTCTATGAGGGAAAGGGTTAATGTATGTCGTATTGGTAATGGCGTCAAGAGGTGCTTCTATGAGGGAAAGGGTTAATGTATGTCGTATTGGTAATGGCGTCAAGAGGTGCTTCTATGAGGGAAAGGGTTAATGATGTCGTATTGGTAATGGCGTCAAGAGGTGCTTCTATGAGGGAAAGGGTTATGTATGTCGTATTGGTAATGGCGTCAAGAGGTGCTTCTATGAGGGAAAGGGTTAATGTATGTCGTATTGGTAATGGCGTCAAGAGGTGCTTCTATGAGGGAAAGGGTTAATGTATGTCGTATTGGTAATGGCGTCAAGAGGTGCTTCTATGAGGGAAAGGGTTAATGTATGTCGTATTGGTAATGGCGTCAAGAGGTGCTTCTATGAGGGAAAGGGTTAATGTATGTCGTATTGGTAATGGCGTCAAGAGGTGCTTCTATGATGGAAAGGGTTAATGTATGTCGTATTGGTAATGGCGTCAAGAGGTGCTTCTATGATGGAAAGGGTTAATGTATGTCGTATTGGTAATGGCGTCAAGAGGTGCTTCTATGATGGAAAAGGTTAATGTATGTCGTATTGGTAATGGCGTCAAGAGGTGCTTCATTGGTAATGGCGTCAAGAGGTGCTTCTATGATAGAAAGGGTTAATGAACATTGGTTTGGCTACTATATTGTCAATGTATGTCGTATTGGTAATGGCGTCAAGAGGTGCTTCTATGATGGAAAGGGTTAATGAACATTGGTTTGGCTACTATATTGTCAATGTATGTCGTATTGGTAATGGCGTCAAGAGGTGCTTCTATGATGGAAAGGGTTAATGAACATTGGTTTGGCTACTATATTGTCAATGTATGTCGTATTGGTAATGGCGTCAAGAGGTGCTTCTATGAGGGAAAGGGTTAATGAACATTGGTTTGGCTACTACATTGTCAATGTATGTCGTATTGGTAATGGCGTCAAGAGGTGCTTCTATGATGGAAAGGGTTAATGAACATTGGTTTGGCTACTATATTGTCAATGTATGTCGTATTGGTAATGGCGTCAAGAGGTGCTTCTATGATGGAAATGGTTAATGAACATTGGTTTGGCTACTATATTGTCAATGTATGTCGTATTGGTAATGGCATCAAGAGGTGCTTCTATGATGGAAAGGGTTAATACATGTCAAATATACAGTTATTGGATTATTGCGTAATAAAAGAGCCTCGTGGATAAATTTACAAATATTTAATAATTTGTGGTAATTCGTAGTTTGAAACACAGACAGATCTGTAGTCCAGTGGTTAACACGCTGGACTGGTAATTCAGGGATCGCAGGTTCGATCCCCCGTCTGACCCTAATAAAATTAACAGTCTTTCAGATGGGACGTTAAACCGAGGTCTCGTGTTGGTGCTTTACACCGTGCACGTAAACGAACCAGAGGAGACTCTGGAATGGGTCTCTGTCTGTATCATTGCACTATTCTCCAAAATCTAAAATGACTAATATCTTCAGGAGGCGTCGCTCATATGGGCAACCGGTAGCGACGATAAATAAACGTAAAACACAAAATAGATTGAAACAAACAAAATCAGTTATAGAGACAATAAGTTTGGCAGTAGGAGTGGTAGGATGATGGTATAGAATGTATGACAGACTTGATCTCTAAGAGCATTATCCTGGTGGGATATAGAATTACCCAGCAGGGTGTGAAAATGCATGCACATGTGTCACATTTGGCTTAGAATACTTGTGAAATCAACAGTATTGGATTCCATGGACTTTCTAATCAGTATTTCTCCACAAAGGAGTTAACAATATCAGAGAATGCCATATCTTCTCTTAGACTGCATTGCTAGCTTCTCATATTTCATGAACCTAGTATCTTCTCTTAGACAGCATTGCTAGCTTCTCATATTTCATGAACCTAGTATCTTCTCTTAGACAGCCTTGCTAGCTTCTCATATTTCATGAACCTAGTATCTTCTCTTAGACTGCATTGCTAGCTTCTCATATTTCATGAACCTAGTATCTTCTCTTAGACTGCATTGCTAGCTTCTCATTGCCCCATATTTCATGAACCTAGTATCTTCTCTTAGACTACATTGTTAGCTTCTCATATTTCATGAACCTAGTATCTTCTCTTAGACTGCATTGCTATGTTCTCATTGCCTCATATTTCATGAACCTCGCAATCTCAAGATTATTTAGTAATTATTTTGCTTTACACTAATATTTAAAACAAAATACAAAATTGCCAGCCGCAGTTTCATTTTCTTGGCAAATTTCTTGAGTCAACTTAACACATAACTCGTACCATGGTTTGGGTGAGAATCTATCACTTATAATTGTCTCATCACTAGGAATTTCCTAAACCCTGTCATCATATCTAGTGTTATTATCATGTGCAGTTGGTAGTTCAGTCATCATATCTAGTGTTATTATCATGTGCAGTTGGTAGTTCAGTCATCATATCTTGTGTTATTATCATGTGCAGTTGGTAACTCAGTCATCATATCTAGTGTTATTATCATGTGCAGTTGGTAGTTCAGTCAACATATCTAGTGTTATTATCATGTGCAGTTGGTAACTCAGTCATCATATCTAGTGTTATTATCATGTGCAGTTGGTAGTTCAGTCATCATCTCTTGTGTTATTATCATGTGCAGTTGGTAGTTCAGTCATCATCTCTTGTGTTACTATCATGTGCAGTTGGTAGTTCAGTCATCATCTCTAGTGTTATTATCATGTGCAGTTGGTAGTTCAGTCAACATATCTAGTGTTATTATCATGTGCAGTTGGTAGATCAGTCATCATCTCTTGTGTTATTATCATGTGCAGTTGGTAGTTCAGTCATCATCTCTAGTGTTATTATCATGTGCAGTTGGTAGTTCAGTCATCATCTCTAGTGTTATTATCATGTGCAGTTGGTAGTTCAGTCATCATCTCTAGTGTTATTATCATGTGCAGTTGGTAGTTCAGTCAACATATCTAGTGTTATTATCATGTGCAGTTGGTAGTTCAGTCAACATATCTAGTGTTATTATCATGTGCAGTTGGTAACTCAGTCATCATATCTAGTGTTATTATCATGTGCAGTTGGTAGTTCAGTCATCATCTCTTGTGTTATTATCATGTGCAGTTGGTAGTTCAGTCAACATATCTAGTGTTATTATCATGTGCAGTTGGTAGTTCAGTCAACATATCTTGTGTTATTATCATGTGCAGTTGGTAGTCATGCCTACCCATGCCTGAAACACTGCTCAGAGTGGCATCTGGGGGTCTTAATCAATAATATCGGGAGAGTCGTCGTCCTATGACCTAAGCTGTTGGTGCAACATTAAACAAAACAAAAAACAAACTCTACTGATTATTCTTCTTATTTGTCACAATATATTTTGGAATTTTCGTCCACAAATTAGAAATCATTTCATCGTGGATATCGGTAAAATTGTTGAAATCTCTAGCCTGACGGTAAAATTGTTGCAATCACTAGCCTGACGGTAAAATTGTTGCAATCTCTAGCCTGACGGTAAAATTGTTGCAATCACTAGCCTGACGGTAAAATTGTTGCAATCTCTAGCCTGACGGTAAAATTGTTGCAATCTCTAGCCTGACGGTAAAATTGTTGAAATCTCTAGCCTGACGGTAAAATTGTTGCAATCACTAGCCTGACGGTAAAATTGTTGCAATCTCTAGCCTGACGGTAAAATTGTTGCAATCACTAGCCTGACGGTAAAATTGTTGCAATCTCTAGCCTGACGGTAAAATTGTTGCAATCTCTAGCCTGACAGTAATATTGTTGCAATATCTAGCCTGACGGTAAAATTGTTGCAATCTCTAGCCTGACGGTAAAATTGTTGCAATCTCTAGCCTGACAGTAAAATTGTTGCAATCTCTAGCCTGACAGTAAAATTGTTGCAATCTCTAGCCTGACAGTAAAATTGTTGCAATCTCTAGCCTGACAGTAAAATTGTTGCAATCTCTAGCCTGACGGTAAAATTGTTGCAATCTCTAGCCTGACAGTAATATTGTTGCAATCTCTAGCCTGACGGGTTACAATACGGAGAAAGTGTTAAAATCGCGCTGAAATTCAATGTTAACTGTGAGTCGGTAATGTGTTATTCTTTCAGGGTGAATGTATGGAGAAGGAGCAGGCATTGCTGTTTGATGCCCTCAGCCTATTGGAGGAGGAGGGTCATGTGACACGTAGAAATGACAGGAGATCTTTGTTTGAGGTATAGAGTGCATGGTAGAGTGATGGCCATGTGACACGGAGAAATGACAGGAGATCTTTGTTTGAGGTATAGAGTGCATGGTAGAGTGATGGCCATGTGGCACGGAGAAATGACAGGAGATCTTTGTTTGAGGTATAGAGTGCATGGTAGAGTGATGGCCATGTGACACGGAGAAATGACAGGAGATCTTTGTTTGAGGTATAGAGTGCATGGTAGAGTGATGGCCATGTGGCACGGAGAAATGACAGGAGATCTTTGTTTGAGGTATAGAGTGCATGGTAGAGTGATGGCCATGTGACACGGAGAAATGACAGGAGATCTTTATTTGAGGTATAATGTGCATGGTAGAGTGATGGCCATGTGGCATGGAGAAATGACAAGATCTTTATTTGAGGTATAGAGTGCATGGTAGAGTGATGGCCATGTGGCACGGAGAAATGACAGGAGATCTTTGTTTGAATTATAGAGTGCATGGTAGAGTGATGGCCATGTGGCACGGAGAAATGACAGGAGATCTTTGTTTGAGGTATAGAGTGCATGGTAAAGTGATGGCCATGTGGCACAGAGAAATGACTGGAGATTACTGTTTGTATAGAATGTATTGTATAACAGTAAGTCATGTGACACATAGAAATGACTGGAGATTACTGTTTGTATAGAATGTATTGTATAACAGTAAGTCATGTGGCACATAGAAATGACTGGAGATTACTGTTTGTATAGAATGTATGGTATAACAGTAAGTCATGTGGCACATAGAAATGACTGGAGATTACTGTTTGTATAGAATGTATTGTATATCAGTAAGTCATGTGGCACATAGAAATGACTGGAGATTACTGTTTGTATAACAGTAAGTCATGTGCCACAGTAAGTCATGTGGCACATAGAAATGACTGGAGTTTACTGTTTGTATAACAGTAAGTCATGTGGCACATAGAAATGACTGGAGTTCACTGTTTGTATAACAGTAAGTCATGTGGCACATAGAAATGACTGGAGCTTACTGTTTGTATAGAATGTATTGTATAACAGTAAGTCATGTGGCACATAGAAATGACTGGAGTTACTGTTTGTATAACAGTAAGTCATGTGGCACATAGAAATGACTGGAGATTACTGTTTGTTTAGAATGTATTGTATAACAGTAAGTCATGTGGCACATAGAAATGACTGAGATTACTGTTTGTATAGTATAACAGTAAGTCATGTGGCACATAGAAATGACTGGAGATTACTGTTTGTTTAGAATGTATTGTATAACAGTAAGTCATGTGGCACATAAAAATGACTGGAGATTACTGTTTGTATAACAGTAAGTCATGTGGCACATAGAAATGACTGGAGATTACTGTTTGTATAGAATGTATTGTATAACAGTAAGTCATGTGACACATAGAAATGACTGGAGATTACTGTTTGTATAGAATGTATTGTATAACAGTAAGTCATGTGGCACATAGAAATGACTGGAGATTACTGTTTGTATAGAATGTATTGTATAACAGTAAGTCATGTGACACATAGAAATGACTGGAGATTACTGTTTGTATAGAATGTATTGTATAACAGTAAGTCATGTGGCACATAGAAATGACTGGAGATTACTGTTTGTATAGAATGTATTGTATAACAGTAAGTCATGTGACACATAGAAATGACTGGAGATTACTGTTTGTATAGAATGTATTGTATAACAGTAAGTCATGTGGCACATAGAAATGACTGGAGATTACTGTTTGTATAGAATGTATTGTATAACAGTAAGTCATGTGACACATAGAAATGACTGGAGATTACTGTTTGTATAGAATGTATTGTATAACAGTAAGTCATGTGGCACATAGAAATGACTGGAGATTACTGTTTGTATAGAATGTATGGTATAACAGTAAGTCATGTGGCACATAGAAATGACTGGAGGTTACTGTTTGTATAGAATGTATTGTATAATAGTAAGTCATGTGACACGTAGAAATGACTGAAAGGAGTTTATGTTTGAAGTACAATGGGTATAGTGGAATGGTTTAGATTGGTATATGACAAAATATAGCTTAGGGATATTTTAGGGGTCAGTCAAGACAAGGTCACAGTTGCTAAGATTTCTGCGTGTTATATTTAAGTGCTTACGGTACTGTACTTTTCAAAGAAATATAATTATCTCAATATATTTTTGTAATCCTCCATATTTTAATCCTCGGACCGGGAGTATGTGAGATGGTACGGTGGTCACCAGATCGGACAGGTGGGTTTTCTCCGGGTACTCCGGCTTCCTCCCACACGAATGACCACATAAACGCTTTCATCCACGCCAACGAGAGTGATTAATATAAGCTGTTAACAATTGTTTCACAATCATTGTAAAATAAATAAAGTGTATACTTTAATCACAATCTGCGAACAAGTACTGAGGAATTGAAATCCACATTGCCTCCTCTCTCCGTCATGGCGATGGATTCCATCATTGAAATCCACATTTCTTCCTCTCCGTCATGGCAATGGATTCCACCATTGAAATCCACATTGCCTCAGGACTCTCTCCGTCATGGTGATGGATTCTACCATTTAAATCCACATTGCCTCAGGACTCTCTCCATCATGGCGATCGATTCCATCATTGAAATCCACATTGCTTCCTCTCTCCGTCATGGCGATCGATTCCATCATTTAAATCCGCATTGCCTCAGGACTCTCTCCGTCATGACGATGGATTCCACTATTGAAATCCACATTGCCTCAGGACTCTCTCCGTCATGGCGATCGATTCCATCATTGAAATCCACATTGCTTCCTCTCTCCGTCATGGCGATGGATTCCACTATTGAAATCCACATTGCTTCCTCTCTCCATCATGGCGATGGATTCCACCATTTAAATCCGCATTGCCTCAGGAATCTCTCCGTCATGGCGATGGATTCCACCATTTAAATCCGCATTGCCTCAGGACTCTCTCCATCATGGCGATGGATTCCACCATTTAAATCCGCATTGCCTCAGGACTCTCTCCGTCATGGCGATGGATTCCACCATTTAAATCCGCATTGCCTCAGGACTCTCCGTCATGGCGATGGATTCTACCATTTAAATCCACATTGCCTCAGGACTCTCTCCGTCATGGCGATGGATTCTACCATTTAAATCCACATTGCCTCAGGACTCTCTCCGTCATTGAAATCCACATTCCTTCCTCTCTCCATCGTGGCGATGGATTCCATCAGGCACATCATTTCGTTATGGACAACTGAAGTATATTTCCATGTTTTCTTTGCAGGTTTTATTACACAAGTGTAAACTGGAGACGAACATCCTCAGAATACTGGAAACGGACACTTCCAAACTCAATTGTAAGCTTAAAATAATGACCTGATGTGATGCTCGTTAGAGCTCCAAATAGGTTGTGTGGGGGGGGGGGTGTTATGCCAGTGGTTTAACACTGGATCTCCAAAATCTACCAAACAACAATAATGCTTCTTTTTCTTAGCATTCCTAAGATCTATTACACTTTTTAGAATAAAATGTCTTTTGTAGAGTTTGCAGTTAAAATTTGGCAAACTCCCTTCGTGTTCAGAATAAAAGCTAAATCTGAGGAAGGTGTTTAGTGATTGGCTGTTAATGGACATGTGATGATAATAACGCAGTTGATTGGACGAGACAACAACACTGTCTATTAATAGACATGAATAATGAGTCCTAAGCTATTAAATCACAAAAAACATAAATATTTTTATGTGACCATAAAATACATTTGTGGAGTGATATTTTTCTAAATCCAGCTTGTGTGGTAGGTCCATTTATTCCTCCATATAGTGTAGATCAGAACATATTTACAGCATAGCAATATTTAACACACATTTACAATGACACATTTACATATATGATAATCGAGTACACTCAAATGCATATATCATTCATAAACAAACAAGTTAACATTATCAATCGGGCTTAACACAAACATGAGCTACAAAGTAATAAACTTGTACATTAGTACATAACCCCGTGTCGGACCCCTATATGCAGCGACGTGTCGACGTGCGAAACGGTACTCAAATTCATAAAAAGATATATTCAAAGCCAAAAGCAACAATTTGACAACATCCGCACTCCTCTCCACACCAAGACACGTAACTACACTCTGGGACGGCAGTCTTAGGAAAGTGTTAAAACTGTCTTGTCAGCATATAATGTTCACCCTACTATTTAAAATACAAGTAAATAATTTTCCAAAACAACTTACCGGTAATAACGATATTGGGCAGTAATTTTCTGGCTTTTTTTTGGGTCTCCTTTATTTTTATAAATTGGTATTTAATCCTTATCCAATATTCTTGTTTTCCAACCCATTTTGCCTTTATTTCCTTATATATTTATAAAAATATTTCTATAATATATAAACACTATATGGATGATTGCGCACATGTTTTAGTTGTATACATGTATATGCAAATGAAATACTATTATTTTATGCTTTCCAATGAAATATAGAAATTTATCAGTGAAATCAAATGTTTTATAAAATGTATTATTCCATTGGTTGAAAGTAGTGGAATAACACATTTGATTTCTCACTGGTTTGCATGTGTGGTGCCTAGCAGCTGCATGTGAAATGTTGTCAGATCGGACAGGTCGGTTTTCTCTGGGTACTCCAGTTTCCTCCCACACGAATGACCACATGTACGCTTTAATAATCCGAGCCAACGAGAGTGATTAATATAAGTTGTTAAAACTTGCTTCGCAATCATTGTAAAATAAATAAAGTTTAAACTAAATGTCAGCGCAAACTTTTTCGGACTCCGCTATAACATCTTATAACATTTATTGTCTCGCTCCATTTAGCGCAGCATTGTTGCATAATTTTCTATAATAATGCCAAATCTAAATCATGAACATAGAAAGATAACGCTTGATAATAATACAAATGTACTTTCAATGTTCCTTCAGTGAAATATAATTCAATCATTCACTGAAACAAACAAATATCCTCTTATTAAAGCAGCATTACATCGTAATAAGGATGTTTTGGGTAAAATATAAATACTAATGTGTGTGTATTTACAAAAATCGAAATAGTTGCTCAAAAACGATAAAATTCCAATAAATTTAAACCGTTGTATACGCGAATTTGTTTATCAACAGACGAAATGTAAACACGCACAGCGCGCATGCGTGAAACAACAGAGGATGTAGAAAACAACGTATATATTTTGAACATGAAAGTCTATCTATCTATCTTCCTCTAATGTCGAAGCACTCGCGGGGGATGTAGAAATGTCCCTAAAAGACTTAGCTAACAGAGGTATGAATCAACATATCAAGTAATTTAATTAAAAAAGACAACGTGGGACAAATTGGGACGATGCATTCCGAATGCAAACAAGTGCGGACGATGCGTTCCGGTTGTAAACAAGTGCATGACCGATCGACGCGGAAAGTCCTACTTTCGGTTTCGAGTTTGTTTTATAGCAAAAAAACACTGTTTACCAAATGAACATAAGCATACAAAGTATAATGTTAGAATGTGTAGCAGCATTGTTACCCATACGTAAAAATTGAATTTTTCAAATATCTTTTATTTCATACGATGTAATGCTGATTTAAACTAAACTACCAGTAAATGTTTAAGAAATAATATTTGTCTTGCCGTTGTTTATTGGCGAATGGTTTGGAGTTCTGATGCATAGGAATTAACCACTCAGGCCAGAGGCCTAAGTGGCTAATTCCTGCTATCAGAATGACAAACCCTGTTTTATTCGACTTTTAATAACGCAAATACAAATATTATTTTGATTCTAACCCAACCAGAAATATCTAAGAAGTGCAACAATAATTGGTGTTATTTTTTTTAAAGCATAATTGATGTCACAAATCTACAAACATGCTAGTCAAATGTTTGACAGCACACTCTAAGCCATGGTTTATTGCAGATTTAAAATTGCTAATTTCTTGCTTTGTGTATACAGACAAAATGACAAGTCATGTTAGAATAAAATATGCACTGTGGGGGACACATATTATATCGTTTCATGTTGCTTTTGTAGATTCAGAGAAGGGTTGTCACTATTTACATATATTGGACGAGTTGCAGAAAACACTGCCATACTCAAAAGTAAAGAAGGAAGCACTGATGTTCTGTCTACAGAAATTAGAAGCCCAGAGTGATGTCATCCGAACTACCTGCGCACATTATTTACCCTGCAATGATTGAACCTTCCTTCTGTATCCGGTGTGATGTCATGCATAGTTCTCTCCAAAAGAAATGAACAATACATGAAAGCTTGAAAATCATCCGCAATGAATCTATGACTATATATATATATCGAGGAACAAACAACCACTATCATTGAAGAAGACATATTTGCATTGTTTGACCAATTCCTCGAGTTCTTCTTCCATGGATATATGTACAGGCCCCACCCCCTCACCTACTTGGGCTCATACATAGTCAGTCTGTTGTATGTATGTATGTTCCTTTAATGTCAAACCACTCGCGGGGACTTAGACATGTTTTCCTGGGCAGGCTTAGCCGACCTAAGCGATTAACCAGTACTAAGCAATGTGTGTGAGGTGCCTTGCTCAATGACACTACATACGTGGCCTGACCGAGTATCGAACCCGGGACCGTTCGATTCCAAATCCGACGCTCTACCACTGGACCACGGACTCCACTATTGTGGAGGATGACGGCACCAGAACTTTATCACATATCATCATTTTATCACTTCTCCTTGATAGGGAACGAACCTGCTGCCCTGATGATAGCGATGAAAGGCTGGTTCTAACAACGGTGTGCTAGACACCCTCGGCCATTAAGGCTCATAACAAACTACAGACAAACAACACAGATATGACGATAAATGATAGCAATTGACTCGCATTACCTACCAACATCTCGATATACAAATAGTGTGGCTACACCAGACATCGACAGACTATACAATTCAATGTCCATCACCTACCAACATCTCGATATACAAATAGTGTGGCCACACCAGACAGACATCGACTCGCATTACCTACCAACATCTCAATATACAAATAGTGTGGCCACACCAGACAAGTAATTGACTCGCATTACCTACCAACATCTCGATATAGAAATAGTGTGGCCACACCAGACAGACATCGACTCGCATTACCTACCAACATCTCGATATACAAATAGTGTGGCCACATCAGACAGACATCGACTCGCATTACCTACCAACATCTCGATATACAAATAGTGTGGCCACACCAGACAGACATCGACAGACTATACAATTCAATGTCCATTACCTACCAACATCTCGATATACAAATAGTGTGGCTACACCAGACAGACATCGACAGACTATACAATTCAATGTCCATTACCTACCAACATCTCGATATACAAATAGTGTGGCTACACCAGACAGACTATACAATTCAATGTCCATTACCTACCAACATCTCGATATACAAATAGTGTGGCTACACCAGACAGACATCGACAGACTATACAATTCAATGTCCATTACCTACCAACATCTCGATATACAAATAGTGTGGCCACACCAGACAGACATCGACAGACTATACAATTCAATGTCCATTACCTACCAACATCTCGATATACAAATAGTGTGGCTACACCAGACAAGTAATTGACATGCATTACCTACCAACATCTCGATATACAAATAGTGTGGCTACACCAGACAGACATCGACAGACTATACAATTCAATGTCCATTACCTACCAACATCTCGATATACAAATAGTGTGGCCACACCAGACAGACATCGACAGACTATACAATTCAATGTCCATTACCTACCAACATCTCGATATACAAATAGTGTGGCTACACCAGACAGACATCGACAGACTATACAATTCAATGTCTGTGTCCTTTGTTACGCCAGTATAAAACTTACCAAATACATGTACAAAATAAATAAACCATAGGTAAACAGATGTTTGTCTTTGTTCATGCACCTTTATTTATACATTGCCTAAATTTGGTACTACATTTTCTGGCTCAAATATATATGCATGGAGTCTTCCTTCCGAAATTGTACCAGAATGCACTACATTCCCCCGATCCTGTTCTGAACACCCATAGAACCACGTCAAGAGCCTATATCTACGAATGTGGGTGCCACACTTCCATCTTGCAATATGGTCAACAGCTGTGCTGGTGTAGTTTGCAAAATCGGGAAATTATCATTCAGCTTGTGTGTTTTACGTTTATTTATCGTCGCTACCGGTTGCACATATGAGCGATGCCTCCTGAAGAGATTAGTAATTTTAGATTTTTGGAGGATAGTGCAATGATACAGACAGAGACTCATTCCAGAGTCTCCTCTGGTTCTTTTACGTGCACGGTGTAAAGCACCGACACGAGACCTCGGTTTAACGTCCCATCTGAAAGACTTAATTTTATTAGGATCAGGCGGGGGATCGAACCTGGATTACCAGTCCAGCGTGTTACCACTGGACTACAGATCCGTCTGTAGTTATCTAAGCTATATGCACGATTAGTGTTCTATCCTGAGTCAGTACTTCCTTGCCGCTTCAAAGGACACTGAATTTAGTTTAATCATATTTTATTGCTCGATTCGTTTTACATATACACATGTACACGTGAATACAAAAAATGACAAATTAAATAAAGGCAGACTGGTTAGGCCACAAGTTCTAGCAACATTAGTTACGGTCCTTCCCGACAAGATAGTAACTGAAAAGAATAGCGACCAATGATTTCAAGCATATTGAAACATGACGATTTTATTTTTACACAAAATCATTTTTTCTGAAAAAAATATACATATAGAGAGAAAGTATGAGAAAGAAAGAGAGGGGGGGTCGTGATGGAGAGAGAAAGAAAGAGAGGGGCGTATGCTAAATACAATGCCCAGCGCGTCAGTCCCGTTCACTGCAGTCGTCAGCCATCTGGGGGATAAGGCAGACATCCGTGTAAGTTTAGTCATAGTGAACAGCCCTCCGATAAAGTGGAATACGTTCTGTTTGTCTATGTGAATCTGTGTGTGTGTGTTTTATGAATGAATGAACTGAAAATAGTAATTGTTTTCATCTGCCAGATAGTCATCCTGAAGTACTTTCTCCGTTATGCATAATAACGGTTATCTCCCCTTCATTAGACGTGCCCGACCTTTTGTATCGTACGTCACATCGCTCTGAAAAGTGTCCTACATTTATTGGCCATGTGATTTATTTTAGCAAGAAAACAATACATATTGATTGATGACCGGTGAACACATCAACGTATACGTTCATATACATTCCTACATGACAGACAATACGTATTGAAATGGGTATAATTATGGATTTATGTTAATATTAATAACGTGAAGGAATAACGTAATAGTGTTTACGTACATGACGTACAATCAGATAATGGCGACTGCTTTGTTGATTGGCGTTTTATAACGTATTGCTGTAAATTAAGCTTGGAATTGTTGTAAATACGACGGGGACAACATGGTGTTCGAGCCATTAATGGACATTATGGATAAAATGGTAGGTATATTCTCGATGTTTTGACTTAGCCTTCTTTATGAGTCATGTCTGAAGTTGTTTTAGCAACATGGGCGATACAGTGTTCCAGCTTTTTGATCGAACCCTGACAGCAGTGACAGATCATGTGCTGCTCACAAAGCTTGTTCAGTACTTTCTTGCGGTCAAATTTGGTGTTAACGATGTTATGATTATGAATCATGCCTGTTTCGTGGAACACAACCAGTCACATGGCATATGTTCCACTTATATATACATACGCCATGTTTCGTACCCACATCACTCGGCAATGTCGTCTGGTCATAATTAACGAATTTGACCACAAAAGCACCCGCCCGCCTAAATTGATTCTGCAAATAGCGTATGAATAATTGTAGCGATAGTCTAGTTCAAGGACAGACGGATATGTAGTCCAGTGGTAACACACTGGACTGGTAATTCAGGGATCACAGGTTCGACCCCCCGTCTGACACTAATAAAATTAACAGTCTTTCAGATGGGACGTTAAACCGAGGTCTCGTGTCGGTGATTTACACCGTGCACGTAAAAGAACCAGAGGAAACTCTGGAATGGGTCTCTGTCTGTATCATTGCACTATCCTCCAAAACCTAAAATGACTAATCTCTTCAGGAGGCGTCGTTCATATGGGCAACCGGTAGCGACGATAAATAAACGTAAAACACAAACACGCTCTACACAATGAACTCTAACTGTCATAGTAGTAATATCCTTGTACATGTTAATGTTTGTCCGTACAAGATGAATTAGCCATACTTTGAAACACTGTCGTGACGTCATACCTTTGTAATTGCAGTCCATTATTTATTAATATTCGACTGCTGTCATTAATTAACAATTTTGATCTAGTTATATAATGCTGTCCGATTAGCGCAGTGGCTAGCGTGCTCGCTTCTCACCAATGCAACCCAGGTTCGATCCTCGGACCGGGAAGTATGTGAGATGGTACGGTGGCCATATCGGACAGGTGGGGTTTCTCCGGGTACTCCGGTTTCCTCCCACACGAATGACCACATCATCCGCGCCAACGAGAGTGATTAATATAAGTTGTTAAAACTTGCTTCGCAATCGTTGTAAAATAAATAAAGTTTAAAGTTGTATATAAGTGTGTGTTTTTAGTATGATATAAGCCTCAAAACGGATCCAATACGTAAACTATTGGCACTGTGTTCGGTGGGTGCTACTAGCTTCACACAGTCCAATATTTTACATATTGGATTGTTTTCGGCTTATATCCTATACTTAATCAGGCGCTGTTGACGAGTAAATGTTGTTGTTTTAGGCCTAATGTGATAACATTTATAAATAATAAGAGGATAGTAGTTTGTTTCGGTGAATGATCGAATTGTATGTCCGAATGAACAGTGAATGCATTATTATAATTAGATAATAATAGGTTTCTATGTTCATGAGTGAAATATAATAATACGATCATTCACTTTAACAAACAATAGTATTTTATGATGGAAAACATGCAACCGTACGCTAAATAACGTTACAATATCGTGTAATGCCAAATCATCCTCGATTTGTCAGCTCACAGCTTCAAGCACGTGCGTGTTTGGTTGCTTCGCCGACGTCTTCATCGCATCCGGATCTACATAGCACAGTCACACACATGATCCGGATAAACATATATACACCATGCCAGCTATCCATCGTCCCAGCATGCGTTGCATTCTAGTCACGTGATCGATTAATTTGCATAATTTCTAAAAATAGCGCACCGTATGCAAACTAGTATTACTGATCGTTTCCGAGCATTTCCCGTGGCGTGTGACTGGCGGGGGCTTCACAAATTAACATTTTGTTTGTAATAAATTACAATAACAAGGAACTGAATGCGCGTACATTCAGATGTATCCCACAAGTGCTAATTTTGGTAACGGAATTTAGCCTCCAATTGAGATGGTACAGTGGTCGCCAGATCGGACAGGTGGGTTTTCTCCGGGTACTCCGCTTTCATCCCACACGAATGACCACATTTACGCTTTCATCCGCGCCAACGAGAGTGATTAATATAAGTTGTTAAAACTTGTTTCGCAATCGTTGTAAAATAAATAAAGTTTAAATTAAATTAATAAGAATTGTTTTTTATGTACCACTATAATAAGAGATCACTCTGCGACATATAGAAACGTTAAATTTCTTAACAATTACCGGACAGGAAAACAAAATAATATAAGTACAACAATGAACGCAATGACATATTTGAGTTATTGCATTTTGTGTGCTGAATTTGTATCTATGTGGTTAGCACACATACACGGATATTGTTGCAAAGTAGATTTACAAGATACCACGGTACTGCATCATCTTCAAGTTTATTTGTGAAAAAAATCAGACTTTATTGTCCCGTCAAATATTTAGATTTGATAATTGGGCGTTCATTAGAACTGTAAACATAGTTAACACGTTTTATGATAAAATACGTCTAGTTGTCATTTGGACACAAATATAGCTAGCGCATCACTAGACCGCCATTGGGATGACAGGTTTGAATTAATTAACAGTTTTATATTGTATTTGAAGCAATTATTGACCTGCCTGTCAACGGAACCAGTCTATTTAGCAACATGTACCAGTTGCCAGATCATAATTACATGTATCCACACCTTTGAGCATCGGTCATATGGGCAGTAACCGTACTGTACTCGCTTTGTTTTCTGACAAATGTATTAATGGACCTTGGCAATATTCTGAAACATTTTCTATAAGATCACAGAAATCTCAACAATAAAATATAAAATGATATTACAGTAAATTGTTACTTATTGTTTTTATAATGTTCTGTAGAGTTAGTCTCGAGTTAGTCTCTTCCTTTTTAAATTAACGATTTGCACAAATCCACAAATCATGACTGGGGTGCATGTGTACGGTGGTAGCCAGATAGGACATATAGGTTTGCTCCGGGTACTCCGGTTTCCTCCCACACGTACGACCACAACTACACTGTTACATGCGCCAACGAGAGTGATTAATATAAGTTGTTACAACTTGTTTTGCAAGAGCGCAAAGCTAGGAGTCTTGGAATAGAGTCGAGAGTTTATCAAAAATGTTTAGTTAACTAATGCATCTCTACAAATACTGCTGCAACTTCATCAATACCCGATAATACTGAGTCCATATCCACAAGAACGTGCACCGTAACAACTTCAGACAAACATGTCAAGTTAACTACAGTTGCAAGCTAACCACGCATTACACGCACTGCTTCAACGTTAACAGTACTAGGTAATACCACATCCTCGTCAACTACAACTGTTCTCGCTAACATAACAACTATATGTTGCATTCGAACCACCAATGCGTTTAGCAATCTCGTCAATTAGAACGTTCGAATTTTGCATTTTTACCCTCACCAAAAGGTAACCTCGTTTACTATCCACGCTATAGGAGAAGGAAAAGTGCCACAATCACTGAAGATGGTGGTAATCAGTACCGTGGCCAGGGGAAGATTTCTACCGAGCCAATCTAAAGAGGTCCGGGGGGGGCATGTTCCGCCTTAAAATTGTGTTTGGGGTATTTCCATAAGCCATTTCCTACGTTTTCTGATTTAATGAGTTTAGACGTATAATTATGTACTGACCTTTCAGTTCTCTAGCAGTCAACATTTTATACAACAAAGGGATATTTTTGCATTTTATCAATTTAATGTTTTATTCTTTTTGCTTTGGAAATTTTAACCGGCAGCTTCCTCAGTGTGGCTACGGACCTGGTAATGTTTATGTTTGTGCCTATAGTTGATAACCTTGTATGTTTACCATTCCTGTACCAGCTGCAGCTTTTGTATATTAGAAAGTTTTGTTCACGTAGCTTGTCGAGTTATGCAAATTACGTTTAACTCTTGTCTACTCTATCAGAAAATATTTACATATTGTTGATTGTTTTACAATCCATAGATCATGATGTTAAACAATATATTGAATTTTGAGAACACACCCATGTGTAGATTTCAGCGTGACATCGCTTATAATTATAGGTAGAAGTGACGGAAACCCACGGTCATGTCAAATAATTATAGCACATGTTCACAGTATGATTCCGAAATAAGCTTTAAAATCTGATATCTCGTTGGCGTGGATGAAATCGTAATTGTGGTCCTTTGTGTTCGGAGGAAACCGGCGTACCCAGAGAAAACCTACATGTCAGATATGACGACCACCATATCATCTCGCATACCTCTCGATCCGAGGATCGAACACGAGTTGCATTGGTTAGAAGCTAGCTGTGTACCCACTATGCTAATCAGATATCCAATTGTTATCGACAATGTATCTGTTGATAGCATGTTATATGTCGTCAATCATTTTTATTATGGAAAACCACTCACCAACTTTGTCAATTATCAACAAGATAATGGTGATATGTCTTGTATTTTTCAGGTTGCGTTAAATGATGGATACTGATCAACCAACAACGCAATAAAATGAGTCCAGAATTGTTAATAGTTGTTTTACAGCTGGTGTTGGAAATGTCCGCTACCACACCATCCACTCCCAATGTCAGTCATATGAAGACATTAACTTTTAACACCATACCGTCTCCAGTGAAGGTATCTATTACCACCTCACCAAATATAGACTTATCGGTCAAAAACCGTGCCAAAGCTACGACTACAAGCTCAACTCCCACTACAAATACTGCTAGAACTTCATCAATACCCGATAACACTGCATCCGTATCCACAAGTACATCTTCGCGCAGTACAAGTACAGCTACAGCGTTACCAATATTAGGCAATACCACATCCGCATCGACTGCAACAGTCGGTAACACAACAACTGCCACATTCGAACCATCAGCGCGTTCAGTAATCTCGTCGATTAGAACGTTCGACTTTTCGAAATCCAAATCACCAAAGGTACAGGCAACTGTAAATACGTGTAGTACTAAAAATATGTGTTTAAAAGGTTTTTGTATCAGAGGTACATGCGTAACGAAGAAATGTTCAACAGAAATCAGCTGTGTGTGTGACCCGGGATTCACTGGTCAATTCTGTGACAAAAATAGTACCGAAGTGGAAAAAAAGAACGGAATAGCACATGGTAAGCTTGATGCAACGCCAAAGAATAAACATCATGTGAATGGAAATATTGATCATAATTTATTAACACCAGGCAATGGAAAGAATGGAAATAATAATGCTGATCAAAACATGCTAAAGTCAGACAACAGAAATGGTAATGTTGATAACGGAAATGAAAATAATGGAAAGGGAACTAATGGGAACGGGCGAGATAAATATGGAATACATACGCAAAATGGGCAAGATAACGGCGATAATGGAAGTGGACATAACAACAAGGAAAATGGAAACGGTCACGAAGGAACTGGAAATAAGAACAAGAAAAATGGAAATAAAAACAGTGGACATATAAAAAACGGTAGTGGCATTCACGAAGGAGGGTCTAATAAACCTGGTAAAGAATCGATAAATGCTACAGGAACTGGTATAAATAAGGTTATTGGTGGTTCTTCAAAAACAACGGTAGATAATTATGCTACTACGCTCACACCTGGAAGCTATGTGAAAGGACCAGAGGTGCGTGTTCCGTCTGTTAACAGTGCTATTAAGTTTGACACAGCACAAAGTGAAATCAGAAAGAAACCCTCCGCTCTTGTCAATAAACAAGCTGATGTTGTAACTGTGTCGACAGTATCTGTTGAGAAAACAAGAGTGGGAATGACTCCACAAATGCTAGCATTTATTTTTAACGATGCCGTTAAGTCAAATAGAACAAAGAGCGATGGGAAGATTTCAAAAAAAGTTTCAAAGCTCAAACAGAAGCCCAATCTGCCAGAGAAGAATATCATTGATACTTCTAAGGAAAAGAGAAAAACTGCTAAGAAATCTAATTCTAAACGCACGATCAAGGAAAAGCTGCATATGTTAAGTCCGCAAGAGAATAAACCTCAGTTAGAAATTGTATTAACTACAGACATTGCTAAAGGAAAGCAGAGTCCAGTGGCCGAAACAACAGGGTCTGTTAGTGTTCTGAATAATACGGTTGAGGCAAACAATGTGTTCGCTAATTCAGAAATAAAAATCATTATTGAAACGTCAAACGCAGGTGTGATATTCAAAGATACTAGCGTTGCACAACAGAATATTGATGCTAGACAGAGGGAACTTCGTGCGGCAAATGCAGGTCAGTCGCACATTAACACTGGTACAGATAGTGACCTAACAAAACGTATGGATAACACACTGAATACTCCGAATAAGGAAAAACTAAATTTAAAGACTTCAAAGAAAGCGATTCAAACTACTATCAGTAAAACCGGTAGTAATACTAAAATGCCTGAACCGACAAAGGAAAACGTTTCAATGGAAACTACGACACCAAAGACGACAAGAAGCATAATGGAACTAACAAATAACAAAGCAATCGGTGCCAGTCTTCATTCTGAATCCAGAAAAAGTATGAAGTCTGATATACTAAACCCTTTTATACAATTAATGAACTTATTTGGATCTGAGAAGTTCGCTGAGAAAGTTTCAGCTGTAAAAATCGAAATAATTACTAAACAGAACAGTACGTCTATCGTGAATAAAGCATCTAAAGACAACAATAAACATACAACTTCTGCAGTAGAAATTAGTGAAAGTAAAAACCAGCCACGTATTGAATCACTTGTATCGAAAGCTGACAATTCATCAAATGCACACCCAACTGATACACAAGCCGCTGATTCTGTTCCACTGTAACTCTGACATTATGTAACTGCTATATGTCAGATACACAGCCCCTGGTGGCATGTCAGATACACAGCCCCTGGTGGCATGTCAGATACATAGCCCCTGGTGGCATGTCAGATACACAGCCCCCGGTGGCAGGTCAGATGCATATTCTTTGCATACTTACATTTATTTTACATTTGCTCTCGTTTTATGTTTTCCATAACATCTGGGGTCCTGGTCTGTGTCAGTTTCTGTAAAACTCATCATAACCATTACTCTCTGTAGTATAATGGCTATTGTGTGTCTGGTTTGTAAATGAGCTGGTGGTATTCATACGCAAAACACATAAATCCAAAATGGCCTCCGACAAAGCACTTACACTATTGCATAAAGATGTTTTCTCCCCCCCCCCACTATCTATTTACCCCCGCCCCACTCTCTGTTTCTTATATTTATAGAAACTGCAAAATGCCTATTAGGTGAAATTGGTCAATATCCAAATTACCGAGAATGAAAACACAATACCACGGAACTATAAGAGAAACTATATAAGCTCTGCTTCCGTTTTGATCCTTTCCTATTCTTTGATTCTGTGTGCATGGATTGTTTTGTGAATGTATATAGTGGAATAAATATGTTTAAACCAAGTTTCCAAGAAATACCTTTCTTAAAAGTTTGTTAAGCCCGGTATGGTCATCTTTTGAATGTAAATATTGATACATGTAATGTATATGCTTATGCCTAACATACTTTTATCTGGATCTGATGTACCCGTTTGAGTGGTTTATTAAGATGTACGTGTATCTCATACTACTAATTCGTTGTTAGTTCGCACACTGTAATTCGTTGTTAGTCCGCACACTGTAATTCGTTGTTAGTCCGCACACTGTAATTCGTTGTTAGTCCGCACACTGTAATTCGTTCTTAGTCCGCACACTGTAATTCGTTCTTAGTCCGCACATTGTAATTCGTTCTTAGTCCGCACACTGTAATTCGTTCTTAGTCCGCACACTGTAATTCGTTCTTAGTCCGCACACTGTAATTCGTTCTTAGTCCGCACACTGTAATTCGTTCTTAGTCCGCACACTGTAATTCGTTCTTAGTCCGCACACTGTAATTCGTTCTTAGTCCGCACATTGTAATTCGTTCTTAGTCCGCACACTGTAATTCGTTCTTAGTCCGCACACTGTAATTCGTTCTTAGTCCGCACACTGTAATTCGACAGCAGTTTTTGTAATACATGGACACTGCTGATAATAGTAGAAGAGGGGAATGATATAACGTTGTATCAGTGTCCAAGTAACGTTGTATCAGTGTCCAAGTAACGTTGTATCAGTGTCCAAGTAACGTTGTAGCAATGTCCAAGTAACGTTGAATCATTATTTCATGTTATATCTTAGTCGTAATCATATGATTAAATAACAGAACAACACCAGCAGTATACTTATTATTAAATAATCTTCATCCATGTACAATGTATTTATATTATATATCCGACAGCCATAACTGTTATTGTAACCATTTATCGATAAACACTGCTTCCGGCAGGTGTTCACGCATGTTTCTATATATCAATACAGAGTTAGTTATTACTGCTTCCGGAAGGTTGGAGTGTTTCTATATCAATACTGGGTTAGTTATTACTGCTTCCGGCGGGTTTGAATGTTTCTATATCTATAATGAGCTAGTTATTACTGCTTCCGGTGTGTTTGAATGTTTCTATATCAGTACTGAGTTAGTTATTACTGCTTCCGGTAGGTTTGAATGTTTCCATATCAATACTGAGTTAGTTATTACTGCTTCCGGCGGGTTTGAATGTTTCTATATCAGTACTGAGTTAGTTATTACTGCTTCCGGTAGGTTTGAATGTGTCTATATCAATACTGAGTTAGTTATTACTGCTTCCGGCCGGTTTGGATGTTTCTATATCAGTACTGAGTTAGTTATTACTGCTTCCGGTGTGTTTGAATGTTTCTATATCAATACTGAGTTCGTTATTACTGCTTCCGGTGGATTTGAATGTTTCTATATCAATAATGAGTTAGTTATTACTGCTTCCGGTGGGTTTGAATGTTTCCATATCTATAATGAGTTAGTTATTACTGCTTCCGGTGGGTTTGAATGTTTCTATATCAATAATGAGTTAGTTATTACTGCTTCCGGTGGGTTTGAATGTTTCTATATCAGTACTGAGTTAGTTATTACTGCTTCCGGTAGGTTTGAATGTGTCTATATCAATACTGAGTTAGTTATTACTGCTTCCGGCCGGTTTGAATGTTTCTATATCAGTACTGAGTTAGTTATTACTGCTTCCGGTGTGTTTGAATGTTTCTATATCAATACTGAGTTAGTTATTACTGCTTCCGGTGGGTTTGAATGTTTCTATATCAATACTGAGTTAGTTATTACTGCTTCCGGTGTATGAATGTTTCTATATCAGTACTGAGTTAGTTATTACTGCTTCCGGTGTGTTTGAATGTTTCTATATCTATAATGAATTAGTTATTACTGCTTCCGGCGGGCTTGAATGTTTCTATATCTATAATGAGTTAGTTATTACTGCTTCCGGCGGGTTTGAATGTTTCTATATCAGTACTGAGTTAGTTATTACTGCGTCCGGCGGGTTTGAATGTTTCTATATCAGTACTGAGTGTTCATCGGCATTCTTCAGATGTCAATGCCACAACACTTCATGTTGATCATTTAAAGCAATAGTTTGTCTTAATGTGACTGTGTGCTTAATTTAGCTATGTATATGGTATTTCCTACACCATTAGCGACAACGTCATAATGCATGGTATATCCTACACCATTAGCGACAACGTCATAATAGACGGTATATCCTACACCAGTAGCGTCACCGTCATAATACACGGTATATCCTACACCAGTAGCGGCAACGTCATAATAGACGGTATATCATACACAAGTAGCGTCATAATACACGGTATATCCTACATCAGTAGCGTCAACGTCATAATACACGGTATATCCTACAGCAGTAGTGTCAACGTCATAATACACGGTATATCCTGCACCAGTAGCATCATCGTCATAATACACGGTATATCCTACACCAGTAGCATCATCGTCATAATACACGGTATATCCTACACCAGTAGCGTCATCGTCATAATACACAGTATATCCTACACCAGTAGCGTCATCGTCATAATACACGGTATATCCTACACTAGTAGCGTCAACGTCATAATACACGGTATATCCTACACCAGTAGCGTCAACGTCATAATACACGGTATATCCTACACCAGTAGCATCATCGTCATAATACACGGTATATCCTACACCAGTAGCATCATCGACATAATACACGGTATATCCTACACCAGTAGCGTCATCGTCATAATACACGGTATATCCTACACCAGTAGTGTCAACGTCATAATACAAATGTACACAGTATATCCTACACCAGTAGCGTCATCGTCATAATACATGGTATATCCTACACCAGTAGCGTCAACGTCATAATACACGGTATATCATACACCAGTAGCGTCATCGTCATAATACATGGTATATCCTACACTAGTAGCGTCAACGTCATAATACACGGTATATCCTACACCAGTAGCATCATCGTCATAATACACGGTATATCCTACACCAGTAGCGTCATCGTCATAATACACGGTATATCCTACACTAGTAGCGTCAACGTCATAATACACGGTATATCCTACACCAGTAGCATCATCGTCATAATACACGGTATATCCTACACCAGTAGTGTCAACGTCATAATACAAATGTACACAGTATATCCTACACCAGTAGCGTCATCGTCATAATACATGGTATATCCTACACCAGTAGCGTCAACGTCATAATACACGGTATATCCTGCACCAGTAGCATCATCGTCATAATACACGGTATATCCTACACCAGTAGTATCATCGTCATAATACACGGTATATCCTACACCAGTAGCGTCATCGTCATAATACACGGTATATCCTACACCAGTACCGTCAACGTCATAATACACGGTATATCCTACACCAGTAGCGTCAACGTCATAATACACGGTATATCCTACACCAGTAACGCTACCGTCATAATACACGGCATATCCTACACCAGTAACGTCACCGTCATACTACACGGTATATCCTACACCAGTAGCGTCAACGTCATAATACACGGTATATCCTGCACCAGTAGCATCATCGTCATAATACACGGTATATCCTGCACCAGTAACATCATCGTCATAATACACGGTATATCCTACACCAGTAGTGTCAACGTAATAATACACGGTATATCCTTCACCAATAGCGTCAACGTCATAACACACAGTATATCCTACACCAGTAGCATCATCGTCATAATACACGGTATATCCTGCACCAGTAGCATCATCGTCATAATACACGGTATATCCTGCACCAGTAGCATCATCGTCATAATACATGGTATATCCTACACCAGTAGTGTCAACGTAATAATACACGGTATATCCTTCACCAATAGCGTCAACGTCATAATACACGGTATATCCTACACCAGTAGCATCATCGTCATAATACACGGTATATCCTACACCAGTAGCGTCATCGTCATAATACACGGTATATCTTACACCAGTACCGTCAACGTCATAATACACGGTATATCCTACACCAGTAACGCTACCGTCATAATACACGGCATATCCTATACCAGTAACGTCACCGTCATACTACACGGTATATCCTACACCAGTAGCGTCAACGTCATAATACACGGTATATCCTGCACCAGTAGCATCATCGTCATAATACACGGTATATCCTGCACCAGTAGCATCATCGTCATAATACACGGTATATCCTACACCAGTAGTGTCAACGTAATAATACACGGTATATCCTTCACCAATAGCGTCAACGTCATAATACACAGTATATCCTACACCAGTAGCATCATCGTCATAATACACGGTATATCCTGCACCAGTAGCATCATCGTCATAATACACGGTATATCCTGCACCAGTAGCATCATCGTCATAATACATGATATATCTTACACCAGTAGTGTCAACGTAATAATACACGGTATATCCTTCACCAATAGCGTCAACGTCATAATACACGGTATATCCTACACCAGTAGCATCATCGTCATAATACACGGTATATCCTGCACCAGTAGCATCATCGTCATAATACACGGTATATCCTACACAAGTAGCGTCAACGTTATAATGCATGATATATCCTACACCAGTAGCGTCAACGACATAATACACGGTATATCCTACACCAGTAGCGTCACCGTCATAATACACGGTATATCCTTCACCAGTAGCGTCACCGTCATAATACACGGTATATCCTACACCAGTAGCATCATCGTCATAATACACGGTATATCCTACACCAGTAGTGTCAACGTCATAATACACGGTATATCCTTCACCAATAGCGTCAACGTCATAATACACGGTATATCCTACACCAGTAGCATCATCGTCATAATACACGGTATATCCTGCACCAGTAGCATCATCGTCATAATACACGGTATATCCTACACAAGTAGCGTCAACGTTATAATGCATGATATATCCTACACCAGTAGCG
This sequence comes from Archivesica marissinica, assembly GCA_014843695.1. Taxonomy (NCBI): domain Eukaryota; kingdom Metazoa; phylum Mollusca; class Bivalvia; order Venerida; family Vesicomyidae; genus Archivesica; species Archivesica marissinica. Next base: position 72,448,496 of record CM026397.1, read on the forward strand.
TCAACGACATAATACACGGTATATCCTACACCAGTAGCATCATCGTCATAATACACGGTATATCCTGCACCAGTAGCGTCACCGTCATAATACACGGTATATCCTACACCAGTAGCGTCAACGTCATAATACACGGTATATCCTACATCAGTAGCGTCAACGTCATAATACACGGTATATCCTACACCAGTAGCGTCAACGTCATAATACACGGTATATCCTACACCAGTAGCGCCAACGTCATAATACACGGTATATCCTACACCAGTAGCGTCACCGTCATAATACACGGTATATCCTACACCAATAGCGTCATCATCATAATACACGGTATATCCTACACCAATAGCGTCATCATCATAATACACGGTATATCCTACACCAGTTAATAATTTGTATCCGCTAATACATGTATATATCCGCTAATACATGTATATATCCGCTAATACAGTGTCTATATCCGCTAATACATGTATATATCCGCTAATACATGTATATATCCGCTAATACATGTATATATCCGCTAATACAGTGTCTATATCCGCTAATACATGTATATATCCGCTAATACAGTGTATATATCCGCTAATACATGTATATATCCGCTAATACATGTATATATCCGCTAATACATGTATATATCCGCTAATACATTGTCTATATCCGCTAATACATGTATATATCCGCTAATACATGTATATATCCGCTAATACATGTATATATCCGCTAATACATGTATATATCCGCTAATACATGTATATATCCGCTAATACATGTCTATATCCGCTAATACATGTATATATCCGCTAATACATGTCTATATCCGCTAATACATGTATATATCCGCTAATACATTGTCTATATCCGCTAATACATTGTCTATATCCGCTAATACATGTATATATCCGCTAATACATTGTCTATATCCGCTAATACATTGTCTATATCCGCTAATACATTGTCTATATCCGCTAATACATGTATATATCCGCTAATACATGTATATATCCGCGTTAATTACATCATAATTATATAATAATTTATTCCTGTCGCCTGACAACACCGTGATTTCATAATTGCTGTAATAACGTAAGTGTCCTTTCTCCTCATTAAAATACTTCAATTGGCATTAATTGGCAAGATCTGCCAATCAAGTTGTGTAAGGCCACTAAGTTAGTTTCCGTTGCACCTGCAAAATAACAATCAGTGTGTACTTCCGCTATTTTAATACCTCACGTTGTTCCGAGAATAAGGATTAATTGCTGTAAGAGTACTTCTCCTGCCCTAGGCATTTACTTTCATTAAACTTTAGATTGACAGTCTGGTACTTGCTGTTGTCTAATATTAAAATATGTGACGCAAACCATTTGAAGAGAGTCCATTTGCAGAAAAACCAGAGTGAGATGATGTATATTTGAGAAAAACACGGTTTGAAATTGATTATCTTTACCGTTTTTCCCTTCTAACAGAGGAGACCTTTTTACATCCTGCTTAAAGCGACATTACATCGCAAAAAAGCAAATAACATGCATTTGTTCGCGTATAATGCATTTTTCTACTACACATTCTTCCGAATACATTCGAACACTAACATTGAATCAATAAACAATGTTTTTGTGGATTGAAACTATATGATTCTATATAACCGTCATCCATGCTTCTGAATTGACGTTTGTTTGTCATCGGAGTCAATACTAAGCGCGAGATAATGTCGTTTAGAGATAATTTAACTAAGATTAGTCTACAAATAAATAGGCACAAATGTGAGATATAATGTTAAATCTGTACATACATCTCGTTATTCAGGATACACTATAGTGCTTTCAAAGTAAAGTAATAATACCGTTGGAATATTACACTACTGTATAGGTAAGGCAGTATACGATAGCTTACAGGTACTGTGATGTATTGTTTATTTAACGTCGCTACCGGTTACCCATTTGAGCAATGGTCAGTTTACCTAACAACACCTTTTCTGGACAGGCTCCAGCGGTTAACCAGTACAGTGCACCAACCTCCGTAAGAAACTGCCAACTGTATCATATAAATAGACACGGTCTGAGCGGGGCTCGAACCCGTGACCATCAGTTATGATAGGTTACAGTGGTATACAAGTCAGCGACCTTAAAGCAGCTTTACATCGTAATAAAGGATGTTTTGGGTAAAATATAAATACTAATGTATGTGTGTTTACAAAAATCGAAATAGTCGCTCAGAAACGATAAAATTCCAATAAATTTAAACCGTCGTATACGCGAATTTGTTTATCAACACACGAAATTAAAACACGCACAGCGCGCATGCATGAAACAACATAGGATGTAGAAAACAACGTATATATTTTGAACATGAAATACTATCTATCTATCTTCCTCTAATGTCGAACCCCTCGCGGGGATGTAGAAATGTCCCTAAAGACTTATCAAGTAATTTAATTAAAAAAGACAACGTGGGACAAATGGGGACGATGCATTCCGAATGCAAACAAGTGCGGACGATGCGTTCCGGTTGTAAACAAGTGTGTGGCCGATCGACTCAAAAACACTGTTTACCAAATGAACATAAGCATACAAAGTATAATGTTAGAATGTATAGCAGCATTGCTACCCATACGTAAAAATTGAATTTTTCAAATATCTTTTATTTCATACGATGTAATGCTGCTTTAACCACTCGACCAAAGAGGTGGGCTTATTGTTCTGTGGTATATATAGTGTGCTGGCTTGAATACGAATGTGTGTACGGTAGGGTAGAGAATATTGGTATGGATACTGGTGGATGGAAGCGCGGCGATTGCTTGGCGGCATTGGTTTAGAGTACACGTGTATTGGATCAGATGCATTATAGCCTACTGCTCAATATTATAATGTGTATATATAATATGTTCTATTGCCATATTAACGCTTAGTAGTTGATATACCGGGTTCTCATAATTAGTTGCGAGCTTTAAACGTATCAAGCTTTACCGGTAATGCGAGTTCATTGATCTAAAAAATAAACCGGAAATTTGGGTTACCGGAAAGGGCTACAATCTACACGGAAGTACAGGGAGAGACTTATTAAAGCAAATAAATGAAACGAGTCACAGTGGGATTTCCCTGTTTTTAATTTATATGGGTAATTGTGGTTTTGGCTCAGTTTGTGGCATACAATCTACACTAGTAATGGAGGAACTCAAAGTATATATGTACGTTGTAGGCATATTTAAATATGTATGGCAAAGTGGTGTTGATTCATGTAATGCATGACGTTGACTCTATCAAAGCATAGAATACATGACTCCAATAATTTATGACACATTATATTAGATGCAAACAACCGCGCAGGTATATGACTGCTTAATTTCACATGACCGTAATTTTATCATGAAGGTCAATCTCAATGTCATAATGTTTGTCTAAATTGATGAGGTTTTGTATATGTAACCCATTGAAACTATATGTCTATCTTGCTATATCGAATTACAAGCCTGTTTAATTTACTAGAAAAGACACTTGTAGTGGGCGTTGACCGCCATGACATATAATTACCGACCTTGGCCGATTTACCTCAAAATCGAATCACCTCCTCAAGGACCCTTGAATGATCCTGTCACACACACACGCACGCACGCACGCACGCACGCACGCACGCACGCACACCACACCACACCACACACCACACACACACACACTCACACTCACACTCACACACACACACACACACACACACACACTAACCATCGGTCCTAACGGCGGGTGTTAGCTATAATAAATAGTTTATTTTGTAACAATAATATAAGGATTGTCTTTATTCCTGTAACTAGCGTTAATTGTATACCCCAAAGGCTGCGATAATGAAAACACGAAAGTGCGATCACAGGAGCTTGAAATGGTATCCATAAACCACCATAAACATTATACCTCTATCCTATGATCACAACTACCTCAACTCTATGTAAAGTATTGGTCCTATTATATAGAGGTCTGTTTGAGCGTCCGCAACCGTGGTCGAATAGTTACGGTCGGTGACGTGTATGCCATGCATACCACTGTAACCTATCGTCACGGGTTCGTGCCCCGCTGATGTGGTCTCATCTATATGGAAAAGTTGGCAGTTTCTTACCAATGGTGGTGCACCTAGAACTGTTTAACCGCTGGAGCCTGCCCAGAAAATGTGTTGTTAGGTAAACTGCCCGCAGGCGATATAGCCCAAATGGTACTGATGCAGGCGTAAAACCAGAACAAACAAGGCTGTTGGTGGCTTATGGGTACAATTTCACGCTCCTGTGGTACGAGTTTGAAAACAATATGTTATCGTGTTCACACTCCGTAGTTTCGTACTCTCGCCATCTTGGTTGTGTACATGCTATTTTCGTGCACCACAATTTGGAGAAAAAGTTGCCCAAACGGAACACATTATTAAATGTTTGGCAATGTTCAGTTTGATTTATTTGCACTGTTGTTTATGTGTCATATTGACATGTCTGTGTTTGACTTAATGATTAGAATTATACACATGTCCTTGTTGTAAATTATAATGTTTTGATTATTATTGTTTCAGACGCTGTTATTATTCGGTTAAATCATAAAGCTGATGTCCGCCCAGTGTAGAAATAGAACAATAACTGCACTGCATTAATAATTTAGTTATTTTTATTTTTTAAGAGGTTTTAAGTAGCCTTCCAACATTTCATCTTTAGTTTCAGACGAGAGCAATGTTTACACATAGCCAATGTAATTAGCATTATGTACACATTTATATTGTACCATCATATAACACATACGCATAGCCATATCTAGCCTGGGTTCCAGTTTGTCGATTTTGCACTTTTTAACTTCTGGCAATATGATATGATCAGAAAGTCAATACGCCCGGCCCAATTGATGGTCTCGGTGTTATTTGACTGACCAGGCAAACTATATCAACGCCTGTTCCCAGGCTAAGCCATATCACACATATCTAAGTACTAAATACACAAATATTAAAAGGAACTGAAAACAACATCCGATAATCGATGGTTGTTCTATTACCTCCCTTGGCAGATAAAGTTCGTTTTATCCCGAACTATTCTATTATTATAATTGGAATCGTGTTGCATTGTTGCAGTATAGTATGAGCATGTGATTTTATGAACTTAATCCAGGGATCGCATGTTCGATCCCCCGTCTGACCCTAATAAAATTAACAGTCTTTCAGATGGGACATTAAACCGAGGTCTCGTGTCGGTGCTTTACACCGTGCACGTAAACGAACCAGAGGATACTCTGGAAAGGGTCTCTGTCTGTATCATTGCGCTATCCTCCATAAATCTAAAATAACTAATCTCGTCAGGAGGCGTCGCTCATATGGGCAACCGGTAGCGACGATAAATAAACGTAAAACACACACAAGTGCACGGTTTATTTTTTGCTGTCAGTATATATAGTGTTAGCTATACTGTTAGAGTATCTAAGGTTGCGAACGAACACCAATCACGTCCGGGAAGAACGATTGACATCATGCGTCGAAGTGTACTCATTGTTGCATTTATGCCGCACTAACTTCTCTGAATGAGAGACATCGGTGAGTTACTGCCCCTGAATACTCCCTATTAGTAGATAGGTCCTCTAAGAGATTGGTGGTTTGTGTTTGTGTGGTTTGGTATCGGTGAGTTACTGCCCCTGAATATTCCCTAAAAGTAGATAGGTCCTCTAAGAGACATCGGTGAGTTACTGCCCCTGAATATTCCCTAAAGGTAGATAGGTCCTCTAAGAGACATCAGTCAGTAACTACCCCTGAATACTCCCGAAAGGTAGATAGGTCCTCTAAGAGACATCGGTGAGTTACTGCCCCTGAATACTCCCGAAAGGTAGATAGGTCCTCTAAGAGACATCGGTCAGTTACTGTCCCTGAATACTCCCTTTAAGTAGATAGTTCCTATTAAGTGTTTCCTCTGTTGTTATCGTTGTTTCCTTTGCACAATATGTTAGCAATTTTATTCTGCTATCGCTTCTTATGATTATTAAATTACTATATCTCGGCAGATCTCATACAGTATATGCAATGGGTACTTATTTGTAAAATAATGTTACCAGTTAATTAACACGATTTTGATAATATCACAATTATCATACCGCAACATCTGGTTAAGGAACAACAGTAAAAACAAAGGATTCTAAATAAAGGACCTATTCACATGTTGGAATAAATCAGACTTTATCTGCCAAGGGAAGTAATAGAAAATTACATATGTCTCTCATTGTACGCCTTCACTTGTATGTTTTTACATCCGGTATGGACTCTCTATACGTTTGATCACAGCGTAACATTGATAACAACATAACTGTGAAATATGCATGCAATGAGAAGAAATAGTGTTCGGTATTGGGTCTATATACGCGAAAAGGAATGCACTGTGTTTATTTATACAGTATACATCCGTTTTGTCAAAGTCGGTTATGTCGAATTATCCGGTTATCTCGAAGTCGGATCAAAGTCCCGTTTCAGACACTATCATTTTACATATAACTTGCTACGTTTATATATAATTTCAGTAAGTCAAACTTCGGTTATGTCGAAGTATTTTGATCGGTCCTCGGAATTCGACATAACGGATGTAGACTGTATCTGCAATACAACTTGTTTAGCGAGTGAGGTCCAACCATACGCACTCTAAAATAACATTTAACTATTTTTGCGTTTTTCGATATATTGGTCAAGTTAGAATTGAAATAATATTTGTATTTAGTTTATACAAATTTATTTTAGCTCGATTGCGAAACAAGTTCTTTCAACTTATAGTAATCACTCTCGAGACCTCATTCCTGATGGAATCCATCGCCATGAAGGAGAGAGAAGAGGCAATGAGGAATTTAAATGCCTTGCCTAAGGGCACAATCGTAACGGCTCCAGCGGGGCTCGAACTCCGGACCATATTTGTATTTGCGTTATTTATAGTCGAAGCCGGAATTAATCACATAGACATACGTACGGTCTGCGTGGTTAATTCCAACTCGTCAGAACTCGAAACCATGTTTTTATTCGTGAATGAATTGAGCAAATGATGCCCTGAAACAGCCGAAATATGCACAGTCGAACCTGTCTTAAACAGCCAAGGGAATCACAGAAAGTGGCTGCTTAACACAGGTTGCTGCTTAATAGAGGTCACATCTATAATAAAACAGCATATTGGGAATCTGAAAACTGGCTGCTTAATACATGTGGGTTGCTTAATAGAGGTGACCACTAACGCATGTTTGACTATTATCATTTATATTATAATGACACTTGAATGCGCCGTTTGTGTATGGAGTCCAATTTGTTTTTTTAACCTGTTTTTCAGCCCCAGTTATACTATGAACGCACGGTTACGTCCGCCTGTGGTTTTGACCGTATTGCATAACGAAATGAACGTAAACACACGAGAAAACGCGCGTTAAAATGACATTTACGCATGTACATTACGTGAGCTAGCCTGTCACTTATAGGTACGTTAATTAGGTAAGGTTCACCAGTCGAGCGGTAATATGTATATTACGTCAGACATCTTAACTAATAACCAACAAGAAACGTACGTATACAATATAATGTAAAACGACTGTCAATTATCCTATATTTACTACCCATACAGACCTATGTATCTAAACGTATGTCCGTCCGTATCACTGTCCGTATGTCTGTCCGCATGTCCGTCCGCATGTCCGTCCATATGTCCGTCCGCATGTACGTCCGTCCGCATGTATATCCGCACGTCCGTCGGTATGTCGGTCGGTATGTCCGTCCGCATGTATGTCCGTACGTCCGTCCGCATGTCCGTCCGCATGTATATCCGCATGTCCGTCGGTATGTATGTCCGTCGGTATGTATGTCCGCATGTATGTCCGTATGTATGTCCATAGGTCTGTCCGTATGTCTGTCCGTATGTCTGTCCGCATGTCCGTCCGCATGTATGTCCGTATGTGCGTCCGTATGTCTATCCGTATGTCTGTCCGCATGTCTGCCCGTATGTCTGTCCGTATGTATGTCCATATGTCTGTCCGTATGAATCTGTTCAGTTTATTTCCCATATAACCCAGGCGATAACAAACGGCAACATATGCACAAGTAATGGCAATACAGTCTACTTCCGTTATGTCGAATTCCGTCGGACCGAAACAAAATACTTCGACATATCCGAAGTTTGACTTAACGAAATTCGATATAAATAGATCCAGTTAAATAAATAATGATTGTGTCTGAAACGGGACTTTGATCCGACTTCGAGAATTCGACATAACCGACTTTGACATAACGGATGTAGACTGTATATGTATACAAATATAACTAGCGGATATAACACTAGGACATATACAAACCCCCGCACTCGGCTGACCGACAGGACTACATCCCTTCACACCTAGTTCTCCCAAAACTCCAATCCTTTCCACCCGGACTAACCCTCTATATATCCACCACTTCCTCCAGGACCAACCCTCTATATATCCACCACTTCCTCCTGGACCAACCCTCTATATATCCACATCTTCCTCCTGGACCAACCCTCTATATATCCACCACTTCCTCCTGGACCAACCCTCTATATATCCACCACTTCCTCCTGGACCAACCCTCTATATATCCACCACTTCCTCCTGGACCAACCCTCTATATATCCACATCTTCCTCCTGGACCAACCCTCTATATATCCACATCTTCCTCCTGGACCAACCCTCTATATATCCACCACTTCCTCCCGGACCAACCATCTATATATCCACCACTTCCTCCCGGACCAACCCTCTATATATCCACATCTTCCTCCTGGACCAACTCTCTATATATCCACATCTTCCTCCCGGACCAACCCTATATATCCACATCTTCCTCCCGGACCAACCCTCTATATATCCACATCTTCCTCCCGGACCAACCTCTATATATCCACATCTTCCTCCCGGACCAACCCTCTATATATCCACCACTTCCTCCTGGACCAACCCTCTATATATCCACTACTTCCTCCTGGACCAACCCTCTATATATCCACCACTTCCTCCTGGACCAACCCTCTATATATCCACCACTTCCTCCCGGACCAACCTCTATATATCCACCACTTCCTCCCGGACCAACCCTCTATATATCCACCACTTCCTCCTGGACCAACCCTCTATATATCCACCACTTCCTCCCGGACCAACCTTCTATATATCCACCACTTCCTCCTGGACCAACCCTCTATATATCCACCACTTCCTCCTGGACCAACCCTCTATATATCCACATTTCCTCTGGACCAACCCTCTATATATCCACCACTTCCTCCTGGACCAACCCTCTATATATCCACCACTTCCTCCTGGACCAACCCTCTATATATCCACATCTTCCTCCTGGACCAACCCTCTATATATCCAACACTTCCTCCTGGACCAACCCTCTATATATCCACCACTTCCTCCTGGACCAACCCTCTATATATCCACATCTTCCTCCTGGACCAACCCTCTATATATCCACATCTTCCTCCTGGACCAACCCTCTATATATCCACCACTTCCTCCTGGACCAACCCTCTATATATCCACATCTCCCTCCTGGACCAACCCTCTATATATCCACCACTTCCTCCTGGACCAACCCTCTATATATCCACCACTTCCTCCTGGACCAACCCTCTATATATCCACCACTTCCTCCTGGACCAACCCTCTATATATCCACCACTTCCTCCCGGACCAACCCTCTATATATCCACATCTTCCTCCTGGACCAACCCTCTATATATCCACATCTTCCTCCTGGACCAACCCTCTATATATCCACATCTTCCTCCTGGACCAACCCTCTATATATCCACATCTTCCTCCTGGACCAACCCTCTATATATCCACCACTTCCTCCCGGACCAACCCTCTATATATCCGGTCCGGAGTTCGAGCCCCGCTGGAGCCGTTACGAGTGTGTCCTTAGGCAAGGCATTGAAATTCCACATTGCCTCTTCTCTCTCCCTCGTGGCGATGGATTCCATCAGGAATGAGGTCTCGATAGTGATTAATATAAGTTGAAAGAACTTGTTTCGCAATCGATCTAAAATAAATTTGTATAAACTAAACTCTATATATCCACAAAGTGTCATCAAAATTCAGCCACAACATGTTGAGTCATCCTGCTAGCACACATATACACATACACACGCACATACTTAGCCAAAAACACTAACCCCTGTTCCTATTAAATATATAATCGGTTTGGCAGTGTAAATATTGACTCTCTTCTATTGTATTTATTTAGAATCGGACCAAATATTGAGCCGTAGCCTGGGAACAGGCGTCGATATATTTTGCCTGGTCTGTCAAATAAATATATGTTAACACTTAGACTATTAATTGGGCTGAATTGAGTTTCTGATCATATCATTTTGCCAGAAGTTAAAAACTGAAAAATCGACAGACTGGCACCCAGGCTAATTAAGCCGACCAGGAGACGAGAACCGTGCATTATTTAGCCGTTCCCTTGCGCCAAGTGAATTTCAGGGAATTGGAATGCGAAACAATTTTGTTTTTCTGGCACAAACAAATATAACAAGAAAAACTATTACATATAAATATATAGTAGAAGGACGATTGAAAACTCACTCAGGTTCGATCCCCTGTCTGGTCTTAATAAAATTAACAGTCTTTCAGATGGGACTTTAAGCCGTGCACGTAAAAGAACCAGAGGAGACTCTGTAATGGGTATATGTCTATCAATGCACTATCCTCCAAAAATCAAAAATGACTAATCTCTTCAGGAGGCGTCGCTCATACGGGCAACCGATAGCGATGATAAATAAACGTAAAACACACAAAGTCACTCTGCATAATACACATTGTAGTGTAGAATAGTGTATTGGGTGAATGTATATAAATTATAAAGTGCATACTTTAGTAATTAAATGCAAACATATTGACAATAACATGAAACCCTGTCCAGCATAATAGTATATATCATAATTATGGGAACCACTTATTTGTTGGAGAATTTGAACTACGTAAATATATTGATTGACCTTGCCATTTCTGGATTCCAGCTGAAGCCCGTATTTCTATGCGCACACCAGTGGACGCTTGGAACTAGTTCCCTGAAAACAATTGGACACTTTTAATACCTATACTACGAATATATAATAGTAATTCTTTGCATCGCTCATATGGGCAACCGGTAGCGACGATAAATAAACGTAAAACACACAGTAATTCTTATCACATAAATTCCCAGTCGTCCAGAAAAATGACGACGAACGGGTGCATAGTATGCGTGTATATATACGACAGTTCGTGTGTTGTATCAATAAACACAATAGCACATTTGCCACATAAAGTTATTTAAAAAACTTCAATTGTCATGTATATTAATTAAGACTGTGGCCTGACCAACATTTCTCTTATATCTAAGAAATATAGTACAGATCGCTAAAAACAAAACTTGCGGTCTGTATGTGTCTATGCAGCAGTTGCGGTGAATATGTATATTAATTAAAAATTAGATTGACTATATTTCTACGATTTTTACGGTTATTTATTTTTTATCGCGGTCGTTTTTCCATGAAACTGGGATTAATTTCTGTATAATTTATCAATAGTGCAATTAAAAACTATATTATATAATGAAGTAACAACAGAATAAGACAATGTTGCGGTTATATCATATATAATTACATCGCTATTGCATTTCCTTCGATGAACGTATATGTCCTGTGTGTGTTCTACGTTTATTTATCGTCGCTATCGGTTTAATTGTATGGAGTGCGTAAGTATACCCCCAGACGATGCCGATAAACAAGAGTTTGATCTGCCAACAGAATGCATTGTAATTTGATATACCATACCCTAAATAATGCACTAGGTGCGACAGGAAAAAATATTAATCATTCGTTGCACTATATGTAACCGGTTGCCTATATGAGTGACACCTCCTGAAGATATTAATCATTTTAGATTTTTGGAGGATAGTGCTATGATATAGACAGAGACCCATTCCAGAGTCTCCTCTGGTTCTTTTAGGTGCATGGTGTAGATTGTATACAATTTCGTATAATGGACATCCGTGGTCCAGTGGTAGAGCGTCGGATCTGGAATATATCGTCCCGGGTTCGATACTCGGTCAGGCCACGTATGTAGTGTCATTGAGCAAGGCACCTCACACACATTGCTTAGTACTGGTTAACCACTTAGGTCGGATAAGCTTGCCCAGGAAAACACGTCTACGTCCCCGCAAGGGGTTTGACATTAATGACACACACGCACGCACGCGCGCACGCGCGCACGCGCGCACGCGCACACGCGCACACGCGCACGCACACGCACACGCACACGCACACGCACACGCACACGCACACGCACACGCACACACACACACACACACACACACACACACACACACACACACTACGTATGTACATTACATACATTACATACATACATACATACAACTAATGATATGCAGAGGACGTGTGCAGTTGTGCACTCGATGTTACGGGTATGCGCATTCGCCGTGTTAGGCAGCGTTCGTCACGAGAAAAGGCGTGTCTTACAGTTTACGCTGTTCCAAGGGTGATCTAGTTATCAGTTCCCCGCCACATGATAAGTCGCAAAGTTGGACTAAATATATTTTAATTGGAAAGTATTTTCTTTGTCTCATTGACAAGAATAATTAATGTAAATATCAGTAATTTCGGCCACCACGCACTTTGAACACACTCAATGTAGTTCATACCCCAATGGAAACTATTAACTCACTTAAGAGGACGTAACAGTGCTTTCATTGTATTGGCCCTGGAATTTTATTTCATATATAAGACATAGAGATGTGTTTATGTTCTATGTTTTATGTAAAACAATGTATTTTTTTTACTTTTTCCATGCCCAATTATATGTTATAGTATGAAAGCACTGCTACACCCTCCTGTGGCTTAAGCTTGCTAAACCCATCTTATAGACTATAATTGATAATAAATCCTTTATATGTGAATAGTACTTGATGCATAAAATACCGTTTAATTCAGAAAGGGCGTTTTTTATATATTGTGATTGATCCTCGTTTTAGGTAAATGCTGTAACGCCGCTCTGCTTAAATACATGGCGCAACGGCTCTCTGCTTAAATACATGGCGCAACGGCTCTCTGCTTAAATAAATGGCGCAACGGCTCTCTGCTTAAATACATGGCGCAACGGCTCTCTGCTTAAATACATGGCGCAACGGCTCTCTGCTTAAATAAATGTCGTAACGCCTCTCTGCTTAAATAAATGTCGTAACGCCTCTCTGCTTAAATACATGGCGTAACGCCTCTCTTAAATACATGGCGTAACGCCTCTCTGCTTAAATAAATGTCGTAACGCCTCTCTGCTTAAATAAATGTCGTAACGCCTCTCTGCTTAAATAAATGTAATAACGCCTCTCTTCTTAAATAAATGTCGTAACGCCCCTCTGCTTAAATAAATGTCGTAACGCCTCTATGCTTAAATAAATGTCGTAACGCCTTTCTGCTTAAATAAATGTCGTAACGCCTCTCTGCTTAAATAAATGTCGTAACGCCTTTCTGCTTAAATAAATGTCGTAACGCCTCTCTGCTTAAATAAATGTCGTAAGGCCTCTCTGCTTAAATAAATGTCGTAACGCCTCTCTGCTTAAATAAATGTCGTAAGGCCTCTCTGCTTAAATAAATGCCGCAACGCCTCTCTGCTTAAATAAATGTCGTAACGCCTCTCTGCTTAAATAAATGTCGTAACACCTCTCTGCTTAAATAAATGCCGTAACGCCTCTCTGCTTAAATAAATGTCGGAACGCCTCTCTGTCATTTTAGATTTTTGGAGGATAGTATAATGATACAGACAGAGACCCATTCCAGAGTCTCCTCTGGTTCTTTTACGTGCACCGTGTGCAGCACCGACACGAGACCTCGGTTTAACGTCCCACCTGCAAGACTGTTAATCCTATTAGGGTCAGACTGGGGATCGAACTTGCGATCCCTGGGTTACCAGTCCAGCGTGTTACCACTGGGCTACAGATCCGTCTGTTCTGGTTCTTTTACTAGACCTCGGTTTAAAGTTCCAACTGAAAGACTGTTATTTTTATAAATAAAGTTTAAACTTAAAACATATCTTGCAAGGCGTGCCGTGCCATTCGTTCAATCATCCGTATCTTTATTTCCGCCATAAATGCATAAAAAATAATATATTAATTACAAACACTTTACGTGACAAAATTTACGCCTGGAATATATTAAAGTATAGCTGAAAGAAGCCACAGTGATAGGCCACTTATAATGCAAACATTTGCATTAACCGAATTAATAAAAAGCTGGCTGGTCTACTTATGGTGTCTGTCTAGGAAAGTAAGAGAGTCTATGATTTATTATTATTTCATATGCATAATAATATAATGTTATTAATTACGTGATTTCATTCTGGCCTCATGTCAGTCACATTGGACCGAGGCCGAAGGCCGAGTTCAAAATGACAGGCTGAATACAACTAAGGTCAATATGAAATCAATTAATTAATAAAAATAATTATTAATTGACTATAGAATATTTGAACAAGTAATGGTAACAAATATTAAATATTAATATGAATATTTTAATGATTTCCAATATGGCGGCTGCACAAGAATTTCGCACGGTAATCTTATATAGACCGAGCTCCAACAACCAATCATATTTCGGCGTTTTCAAACATGCCGCGTAAAGCCATATTAGTTTAACCCTTTCAACCCCACAGGCCTCTAAATAGGCTTATGAAAAGTGTAGATCCAGATGAGCCGGCTCGTAACGAGCCGTCTCATCAGGATCTGCACTTTTTTGCCAGTAATAATTATTACTATTTTTAGATAAAATTACCCATTTTGATAAATGAAACTGATCCAAATGTAATTTTGTTATTAATTTATTGGTCTAAAAATATCATGGACCAGTCCATGTCAGTTACTTGGGGTTGAAAGGGTTAAACAATATTTATTTCTTTGAATATGCACAGTCTAGTATTCATAATATGTACATACATGTAGAATTGAGGAGAAAGCAACCTTCTTATATGGTCACCTATACACCTAGTGCTAGTGCTAGCTCTGTATGGACACCTATACACCCATAGTGCTAGTGCTAGCTCTGTATGGACACCTATACACCCATAGTGCTAGTGCTAGCTCTGTATGGTCACCTATACACCCATAGTGCTAGTGCTAGCTCTGTATGGTCACCTATACACCCATAGTGCTAGTGCTAGCTCTGTATGGTCACCTATACACCCATAGTGCTAGTGCTAGCTCTGTATGGTCACCTATACACCCATATTGCTAGTGCTAGCTCTGTATGGTCACCTATACACCCATATTGCTAGTGCTAGCTCTGTATGGTCACCTATACACCCATATTGCTAGTGCTAGCTCTGTATGGTCACCTATACACCCATATTGCTAGTGCTAGCTCTGTATGGTCACCTATACACCCATATTGCTAGTGCTAGCTCTGTATGGTCACCTATACACCCATATTGCTAGTGCTAGCTCTGTATGGTCACCTATACACCCATATTGCTAGTGCTAGCTCTGTATGGTCACCTATACACCCATATTGCTAGTGCTAGCTCTGTATGGTCACCTATACACCCATATTGCTAGTGCTAGCTCTGTATGGTCACCTATACACCCATATTGCTAGTGCTAGCTCTGTATGGTCACCTATACACCCATATTGCTAGTGCTAGCTCTGTATGGTCACCTATACACCCATATTGCTAGTGCTAGCTCTGTATGGTCACCTATACACCCATATTGCTAGTGCTAGCTCTGTATGGTCACCTATACACCCATATTGCTAGTGCTAGCTCTGTATGGTCACCTATACACCCATATTGCTAGTGCTAGCTCTGTATGGTCACCTATACACCCATATTGCTAGTGCTAGCTCTATATGGACAGTGCTAGCTCTATATGGACAGTGCTAGCTCTATATGGACAGTGCTAGCTCTATATGGACAGTGCTAGCACTACATGGACAGTGCTAGCTCTATATGGACAGTGCAAGCTCTATATTGCTAGTGTTAGCTCTATATGGACAGTGCTAGCTCTATATTGCTAGTGCTAGCTATATATGGACAGTGCTAGCTCTATATGGACAGTGCTAGCTCTATATGGTCAGTGCTAGCTCTATATTGCTAGTGCTAGCTCTGTATGGACAGTGCTAGCTCTATATTGCTAGTGCTAACTCTATATGGACAGTGCTAGCTCTATATTGCTAGTGCTAGCTCTATATGGACAGTGCTAGCTCTATATGGACAGTGCTAGCTCTATATGGACAGTGCTAGCTCTATATTGCTAGTACTAGCTCTATATGGACAGTGCTAGCTCTATATTGCTAGTGCTAGCTCTATATGGACAGTGCTAGCTCTATATTGCTAGTGCTAGCTCTATATGGACAGTGCTAGCTCTATAATGCTAGTGCTAGCTCTATATGGACAGTGCTAGCTCTATATTGCTAGTGCTAGCTCTATATGGACAGTGCTAGCTCTATATTGCTAGTGCTAGCTCTATATGGACAGTGCTAGCTCAATATGGAGAGTGCTAGCTCTATATGGACAGTGCTAGCTCTATGTGGACAGTGCTAGCTCTATATGGACAGTGCTAGCTCTATATGGACAGTGCTAGCTCTATATGGACAGTACTAGCTCTATATGAACAGTGCTAGCTCTATATGGACAGTGCTAGCTCTATATGGACAGTGCTAGCTCTATATGGACAGTGCTAGCTCTATATGGACAGTGCTAGCTCTATATGGACAGTGCTAGCTCTATATTGCTAGTGCTAGCTCTATATGGACAGTGCTAGCTCTATATGGCTAGTGCTAGCTCTATATGGATAGTGCTAGCTCTATATGGACAGTGCTAGCTCTATATGGACAGTGCTAGCTCTATATGGATAGTGCTAGCTCTATATGGACAGTGCTAGCTCGATTGTGACAGTGATATCTCTATATTGACAGTGCTAGCTCCATATTGACAGTGCTAGCTCCACTACATATTAACAGTACTTGCTAGCTCCATATTGACAGTGCTAGTTCTATGTTGGCAGTACTAGCTCCATATTGACAATGCTAGCTCTATATTGACAGTGCTAGCTCCATATTGACAGTGCTAGCTCCATACTGACAGTGCTAGCTCCATATTGACAGTGCTAGCTCCATATTGACAGTGCTAGCTCCATACTGACAGTGCTAGCTCCATATTGACAGTGCTAACTCTATATTGACAGTGCTAGCTCCATATTGACAGTGCTAGCTCCATATTGACAGTGCTAGCTCTATATTGACAGTGCTAGCTCCATATTGACAGTGCTAGCTCCATATTGACAGTGCTAGATCCATATTGACAGTGCTAGCTCTATATTGACAGTGCTAGCTCCATACTGACAGTGCTAGCTCCATATTGACAGTGCTAGCTCCACTACATATTAACAGTACGTGTTAGCTCCATATTGGCTTAGCTAAGCATAGTTATAGGCGGGCTCACGTGTATTAGACTAACAAATGACGTCAATGTGCAGCTAATATATTTAGTTAAATAAAAATAAAATAATATTAGAATCATCAATGTACACATTGAACACCCAGCCCAGTGGGCCTATAATATGATATGTTACCAATACAAGTATACGATATTCTGACGCCAATGAATTTTAATTAATCAGACGGCACATCCGGCTCTATGCTGTTTGCTATTCCGATAATGGAACTAAACCAACATAGATCCTGACTAAACGCGGCGGTGCGCCGTGGCTGATCTGGATCTATGTTGTTTGCACATTTCGTCCAATTTATTCGACAGGTTAAGGGTTAAAGGTGGTTACAGCAACAATCGATCACAACATGTATCATAGCATAGGGTATCAGTGGTTGAGCGCTGTACTTGTGATCCAGGGTCGCATGTTCGATCCTCTCGCTATACCATACCCAATTACAGATATCATTGCCTTTCGGATGATACTTTAAATAAATCGAGGTCTCGTGTCGGTGCATTACATCGTGCACATATAAGAACCAGAGGAGATTCTGGAATGGCTCTATGTCTGTATCATTGCACTATCCTTCAAACTCAGAACGGCTCTATGTCTGTATCATTGCACTATTCTTCAAACTCAGAACGGCTCTATGTCTGTATCATTGCACTATTCTTCAAACTCAGAACGGCTCTATGTCTGTATCATTGCACTATCCTTCAAACTCAGACCGGCTCTATGTCTGTATCATTGCACTATTCTTCAAACTCAGAACGGCTCTATGTCTGTATCATTGCACTATTCTTCAAACTCAGAACGGCTCTATGTCTGTATCATTGCACTATTCTTCAAACTCAGAACGGCTCTATGTCTGTATCATTGCACTATCCTTCAAACTCAGAACGGCTCTATGTCTGTATCATTGCACTATCCTTCACACTCAGAACGGCTCTATGTCTGTATCATTGCACTATTCTTCAAACTCAGAACGGCTCTATGTCTGTATCATTGCACTATTCTTCAAACTCAGAACGGCTCTATGTCTGTATCATTGCACTATCCTTCAAACTCAGACCGGCTCTATGTCTGTATCATTGCACTATTCTTCAAACTCAGAACGGCTCTATGTCTGTATCATTGCACTATTCTTCAAACTCAGAACGGCTCTATGTCTGTATCATTGCACTATTCTTCAAACTCAGAACGGCTCTATGTCTGTATCATTGCACTATCCTTCAAACTCAGAACGGCTCTATGTCTGTATCATTGCACTATCCTTCACACTCAGAACGGCTCTATGTCTGTATCATTGCACTATCCTTCAAACTCAGAACGGCTCTATGGCTGTATCATTGCACTATCCTTCACACTCAGAACGGCTCTATGTCTGTATCATTGCACTATTCTTCAAACTCAGAACGGCTCTATGTCTGTATCATTGCACTATTCTTCAAACTCAGAACGGCTCTATGTCTGTATCATTGCACTATCCTTCACACTCAGAACGGCTCTATGTCTGTATCATTGCACTATTCTTCAAACTCAGAACGGCTCTATGTCTGTATCATTGCACTATCCTTCACACTCAGAACGGCTCTATGTCTGTATCATTGCACTATCCTTCACACTCAGAACGGCTCTATGTCTGTATCATTGCACTATCCTTCAAACTCTAAAATAACTAATCGCTTCAGGAGGTGTCGCTCATATAGGCAACCGGCTACCTATTTAGTGTAAGGAATTGTTCATTATTAGGGAATGGTATATCAAATTACAATACATGATGTTGGCAGATTTAACTCTTGGTATCGTCATCGTACTCCAGACAATTAAAATAATACCACAAGAGCTTGAAATGTTATTGTTACCAAAACTCTTGCATTATCCAGCCAAAGACACCCCACCCCATCAGAGGAGATATACTAGTATTACCCCAGCAGCTTGGAATATTATCGTTGCGTCACAAATAGTATTGTATCTCCAACACAAAACACTTATATATAAGCTGTGTTGTATATAAACACTAGTTAGACAGACAGATCTGTAGTCCAGTGGTTAACACGTTGGACTGGTAATCCAGGGATCGCAGGTTCGATCCCCCGTCTGACCCTAATAAAACAGTCTTTCAGATGGGACATTAAACCGAAATCTCGTGTCGATGCTTTACACCGTGCACGTAAAAGAACCAAAGGAGATTATGTAATGGGTATCTGTCTGTATCATTGCACTATCTTCCAACAATCTAAAATCTCTTCAGGAGGCGTCGCTCATATGGGCAACCGGTAGCGACGATAAATATAAATATACGTAAAACACACACACACACTAGTTAGTCTATATAAACTACGGCTTATATATGAGAGGCTTGTGTTGGAGATACAAGACTATTTGTGGCGCAAGGATAAATTCCCAAGCTGCAGTCCGATTAGCACAGTGGTTAGCGCGCTCGATTCTCACCAATGCAACCCGGGTTCGATCCTCGGACCGGGAAGTATGTGAGATGGTACGGTTTTCTCCGGGTACTCCGGTTTCCTCCCACACGAATGACCACATATACGCTGTCATCCGCGCCAACGAGAGTGATTAATATAAGTTGTTAGAACTTGCTTCGCAATCGTTGTAAAATAAATAAAGTTTAAATAGAAAAATGTTTTACAATCGGTCGATTTTTGTTTGTTTTACAAGCCTTGGGACTTGAAACAAATGTATTGTTGGCCTAATTGGCAGAAGCACGGAACAGCATATATCCCGGCAAATGCCAGATGACTTCTGGCCCACCGCCATAACGAAGATGTATCGAACTGAGGAGCGAATATCATGTCATAACACTATACATCCGTCAATTGTCCATATAAATTCATGTTTTAACTACAAGCTGGCAAATCTTTGGGCGACAGGCAATTTGTCATCCAGTTTGTCAACGTTTCATACATAACACATATATAAACGTTGTCTTAAGCTCAAAAAAAGGTTTCGTCAACATTAAACCGCAAGGATACTATCTTGTCATTCCAGGGATAGATAATAGTACTAGTGATTATTAGGATGGGAGTATATCTCGCCGTCTATCATCTATTTCTCGGTGATAATTAAACACAGTTGTGATGGAAGTATTGCTTAGCTTTATTGAAAAGGACGTTGTGAATCATAGCAATATATTTCTGCTTAAGACTAATGAACATCATTTAAATGTGGGATAGTGAGTTATTTAAGGACGTGTTTAGCGTTTTATCTACTGACATATAAATATATATGGGATTTACAATTTTACACAAAGGATTATAACGTATACTCAGCATATGTACTCGGGCGTTGGGTGTCATTTTTAACAACTTTAACTGTGTTACATACATTAATTATTGATTAAAACATAACTGTTCAGCCAATCGTAGTATGCGACGGTATACAACGGGTTAGCCAACGGAATTTACGTGCACAGAGGACTAAATTGGGAAAAATGAAAACATTAAAGTCAATGTCAAACATTCGTTTTCTTATATTTATTATTCTAGTGGGGTGTATGTGGACCTCTTTGGGGGAAAAACAGGCAGCAAATAAAACGCCGAAGAAAAATTGTGTTTCTCCGTGTAGAATATTTCATAGGTGGTGTAAAAATGAAGGGAAGTGTAGGGAGAAAGGGCTGGATTGCACGTGGTACTGTGAATGTCCTAAAAACTGTACAGGATTCTTCTGTGAGAAGATTATACCACTCGACGAGCTGGGTAGCAACGGACAGAAAGTTGTAGTTAAGGTTACATATGAAAGAGAGAAAAAGAAAGACGTCACAGCGTTTGACAAATCTAAATTAGCCCAAGCTCTAGCTGGAATTATGAAAGTGAAACAGACAGACGAGGAGCAGAAAATCGTGTTGCCAGAGACAATAGAGAGGATTGGAAAAACAATAAACATCAAAGAAAACGTGACCGCCAATGTTACTATAATTTGTCAACCCGGTGAACTCGCTTCGAATTATCAAAAAAACCTAAGCACTTTATCCAATATTCAGTCAGTTACAACAAACGTAACACAGAAACAGAATAATTCAGAAACCAACGGCATAGTGTTATCATTGAAGAATAATACAACAAATGTTGAAAACTCGCCCATCACTATTACACGGGCTATGTCATTAGCTGCTACTCCTACAACTGTATCACCTATCGTCAAGTCATCATTTGCCGTAGCATCAACAACAATTGACACAAAACCGATAGCTAAGGGGCAGACAGTTACGAACTTGCAGGAATCAACTGGCACTACACAAACAACTGATTCAACAAAAACGGAAGTAAAGACGTCCATTACTCCATCTGTAGCGCCTGATGTATCAGCTATCAAACTATCTGTTAAACAAAACTTAACGACCATCGAGAATCTAACTGAAGGCTTATTAATAAGAACAGCAATGCCTCCTCCCCCGGCGGAAAATAGTTTATATAGAAAAGAAACAAATGAACTAAAAACTGAGAATAAACCAACATTGCTAGATATTATTGAGAAATCTATAGCAGTAGAACATATTGCAACGCAGACGCCAGAATACCGAAAAACATTAACAACAGCATTTGTTCCCGTTGACAAACATAAAACGACAACAGAAATTAAGGTAAACATTTCAACAGCGAAAATAACAGAATCTCACCATCAACCGACTGGCGTGACGGAATCTTCACATCGACAGGCTGGCGTGACAGAATCTCACCATCGACCGACTGGCGTAACAGAGTCTCACCATCAACCTACTGGCGTGACAGCATCTCATCATCAACCGACTGGCGTAACAGAATCTCATCATCAACCGACCGGCGTGACAGAATCTCACCATCAACCGACTGGCGTGACAGAATCTCACCATCAACCGACTGGCGTAACTGAATCTACTATTCAATTTACTGAGGTGACTGAATCTACTCATCAACCGACTGGCGTGACGGAATCTTCACATCGACCGACTGGCGTGACTGAATCTTATCATGAACATACTACAGGTGGAACTTCAAGCCAAATTCTCATTGACCTTACTACAAGATCTAGCACGCAGTCTTATTCCGAGAATGGAGAGGTAAATAAACAAGCAAACTCACACCATATTGCAACAATGGAACCGACAACAATACTGGATCATGGTAATAATAACACAGTTTCTGTCGCAGCAGAACGAATAACAGTAACAACCATGACGTCAATTCAATCTAAGAATATGACAGCTACATATATGCAAGTTTCAGCGGAATCCAGCAAAATGAAGCTACCAATTACGCACAACGAAACAAACAATGTGAATACGTCAGTTTTAACTATTATTGATAGAAGTTCCAACAAAAATAGCCCCAATACGACAGACAGTAGTACACTATCTACTACGGCAGACGAAGTTTCAACTAAGGCATCGACAGTAAAATATTCCATGCAACCAGCACGTAGAATTGAGCTGTCTAATAATAATAAAACGGCAAAAGAATCTGCTGAAACTAGCTCAACTACAAAGCACGCTTCTTTAATCGGAAATGTATTGGAAGAAGCAAACATCAACCGAGCATTAACACCATCGACACTACCTAGAAATGAACTAGTTACTTCATACCAGATGACCTCTAAGTCGATGACAGATACACCTGAATCATCTATTCATGGGCAGAAAGAAGTAACACGTGACGCAACAACATCAATTCCCAAACATTCATTTAAAGCTAATAAAGTCAATACAACAACAGAAAGTAGTTTAAATAAAATCAGTGAAATAGGAACAACTAAGACAGCCTCAACAACCGTACAATCAATAAACTCTAAGCAGGATTTCAATGATCATCAATCAAAACAAACGCCTACTGTACAAACAAGCACAAACCTGTCATCTGACAAGAAAATAGTAACAGGTGATATAAACATACGGTCCCCAACAAGTATACCGTCATTAAATGTGACAGCAGTGACTATTACGAGTCACGACGTGCCAAGTGCGTCCGAAAAGGGCATGTCTACTTCACATACTAGTGTACCGACTGTGAGTACGACAGATGAAAGAACAGATGCAACTACATCTCCAATAGCTGTAAAACAATCGAAAATACATGGCAAAATAAAGAAGGTACTTCACACTACACCGAGCCAAGTAATGTATTCATCTACCCCAGCAACAGTAAAATCGCGATCGATCCAATCAAGTACGTCTACAAGTAGTAGTAACTGGAAACAATTGAATACAAGTACACAATCATTTCCCACTGCGGCGACTGAGAAATATTCAACACAGACAACCATAAGTGCAAATGCCAGCAAAACTGTTTCCCGAAAGGCTGGTAAAGAGAACAACCGAAAATCAACTATAGACTCCAGTAATTCAACGACACATGGTTCAGTCTTAGCTAAAATTAGTGACTATGTCGATGGCAACGAAAATGGACAGAACATGACAACCGGCAATTCGTCTATTAAGAAACAGACATTTCCTAAACATACTACCACATATGTGCCAACTGCAACACAATCACAAACACATGACCAAACAAAGACGGCATCTGAAAGTATTACAAGCGAATTAAATGATCCGTCTACATTAGCGACACAAGCAATCAAAACAGCAAACACACATAGTGATAACTCACTGGCTATAAGCATAGATAAATCAACGTCCACACCGTCTGAAGGTAATAACTTGAATACCGCAGTCAGTTCAACACAATCAACTAAAGCAAATAGCCATGACAACTTTGAAACATCTACAATTGTGAATTATAAAATAAACTCGACTAAAACATCGACCATCAGAACACTGCAAGCTACAACGGACTTAAATACAAACGGTGGACATCATAAGGATACGGCTGCATCGAACATCGTTCCGGATACTTCGTCACAGATATCAGAATATAAAACGTTACAAAAACCGAAAAAGGATAATAAAGTTGCACACTCGATAAATGCCATGACATCCGCTAATGAACGAAGAATTAGTCCTTCTTCAAGTAGTGTACACATGCATGACTTGAGTGATTCAAAACTGGTACTAACAAAAGATTTCTTAGATAGAAAGTCAGATATGCTAAGTGCATCAAAAGATAAAAATGAACTTTTAACAAAGACACTGAATGAGTCGGTGAAAGATTTAAAGTTTGATCTGCATAAGATGAAACTTCGTGAAACCGGACATCCGAGTGACATTGATAATATTTTGTGATACAAATAACTTATGTGACTTGTTGTGAAAATGATTTATCTAGACTGTGGACTGTTTGTGATACACTGTACCCATGTATGGCTGGTTTCAAAGAATCAATCATTCTAAGCGTAACAATATAGGCGTACAGGGCACAGGCACAATTAAGACACAACAAATGTATGTGTGCCCTATGGTCTTATAGTAGTACTATTGAGTATTGGTTCAATATTACTACCATAAGACCATAGGGCACAAAGAAAATACTATGTGTGTGGTACAGGGATGAAGAAGATATTGATGATGTAAGTCATATGCCCGATACTTACCTGATATGTGCAAGTTGGTTTTTTTGCGTATAACGTAATAACATATACAATGTGTCACATGTTGTACAGCCTGTTTTCATCAATTACTTTTTATCAGACTCTAATGAATGTCAGCGATGTTCTGCAAGCAACCATTCACCTGTCATGTAACGCACCGAATGTGATAAATATGCTATTATGTATGCCGGTAGTAATCAATTTAAGAAATAATATTGTCTTTCAATTATTCATTGGCGAATAAAACATGTTTTTAGTTCTTGCACATATTAACTAACCACACAGGCGCAGGCGCTCGGAACGACGAACCATGTTTTAGTCGACTATAGATAATGCAAATACAAATATTATTTTGATTCTAACATGACCAAAATATCTAAACAGATCAAAAGTTCGTAAATGACTTCATAAAACTACAAAAGTGCTAGTAAACTGACGTCACGGTTGACGTCACTCGCTAAAACAATGTTTATTGCATTGCTTACACGGTAAATTCATCGTTTGCGCATACAGAAAAAATGCCGAGACATGTTAGAATTAAGCATAACACCAATGCAATTAAGGATGCCGACAACAGTCAATTTAAATAATGTATATGCAAAAGGGTGTCTTGGCTGACATTTATTTCAAACAGAAATATCGTTAATTGTCTTCGTTGTAGTTTATTTGATATCAGATGAATTGTCTGTGTGAATTATATTTTCAATCCGACATGCTTAGTTGTCTTGAGGAAATGGTATATTTGGTGTCAGCCTTTATAAATTTACGGAACTGTAAAAGTTGAGACAATAAATGCTTTGACATTTTTTTTAATGCGACTGAATAATGACAGAGTAGAGATGCACAAAATAACAAAAAAACGAAACGTATTCAAGCAAATTGTGCAAAGAGTGAATTTAAACTAAGTTCGTGACTGGAATGTCATAGTAGACGGCCATCATAAGCAAATATTGCAATTTATTACTTGTATATGTCGTTTCTTGATGCATTAATTATATTTGGTCGACATTGAGACGTAAATAGATATTAACAAGTGGATAATGTGGACATAATAATTCACGTGTTACTTATTTTGCATAATATGACAAATGAGTGTGGCGATATAGATATATCTGTTTGAAACATGTATTTATTATTTCCTTCGTTATTGCTTGCAACTAGGACACACCTAAAGCGAACTACATACAATGCCCTCCAAAAGTCTTAAAACACATTGCTAAGCAGTCACGTTATGTGATTCACATGGCTGGCTGCTTAAGACGTGTTTGACTGTAATTCCATTTGCAACATTAAGCAATATATTTTAATTTGTTCTACCATTAATTTTATCATTTACTTTTTGGATATATATAGACTTGATGTAATGATGTCACATATTGATTATTTTAAAGGAGCTGAAAGACCTTTCTGAATAAACTAAGCGTAGCTACTTCTTTCATGCATCTGTCGTATGGAGCTTAATTAATTGTACTTGAATGCTATATCCTTCTTACTTGCAATTCATTACTGACGGACATCAACGCTTTAATATACAGTTGCAATACATAGTCAGGTACACGCTATATATAGGAATTCATTGTCAGCACAGTTGCCATCAAATGTCAATTGAATGTTGAAACCAGTAACGTGTTACGAGACTTTATGAGGGCAATAAATCTGGCTCTGTCAAGTCAAGTCGAGTCGAATATCTTGTATTCTCTTATTTCATAACATGCATGAATAAATTAAGTATTACAATCAATACAATATATGCACCAATGCTAATTCCGTTGAAGAATTAATCTCACTGTACGTGTTTCCTCTAAATGAAGAAAACTGTCAACCTTAAATCTAGTCAATGATATTATTTAGAGAAGATATGTTGCAAAACTAATCACGAATGTCAAATGGTGTGTATGTCACTGTGTGTATTATGTATTTGATTTGATGTAAGTTTATCACGTGATGATGGTGAAATCCAATAGTTGTTGTTGCCAATAACAATGTGTAATTTGGTTGTTCTTGGCAACGTATACCTGAAATGTCATTGACAGTATGCAGGTCTATTTCTTGCCGCCATACCTACCATGATTGTCTTCTGCTGCCATCATCTTCTGATATTATCTTCGTTTGCTACGATCTTTTTCTGTTACCACCATCTTCTGTCATCATCAAACTTCTGTTACCATCGTCGTCGGCTAACACAATCTTCTGTTACCATCATCTTATGGTCTACTACCATCGATTTCTCTTACCACCAGATGATGTTGCCACCATCGTCTGCTGAAATCATAGCTTCTATTACCATTATCTTCTGCTACCATCATCGTCTGCTACATTATCTGTGGTTGCCGTAATGTTTTGTATATTATTGTCTGCTACAATCATCGTAGGTGACATCATATTATGATACCATCATCAGTCAGCTACATCATCTTCAGCTACATCATATTCTGCTACAACTTCCTCTGCTACATTATCTTCTGCTACATCATCTTCCGAGATATCATATTCGGTTACAGCTTCTTCCGCTACAGTATCTTCTGCTACAACTTCTACTACATCATATTCTGCTACAACTTCTTCTACTACATCATATTCTGCTACAACGTATTCTGCTACATTATCTTCTGCTACATTATCTTCCGCTACATTATCTTCTGCTACAACTTCTTCTGCTACATCATATTCTGCTACAACGTATTCTGCTACATTATCTTCTGCTACAACATGTCCCGCTACATCATCTCCTGCTACAACATAGTCTGCAACATTCTGCATATTCTGCTACAATTACTGTGCGTTACATCATACTATGATACCATGATCAGTCTGATACCATCCCATCATATTCTACCGTAAAGCTGTGTTATATCATACGTACTTCAGTTTTCTTTGCCGCCATAACAACAGTCATGTTCTCGTGATTAAATTCACCTTACGCAATTACTTTGATACTAGCATACGAGTGTTTATAATAAACATGTTATTTTTATACAACAACAAAACAACAACAACAACAACAATAATTTATTGCATAAAACATAGTCATATGCTTATATACAAACTGAAGACTATATTATATTGAATAACTGCGTCTTACACTGCGCAGCAATCTGTCACACGTGTATTCTTTTTTTATTCAGTCTCATCAATGTACACTCATACTAACTAAGTGCATGTCAATATTAAGAAATAAGTAACTATTCTAATATTTGAAAATACTAATATGTGTAAGCGATGGAATGTATTTATGTGCACGGTGATCAAAACGTAAATGAAACAGGACATAAGTGTGGAGTCCAACAGGGCTCACTATTAGGACAGCTATTATTCTAGCTTTTTGCATTTTAATAACGATTTTTTTTTGTCTTGGAGAATTTCAATATATATCGACCCACTAGCCCTTGTTTTGGAAACAAGATTACTGCAATGTTATTGCTGAATTGAAAACCAGTGGTTTCATACTGAATACTGAGACAACAAGCGTCTTATGTATTATGACATCACAGCGAACGTGCGATTTTCCTTATCCTACGATCTGTCTTAATTATGTATGATTTGTTTTCGAAAAAGCGCTAATTAGTCAGAAATATATTACAAGTGTACGTGTTCGTATAATAATTACATTACATGTGTTCATATATTCAACAAAATCCACGTGTTCACGTAATACATAAGGTGCACGTGTTCATATAATAAATACATTACACACCTGTTATAATTGTTGTGCAAGTAACCATGTATGCTAATGTTACCTTTTAATTAAATGTGTCT
The DNA here is from genome assembly GCA_014843695.1 of Archivesica marissinica. NCBI lineage: Eukaryota > Metazoa > Mollusca > Bivalvia > Venerida > Vesicomyidae > Archivesica > Archivesica marissinica. The sequence continues at coordinate 72,477,204 of CM026397.1, forward strand.
GTCTGTCTGTCTGTCTGTCTGTCTGTCTGTCTGTCTGTCTGTCTGTCTGTCTGTCTGTCTGTCTGTCTGTCTGTCTGTCTGTCTGTCTGTCTGTCTGTCTGTCTGTCTGTCTGTCTGTCTGTCTGTCTGTCTGTCTGTCTGTCTGTCTGTCTGTCTGTCTGTCTGTCTGTCTGTCTGTCTGTCTGTCTGTCTGTCTGTCTGTCTGTCTGTCTGTCTGTCTGTCTGTCTGTCTGTCTGTCTGTCTGTCTGTCTGTCTGTCTGTCTGTCTGTCTGTCTGTCTGTCTGTCTGTCTGTCTGTCTGTCTGTCTGTCTGTCTGTCTGTCTGTCTGTCTGTCTGTCTGTCTGTCTGTCTGTCTGTCTGTCTGTCTGTCTGTCTGTCTGTCTGTCTGTCTGTCTGTCTGTCTGTCTGTCTGTCTGTCTGTCTGTCTGTCTGTCTGTCTGTCTTCTGTCTGTCTGTCTGTCTGTCTGTCTGTCTGTCTGTCTGTCTGTCTGTCTGTCTGTCTGTCTGTCTGTCTGTCTGTCTGTCTGTCTGTCTGTCTGTCTGTCTGTCTGTCTGTCTGTCTGTCTGTCTGTCTGTCTGTCTGTCTGTCTGTCTGTCTGTCTGTCTGTCTGTCTGTCTGTCTGTCTGTCTGTCTGTCTGTCTGTCTGTCTGTCTGTCTGTCTGTCTGTCTGTCTGTCTGTCTGTCTGTCTGTCTGTCTGTCTGTCTGTCTGTCTGTCTGTCTGTCTGTCTGTCTGTCTGTCTGTCTGTCTGTCTGTCTGTCTGTCTGTCTGTCTGTCTGTCTGTCTGTCTGTCTGTCTGTCTGTCTGTCTGTCTGTCTGTCTGTCTGTCTGTCTGTCTGTCTGTCTGTCTGTCTGTCTGTCTGTCTGTCTGTCTGTCTGTCTGTCTGTCTGTCTGTCTGTCTGTCTGTCTGTCTGTCTGTCTGTCGGTCGCTCGGTGGGTCTGCTGATATATTATTTCCCCATAGTTTTCATATCTAGCCTTATTAATTGCTTATTACATTGTAATATATATGCGAGTACTTTGTATGCAAACCTGCTTTAGACCAGTAGCGGCTTCAGACACAAACATATTTACTATGTGTGTTTAATTATAAAACTAACAAATCTGAGTACTTGCTCATTAAACGTATATATACATGAATGGTCTTGTTAATTATTATACCACCACCACACTGTATTGGAGTGTGTCTATGTTGCAGAATGCCCGTCCGAAATAGTTTCTTTAATATTATTCCTGCGAATGTAATTGTATTGAATTAACCCATACAATGCTAAACACAACTAAAGTTGCCTTTGCGAACAGCTTAACGCCAGATCAGGCGGCACAGAACATGCTGTCCGATCAGGCTTTATGGTGTTTTGTTATTCGGATAGTAGAGCTGCAACACGTTGCTGAATAGTAAACGACATAGATCCTGATCAACCGCGGCTGATCTGGATCGATGTTGTTTGCACATTCCTTCCAATTATTTCAGCATTTAATAGGAAATACTATCAATTGTCAATTATTTGTCACCGTTGTGTAAAGTGATACGGTTTCCACCAGGCACCCGTATGCGCATATATGCGTATCCATGATTCGTATATGCAATTTGTGCATCCATATGTCCGTCATGTAGGTGTGAGCGCGTGTCCGTAGCGTGCAACTTGTGCATCCATATGTCCGCCATGTAGGTATGTCCGTAGCGTGTCCGTAGTGCGCAACATGTGCATCCATATGTCCGTCATATAGGTGTGTCCGTAGCGTGTCCGTAGTGCGCAACGTGTGCATCCATATGTCCGTCATATAGGTGTGTCCATAGTGCCTAATATTAGCCCTAATATACATTACCCGAAGACACTTGAAGAGAAAGTATGACTCCCGTTTTCTCGAAGGCAGAAACAGGAAGATTGATTTTATTTTTCGTTCTGCTGTATGCCTATTTTGCTGTTTGTGAAAAAAAATGTGCAAATCTTAATTAAATATCCCGTCCTGTAATCCCGGCAATCAGTGGCAGCAATCAGTATGGAATATAAATGAGTAAACTGGACAACTGATCCGCCTGTATTACACTGAATACAAGCAAAGTCGTGTGCTAAAATGGGAAATTGAAGCCATGGGTTTCGAAATAACTTGCCATCAATTATTCAAAGGGTTCCAAATGTGTCTTGACAGGAGTCAATAAGTAGCTAATACCCTTGATGGATTTTCAGCTAACTTCACACACATGTTCACCATAATGAGACAGTGTCGTGCGCAAAACGACCCAGGTACCTTGCTCTAAGGCCAATGTCAAGTTGGTGGTCAATAGGTTCAAAATATCGTGTTCACATGTCATGTGGAATATCCGATATGGTACTAGGGCCATCCCCTCGGCTAGCCCTTGTTGTTTTGTACGTACGGATGGCGGACATGTACATACGGAAACATGGATGCTTAGTTTAACCGGGGTCAAGAGTTCGAACATTACAAAGAAACCACGATGTGTGTACCCTTAGGCATGACACTAAATTACGCATTGCCTCTTCTTTCTAACTAATAGCGATGGATTCCATCAGGAATTATATCTTGGGGGCAATTACACTGGTGTTGTAATAACTTGTTTCGACATCGAGTTAATCTAAATGTGTATAAATCTATTGCATACACATGGACATTATCCATCAACCACTCTGGTTCCCAAAAGGACCATTTGTCTGGCCGTCCGTATGTATGTCCCGAACTGTGTTCTGTTCTACCACTGAACGTATTTAAAGAATGTTTTTTATTTGACAGGAGTAGTCCAGTGGTAACACGTTGGACTGGTAATCCAAGGATCGCAGGTTCGATCCCCCGTCTGACCCTAATAAAATTAACAGTCTTTCAGATGGGACGTTAAACCGAGGTCTCGTGTCGGTGCTTTACACCGTGCACGTAAAAGAACCAGAGGAGACTCTGGAATGGGTATATGTCTGTATCATGCACTATCCTCCTAAAATCTAAAATGACTAATATCTTCAGGAGGCGTCGCTCATATGGGCAACCAGTAGCGACGATAAATAAACGTAAAACACACACATGACAGGAATACATGCAGTTCTTGGCTTTGGCCTGGGTTCCCTATCAAAGAATATATTACGTGGACGATGCACAATCACTATAACTAACTTCATTGTCAACGCCGACCTCGCCGCTTGTATATAGTATATATAACAACATCGATCCGCTATGCATATTCAATTTTAATGATTAAATTTCATTAATATGTACGCCATTCAGATCACTTCCATTTTGTCACGAACAATGGGCCTAACTCGATTTAATAACGTACACACCAGTCCTTATGCACATTGTCATTGTCACATGTATTGCTCGTGACCGTTACAGTCCACACATTTAATAACAAATAATAATTCCCCTAGACATGCCTACCAGCTGACAATGTCTCTTTTCCCTAGACATGCCTACCAGCTGACGAGGTATCTTATCCATAGACATGCCTACCAGCTGACAAGGTCTCTTTTCTTTAGACATGCCTACCAGCTGACGAGGTCTATTTTCCCTAGACAATCCTACCAGCTAACAATGTCTCTTTCCCCTAGACATGCCTACCAGCTGACAATGTATCTTTTCCCTAGACATGCCTACCAGCTGACAATGTCTCTTTCCCCTAGACATGCCTACCAGCTGACAAGGTCTCTTTTCCCTAGACATGCCTACCAGCCGACACTGTCTCTTTTCCCTAGACATGCCTACCAGCCGACAAAGTCTCTTTCCCCTAGACATGCCTACCAGCTGACAAGGTCTCTTTTCCCTAGACATGCCTACCAGCTGACAAGATCTCTTTCCCCTAGACATGCCTACCAGCTGACAAGGTCTCTTTTCCCTAAACAATCCTACCAGCTGACAATGTCTCTTTTCCCTAGACAATCCTACCAGCTGACAAGGTCTCTTTTCTCTAGCCATGCCTACCAGCTGACAAGGTCTCTTTTTCCTAGACAATCCTACCAGCTGACAAGGTCTCTTTTCTCTAGACATGCCTACCAGCTGACAAGGTCTCTTTTCCCTAGACATGCCTACCAGCTGACAAGATCTCTTTTCCCTAGACATGCCTACCAGCTGACAATGTCTCTTTTCCCTAGACAATCCTACCAGCTGACAAGGTCTCTTTTCCCTAGACAATCCTACCAGCTGACAAGGTCTCTTTTCTCTAGACATGCATAACAGCTGACAATGTCTCTTTTTCCTAGACATGCCTACCAGCTGACAATGTCTCTATCCCCTAGACATGCCTACCAGCTGACGAGGTCTCTTTTCCCTAGACATGCCTACCAGCGGACGAGGTCTCATTTCCCTAGACAATCCTACCAGCTGACAAGGTCTCTTTTCTTTAGACATGCCTACCAGCTGACAAGGTCTCTTTTCCCTAGACATGCCTACCAATGACAATGTCTCTTTCCCCTAGACATGCCTACCAGTTGACAAGGTCTCTTTTCTCTAGCCATGCCTACCAGCTGACAAGGTATTTTTTCCCTAGACATGCCTACCAATGACAAGGTCTCTTTTCTCTAGCCCTGCCTACCAGTTGACAAGGTATTTTTTCCCTAGACAATCCTACCAGCTGACAAAGTATCTTTTCCCTAGACATGCCTACCAATGACAAGGTCTCTTTCCCCTAGACATGCCTACCAGCTGACAAGATCTCTTTTCCCTAGACATGCCTACCAGCTGACAATGTCTCTTTCCCCTAGACATGCCTACCAGCTGACGAGGTCTCTTTTCCCTAGACATGCCTACCAGCGGACGAGGTCTCTTTTCCCTAGACAATCCTACCAGCTGACAAGGTCTCTTTTCCCTAGACATGCCTACCAATGACAATGTCTCTTTCCCCTAGACATGCCTACCAGCTGACAAGGTCTCTTTTCCCTAGACATGCCTACCAATGACAAGGTCTCTTTTCTCTAGCCAGGCCTACCAGCTGACAATGTCTCTTTTTCCTAGACATGACTACCAGCTGACAATGTCTCTTTTTCCTAGACATGCCTACCAATGACAAGGTCTCTTTTCTCTAGTCAGGCCTACCAGCTGACAATGTCTCTTTTTCCTAGACATGCCTACCAATGACAAGATCTCTTTTCTCTAGACATGTCTACCAGCTGACAAGGTCTCTTTTCCCTAGACATGCCTACCAATGACAAGGTCTCTTTTCTCTAGCCAGGCCTACCAGCTGACAAGGTCTCTTTTTCCTAGACATGCCTACAAGCTGACAAGGTCTCTTTTCCCTAGACATGCCTACCAATGACAAGGTCTCTTTTCCCTAGACATGCCTACCAGCTGACAAGGTCTCTTTTTCCTAGACATGCCTACAAGCTGACAAGGTCTCTTTTCTCTGGCCATGCCTACCAATGACAAGTTCTACCCAGAACTATATTTTCATAACAACCCAAAAGAAACACTCATGTATCTAAAAATGCCAGTCCGATTTAAAAGTAATTCTACACAAATGATGTATGACCCTTTACCAAGTATATAAATGCAAACGATTAATTGAATGATGGAAGAATGCAAAACTGTCCATACACTCGCGTCCAATAATGCGAATAAAATGTACAAAGAAAGCAATGTATTAAAATAAAATCAAACACGATACTGCATGATCTGTAAACATGATGTATCCTTACAGTTCAGCGCTGCAGCCTTAAAGCATTAACACCTGTTCAAGTCAAGATGTTACCAGCTAAGGCCAGTTTTCGAAACACCATTGAATAGCGGTTTTCCCAGCCAGGTCATAGCCTCGGGTACAACGCTGTCCCAATCATAGGCCTGTCCTCCCACCATTCCGTGATACATGTCATTATACGGGTTGGCCGGATCCATGATGTACTGTTCCGGTCTGAAAAATCAAATATATACTGAGTCAAAAAAGAAACGATACCAAACTAAAAATGACGTAAAACGGATAAAACCATAGAAAGGTTTGATATATTATTACGTATCAGTACCGGGTATCTTATTGCAACGTCAGCCAACCATAAACACAGGTAAATAAACACCCGATAATCCTGGAACGCCGAATTTCCGATTTGCACGTGCTCCTCAACAAAGACAACTTCCTGCACATGTACAAATCGGAAAACCGGTTTATTGTACTGGTATTGCATTATCATCGAGGGAAAACACCTTACATACCCATTGTTACCTCTAACAAAATGCCTAGGCTAAACCGCAATCAGAGAATGCGTGCCATTGGCATGATTGACGGCGGTTTACGTCAGCGTGACGTCGCAAATCGACTCGGGGTTACGCGGATCACGATAACACGTCTACTTCGACGTTATCGAACACATGGATCGGTGGACGACCGCCCAAGATCTGGTCGACCACGTGTGACGACGCGTGAACAGGACCGTCACATTCGGACGTCACATTTACGTGACGGGTTCCTACCTGCTACGCACACAGCTGCCGTTACTCCTGGGATGACCAACAATCGCATCAGTACACAAACAGTCAGGAACCGGCTCGGTGAACGTGGCATTCGTGCCTATCGGCCATACGTTGGACCCATCCTGACACGACGTCACCGTGACGTACGGCGGGAATGGACGACGGAACGTGCTCGCTGGACTTGGTTACAGTAGAATTCGGTGATGTTTAGCGATGAATCGCGGTTCTGTTTGCGTCGAGCAGATGGCAGAGAGCGGGTATATCGCAGACGCGGTGTACGTCAGGCCGACGCATGTGTACGTCAGGTCGATCTGTTCGGGGGCGGAAGCGTTATGGCGTGGGGCGGTATCACCTTCGGCAGTCGCACTGAATGGTTAGTGGTGGACGGGAACCTAAACGCCCAGCGGTACTGTGATGAGATCCTTGCGCCAGTTGTTGTGCCGTTCTTTAACGCCAACAGAAACGTCACACTGTTCCAACAGGACAACGCCAGGTGTCATACTGCTCGGATTTCCACCACATTATTGGAGTAGAACAATATTGAAACCCTGCCGTGGCACCAGACTTGTCACCCATAGAACATGTGTGGGATACGTTAGACCGCCGCGTCAGACGACGTCAGCCGGTAACATTAAACCAACTGAGGGATGTTTTGCGTCAGGAGTGGACAAATATTGACCAGCAAGAGATTCAGACACTCTTCCGTTCGATGCGACGGCGGTGCATTGCAGTGTGAGACGCAAATGGTGCCCATACTCGGTATTGACGTCTGTGTGAAAACTCCATTAGACCCCTGTCCGCCGAATTACGTCATCACGCAGCAGACAGTTTCGGAGGCTCATTATGCTTTATGTGCTCCTCTTTCAAACATGTTGGACTATCATCTTATGAATTTTCAAAGAATTTTCTTAATAAATGTTGAAATTATAGACACATAAACACCAGGTATCGTTTCTTTTTTGACTCAGTATATTAAATGACAATAACAATTATGTACCTATAATTGAATCATACCTGAATTAAACTGTTTTCCTTTCCGGTATGCAAGGACATAAGATTGCAAAACATCAGAAATTCAGCAGAAATAGTGTCTAAATGTTTGGTCTCTGGAGTACACAAAGGTGGTACATACTGTCAGGACCTATTTTATTGACGTATATGTGTGTGTGTTACTGCTACTGTACATTGTATCGGACATACGGGTACTATCTATCCATGTTCCTGCTACTGTACATTGTATCGGACATACGGGTACTATCTATCTATGTTCCTGCTACTGTATAGTGTATCGGACATACGGGTACTATCTATCTATGTTACTGCTACTGTATAGTGTATCGGACATACGGGTACTATATATCTATGTTCCTGCTACTGTACAATGTATCGGACATACGGGTACTATCTATCTATGTTACTGCTACTGTATAGTGTATCGGACATACGGGTACTATCTATCTATGTTACTGCTACTGTATAGTGTATCGGACATACGGGTACTATCTATCTATGTTACTGCTACTGTATAGTGTATCGGACATACGGGTACTATCTATCTACGTTCCTGCTACTGTATAGTGTATCGGACATACGGGTACTATCTATCCATGTTCCTGCTACTGTACATTGTATCGGACATACGGGTACTATCTATCTATGTTCCTGCTACTGTACATTGTATCGGACATACGGGTACTATCTATCCATGTTCCTGCTACTGTACATTGTATCGGACATACGGGTAATATCTATCTATGTTCCTACTACTGTATAGTGTATCGGACATACGGGTACTATCTATCCATGTTCCTGCTACTGTATAATGTATCGGACATACGGGTACTATCTATCCATGTTCCTGCTACTGTATAATGTATCGGACATACGGGTACTATCTATCTATGTTCCTGCTACTGTACATTGTATCGGACATACGGGTACTATCTATCTATGTTCCTGCTACTGTACATTGTATCGGACATACGGGTACTATCTATCTATGTTCCTGCTACTGTATAGTGTATCGGACATACGGGTACTATGTATCTATGTTCCTGCTACTGTATAGTGTATCGGACATACGGGTACTATCTATCTATGTTCCTGCTACTGTATAGTGTATCGGACATACGGGTACTATCTATCTATGTTCCTGCTACTGTATAGTGTATCGGACATACGGGTACTATCTATCCATGTTCCTGCTACTGTACATTGTATCGGACATACGGGTAATATCTATCTATGTTCCTGCTACTGTATAGTGTATCGGACATACGGGTACTATCTATCTATGTTCCTCCTACTGTACATTGTATCGGACATACGGGTAATATCTATCTATGTTCCTGCTACTGTATAGTGTATCGGACATACGGGTACTATCTATATATGTTCCTCCTACTGTACATTGTATCGGACATACGGGTAATATCTATCTATGTTCCTGCTACTGTATAGTGTATCGGACATACGGGTACTATCTATCTATGTTCCTCCTACTGTACATTGTATCGGACATACGGGTAATATCTATCTATGTTCCTGCTACTGTATAGTGTATCGGACATACGGGTACTATCTATCTATGTTCCTGCTACTGTATAGTGTATCTGACATACGGGTACTATCTATCTATGTTCCTGCTACTGTACATTGTATCGGACATACGGGTACTATCTATCTATGTTCCTGCTACTGTATAGTGTATCGGACATACGGGTAATATCTATCTATGTTCCTGCTACTGTATAGTGTATCTGACATACGGGTAATATCTATCTATGTTCCTGCTACTGTACATTGTATCGGACATACGGGTACTATCTATCTATGTTCCTCCTACTGTATAGTGTATCGGACATACGGGTACTATCTATATAATTATGTTCCTGCTACTGTACATTGTATCGGACATACGGGTAATATGTATATATGGTCCTCCTACTGTACCTTGTATCGGACAGTATGACGAGTCATTCCAGCTTACCTTGGTTCTTTTATCATATTTGTGCTGTACTTCATGCGCCGTTGTAAAACAATCTTGAACTGCCTGTGGTTTACAAGGGAGGTAAGCACGACATAGAGAGCTTTTGTCAGGTTAAAATTAATAGGTTCTCCTGCTTGTAACCATGCATTTACCACAACCAATTCTAGAGTATATGAACTTGGCCAGTTCGGCTTGTCCTGCCGCCTTTCGGCGAAACTTGGCATTTCGGCTTCGCCTTCATCCTATAAAATATATTCCGCAAATGTAGTTTACGTCTTCCTCTATGAAATTAATGAAGCTGCACATATATATGGTATACAGTATCCTACACCAATAACGTCATCGTCATAATACACGGAATAGCCTACACCAGTAGCGTTATCGTCATAATACACGGAATATCCTACACCAGTAGCGTCATCGTCATAATACACGGTATATCCTACACCAGTAGTGTCAACGTCATAATACACGGTATATCCTACACCAGTAGCATCATTGTCATAATACACGGTATATCCTACACCAGTAACGTCATCGTCATAATACATGGTATACCCTACACCAGTAGCATCATCGTCATAATACACGGTATATCCTACACATAATGTCATCGTCATAATACATGGTATACCCTACACCAGTAGCATCATCGTCATAATACACGGTATATCCTACACATAACGTCATCGTCATAATACACGGTATATCCTACACCAGTAGCATCATCGTCATAATACACGGAATATCCTACACCAGTAACGTCATAATAAATGGTATATCCTACACCAGTAGCGTCAGCGTCATAATATAAAATAATTTTAGTAGCATGCAGTCATGTGCAATTACCTTAAGTTTTGTGTCTTTCCAGTATTTGACCAGCTTGATCAGATCCTTCACTTTAGTGGGTAAACCACTGATTATATCCAACTGCAGAGGTACTAGAGACACGGAATATTCGTGAATGGTGGTAGGAGAAAGTTGTCTCATCTTGTCGTAAATTGCTCTTGGTGAGTACTCTGAAATAGAACACAGCCGAGAAATGAACAACATGAGAACATGAGAGAGTTTATACCATATTCATTTTACCTTCTGAATATGTGACTGATATAATATTAGATCATTCACTTAACCAAACAAATTTTCTTTTTATTTTAGGCTGAATGTGTGTGTATGATAGAATTTGCTAAATTGCACAAGAACGTCGTTAATTTACGACCATAGAGCGGGAGGTTGAAGGTTCGAAACTCGTCAGGGGTTAGTTCTGATATGGCCGGTTGGTGAGCCACCAGCTACAGGCGCGTAACTGCCTATACGCAAGTACGCAGTGGCGTCCACATCATTTTCAAAACAAAACAAAATCTTTAAAAAAAACGGAAAACCGCGCGTACGAGCGAGCGAAATGAGTTTCTATTATACAGACTAGTAGAACCTGCGGTAATGTATATAGACTAGAGTAAAACTCTGACGTCATCGTATTGGAAACGGGCCCTATACTACCCCTTCCTAGACCACCTGGTAACCGCGATTGAGGAGCGCCTGTTATCGGCCAATGACCGCTTCCTGGCCCAGTACCTACTCCCGAGCAGGATTCAGGCCTTTACGCCACAGCAGGAGGGCAGCGTGTTCGACGCCTACAGCACATACCTCACAGGCGACCGTGAGAACTTTCGTCGTGAAGTTTCACGTTGGAGGACACGGTGGCTCCTTGAGGCAGACAGGCCAGCTGATCTGAAGAGCGCCATAGACAACACGAACAGGGCCTTGTACCCAGATATATATACATGTCTGGTTGTACTAATTACCATGCCTGTATCTACGGCTACTGCTGAGAGGTCGTTCAGTGCCATGCGTAGAGTTAAGAACTATTTACGATCTACTATGACAACTGAGCGTCTATCTGGCCTGGCCATGCTACATAGCTATAGGCACGAAAAAATTGACATTGACACTGTAATGACATTTGCCTCCAGGAAGGAGAGAAAACTTGACTTTCTTTAAAGACCTTTATGGCGTTCAACTGTCTGTATCTATGTAGGTCTACGGACTATTAAAATCTCAACCCTCATTTACCAGTACATTAATAATTACAGCGTAGGTCTATATGCATGTGCAGTTTGATTGAGTTTAACGCAACCTTTCAACAGTACGTTAACAGTGTTCCTGGTAAGCTCCAGTACTAAGTAGTTCTTTGCAAGTAAAAGCACAAGTATAGGCACAAGCAGGTAGATATACGTACATGTAGATGCACTCCCTTTTCATACACATACCCAGCTAAAGATATGAAACTCAGACGATGCACTGATGTACAGTATAGTTCAGACATTTTTACAAATTGCCGCATAAAGTGCACCAAATGACGCCCAGGTTTTAAACATTTTCTGGGGGGATGCCCTCAGACCCCCCTACACCACTCGCACCTTCGGTGCTAATTTGGAGTCCACATCAACATTGGCTGGGTACGCCCCTGAGCTAGTTAAATAATTGTTACCGATTGTCTACCAGCCTGGCGCCTGACCAAGCATACGATTCGGGAAGTACTGATTCTCATAAAAAGAGGTGTCTCATACGTCAGAAATGGCAGGCCCTTTAAATAGGAGTGACACTATAATAAACAAACACTTTACTTTTACAGTGTTTTGCGATATCGATTTGTTAACCAGTTAACCAGTGGCTACCACGCTGGATTCCTAATCCATGGGTCACAGGTTCGACCCAAGTTACCCCAAACTAAATGATTAATACAGCAATATTTAGCATGATACTGTGCGCTGCATGTAAAATGACCACAGCGGCGACTCTACAATGGGTCTCTATCTATCTAATACAACTAATTTCTGCAATGAGGGCAACCTGTAGCGACGTTAAATAAACACAAAAACACACGCTAACTAGCGGATTCATTACTCCTAAAATATGTCCAGCATATACATGCATAAACAATACGATACGATACTGTGCTTTCAAAGTAAAGTAATAAGACCGTTGGAATATTACACTACTGTATAGGTAAGGCAATATACGATAGCTTACAGGTACTGTGATTTATTGTTTAATAGGTTATACCTGACTTACCTATAATGCAATAGTGTATCGAATGTTTGTTTACAACCGTTATTACTTTACTTTGAAAGCACAGTACATTCGTATATTATGTTACAATGTTCACAATAGAGTGTGTGCATATATTAAGCTACAATGTTCACGCTCGCTCGAGCCGATCGTTCGTTAATTACTATGTAAACATATGCATATGGGCATTGTTATAAATTATTTATAATCTATATCATTGCGCAATATGTTATGCTTACCATCCTGATCTATTGATTTTATTATATATAGTTCACTGTTATCAAAGCAGACTGCACACCAAACGCATTAACCCACCTCCCCCAAACACCAATTCCTGCATCCAGCCTTGCACGCTGTCAATTTTAACAAACACGTGTGCGTGTGCGTGTGCGTGTGCGTGTGCGTGTGCGTGTGCGTGTGCGTGTGCGTGTGTGTGTGTGTGTGTGTGTGTGTGTGTGTTTCCTGAGTATGCTTAGCCGACCATAGCGGTTAACCAGTACTAAGCAATGTGTGTGAGGTGCCTTGCTCAATGACACTACATACGTGGCCTGACTGAGTATCGAACCCGGACCGTTCTATTCCAAATCCGACGCTCTACCATTGGACCACGGACGCCATTTGTATATTTTGTCTTGCCCGTAAAATATATATATGTATTGATATATTTATTTAACACCCAACCCGTTTGGCCAGGGAGTAAAAAACAAATAGACAGACTGGAACCCATGCTATTTAATGAGTACAATTCAGTATATTTGGGGAGATATTGTATGCAAAATCTGCGCTACCTTCAAGCAAGGCTACCGCTGGAAGTATGTCGACATCAAGTTTGTGTCCACAACCGCAAGTCGCTTCTACCTGTATAGAAAACCGGGTCGTGGTCTGATATCTGACGCCAGGATGCATTAATATGTGTTCCTTAAGGTGCTTCAGTAGGTCGTTCATGCCCCTCATAAGGTGGCCCACATCGTTGTATTCACGTTGCATGAATACGAGGTCTATATCCGATCTGTTTTTTACCGCGGTACCTTTACCGAGAGATCCGGACTACAATAGAAATGATATGATTTACTTCCGATGTTCGAACTCAAAACGTGCGATCATTCGCCAATCTCCAACTTTACCCTCCTAAGCCAACTACTGAAGTTTTTAGAAAATCTTTCTTATATTCAGGGTCACACTTGTGGAATTCCCTCCATTATCACATCAAAACAGCACATTCTGTTCCATACTTCAAAGCTTTATATACCAGGTGGTGCAAAGTACAGACCAATAACCTAATAAACTGATTTACAATTATACATGAATATAAGTATTAGTTCTTGCAGCTTATATCTTATTTCCTACGAAAGTGTTACTGATTACTGTTTACATGTTTCATTTTGCTATTTCATGTTTTAATGTGTTGAGGGCCTCGTGCTAGATTGATTTTATTGTTCAAATTAGTTCTCTCGTTAAATAAAGGCTTTATTATTATTAATATTATTATTATTATTATTTAATGTATATATTTAATATAACGTGTTACTCAGATTTGGGATAAGAAGTTATTAAGAAGTACTACACGAGACCAAGCAGATATACATTTTGTATTTTTATGAATAGTGATAATAGAAAGGTGTTATTAAGCTTGGCTCGTTTTCTTAAGAATGCTTTAAACCATAGGAACTCCATACTGAATTGTTTAAACCATTGGAACTCCATACTGAATGCTTTAAACCATAGGAACTCCATACTGAATGCTTTAAACCATAGGAACTCCATACTGAATGCTTTAAACCATAGGACCTCCATACTGAATGCTTTAAACCATAGGAACTCCATACTGAATGCTTTAAACCATAGGAACTCCATACTGAATGCTTTAAACCATAGGACCTCCATACTGAATGCTTTAAACCATAGGAACTCCATACTGAATGCTTTAAACCATAGGAACTCCATACTGAATGCTTTAAACCATAGGACCTCCATACTGAATGCTTTAAACCATAGGAACTCCATACTGAATGCTTTAAACCATAGGAACTCCATACTGAATGCTTTAAACCATAGGACCTCCATACTGAATGCTTTAAACCATAGGAACTCCATACTGAATGCTTTAAACCATAGGAACTCCATACTGAATGCTTTAAACCATAGGACCTCCATACTGAATGCTTTAAACCATAGGAACTCCATACTGAATGCTTTAAACCATAGGAACTCCATACTGAATGCTTTAAACCATAGGAACTCCATACTGAATGCTTTAAACCATAGGAACTCCATACTGAATGCTTTAAACCATAGGAACTCCATACTGAATGCTTTAAACCATAGGAACTCCATACTGAATGCTTTAAACCATAGGAACTCCATACTGAATGCTTTAAACCATAGGAACTCCATACTGACTGCTTTAAACCATAGGGACTCCATGCTGAATGCTTTAAACCATAGGGACTCCATACTGAATGCTTTAAACCATAGGGACTCTATACTGACTGCTTTAAACCATAGGGACTCCATACTGAATGCTTTAAACCATAGGGACTCCATACTGACTGCTTTATCTTCTTAATTAAACCAAAATACCAACTAGAATGTTCCTCTATATTAAATTAGAATCCAGCTTTATTGATCACTTAATTGGGTTGTTTGTTTGTATGATAATTGTTATGTATAGTGTTATGGCTATGTACTTATGTATATACATCATGAATAAACTAAGGGTCTGTTCTGTTCTATATGAATACTTGCATTATGTCTAGTGTTATGGCTATGTACTTATATATATACATCATGAATAAACCAAGGGTCTGTTCTGTTCTGTTCTATATGAATACTTGCATTATGTCTAGTGTTATGGCTATGTACTTATGTATATATATCATGAATAAACTAATGGTCTGTTCTGTTCTATATGAATACTTGCATTATGTCTAGTGTTATGGCTATGTACTTATATATACATCATGAATAAACTAAGGGTATGTTCTGTTCTATATGAATACTTGCATTATGTCTATTGTTATGGCTATGTACTTATGTATATATATCATGAATAAACTAATGCTCTGTAGTGTTCTATATGAATACTAGCATTATGTCTAGTGTTATGGCTATGTACTTATATATACATCATGAATAAACTAAGAGTCTGTTCTGGTCTGTTCTATATGAATACTTGCATTATGTCTAGTGTTATGGCTATGTACTTATATATACATCATGAATAAACTAAGGGTCTGTTCTGTTCTGTTCTATATGAATACTTGCATTATGTCTAGTGTTATGGCTATGTACTTATATATACATCATGAATAAACTCATGGTCTGTTCTGTTCTATATGAATACTTGCATTATGTCTAGTGTTATGGCTATGTACTTATGTATATACATCATGAATAAACTCATGGTCTGTTCTGTTCTGTTCTGTTCTATATGAATACTTGCATTATGTCTATTGTTATGGCTATTTACTTATGTATATACATCATGAATAAACTAATGGTCTGTTCTGTTCTGTTCTATATGCATACTTGCATTATGTCTATTGTTATGACTATGTACTTATATATACATCATGAATAAACCAAGGGTATGTTCTGTTCTATATGAATACTTGCATTATGTCTAGTGTTATGGCTATGTACTTATGTATATACATCATGAATAAACTAATGGTCTGTTCTGTTCTGTTCTATATGAATACTTGCATTATGTCTATTGTTATGGCTATGTACTTATATATACATCATGAATAACCAAGGGTATGTTCTGTTCTGTTCTATATGAACTTGCATTATGTCTATTGTTATGACTATGTACTTATATATACATCATGAATAAACCAAGGGTATGTTCTGTTCTATATGAATACTTGCATTATGTCTAGTGTTATGGCTATGTACTTATGTATATACATCATGAATAAACTAATGGTCTGTTCTGTTCTGTTCTATATGAATACTTGCATTATGTCTAGTGTTATGGCTATGTACTTATATATATACATCATGAATAAACCAAGGGTCTGTTCTGTTCTGTTCTGTTCTATATGAATACTTGCATTATGTCTATTGTTATGACTATGTACTTATATATACATCATGAATAAACCAAGGGTATGTTCTGTTCTATATGAATACTTGCATTATGTCTAGTGTTATGGCTATGTACTTATGTATATACATCATGAATAAACTAATGGTCTGTTCTGTTCTGTTCTATATGAATACTTGCATTATGTCTAGTGTTATGGCTATGTACTTATATATATACATCATGAATAAACCAAGGGTCTGTTCTGTTCTGTTCTGTTCTATATGAATACTTGCATTATGTCTATTGTTATGACTATGTACTTATATATACATCATGAATAAACCAAGGGTATGTTCTGTTCTATATGAATACTTGCATTATGTCTAGTGTTATGGCTATGTACTTATGTATATACATCATGAATAAACTAATGGTCTGTTCTGTTCTATATGAATACTTGCATTATGTCTAGTGTTATGGCTATGTACTTATATATACATCATGAATAAACTAATGGTATGTTCTGTTCTGTTCTATATGAATACTTGCATTATGTCTATTGTTTTGGCTATGTACTTATGTTATATATCATGAATAAACTAATGGTCTGTTCTGTTCTGTTCTATATGAATACTTGCATTAGTCTATTGTTATGGCTATGTACTTATATATACATCATGAATAAACTAATGGTCTGTTCTGTTCTGTTCTATATGAATACTTGCATTATGTCTATTGTTATGACTATGTACTTATATATACATCATGAATAAACTAAGGGTCTGTTCTGCTCTGTTCTATATGAATACTTGCATTATGTCTAGTGTTATGGCTATGTACTTATATATACATCATGAATAAACTAATGGTCTGTTCTGTTCTGTTCTATATGAATACTTGCATTATGTCTATTGTTATGACTATGTACTTATGTATATACATCATGAATAAACTAATGGTCTGTTCTGTTCTGTTCTATATGAATACTTGCATTATGTCTATTGTTATGACTATGTACTTATATATACATCATGAATAAACTAATGGTCTGTTCTGTTCTGTTCTATATGAATACTTGCATTATGTCTATTGTTATGACTATGTACTTATATATACATCATGAATAAACTAATGGTCTGTTCTGTTCTGTTCTATATGAATACTTGCATTATGTCTATTGTTATGACTATGTACTTATATATACATCATGAATAAACTAATGGTCTGTTCTGTTCTGTTCTGTTCTATATGAATACTTGCATTATGTCTATTGTTATGGCTATGTACTTATGTATATACATCATGAATAAACTAATGGTATGTTCTGTTCTGTTCTATATGAATACTTGCATTATGTCTATTGTTATGACTATGTACTTATATATACATCATGAATAAACTAATGGTCTGTTCTGTTCTGTTCTATATGAATACTTGCATTATGTCTATTGTTATGGCTATGTACTTATGTATATACATCATGAATAAACTAATGGTCTGTTCTGTTCTGTTCTATATGAATACTTGCATTATGTCTAGTGTTATGGCTATATACTTATGTATACATCATGAATAAACTAATGGTCTGTTCTGTTCTGTTCTATATGAATACTTGCATTATGTCTATTGTTATGACTATGTACTTATATATACATCATGAATAAACCAAGGGTATGTTCTGTTCTGTATGAATACTTGCATTATGTATATTGTTATGACTATGTACTTATATATACATCATGAATAAACTAAGGTTATGTTCTGTTCTATATGAATACTTGCATTATGTCTATTGTTAGTGTCAGCCTGTTTTTGCATGCATACATGAGATCCATTGAACATTACTTTATTCGCGTTATTTGCGAATCCATTTCGTTGGTTTGGTGACGCGTCAGATTGGTGAGATTTATTTTTTATAAATTTTATGGAATCTTAGAATATATAGACAAATGAAACCATCCCAAAATATGATTTGAATGACTGTGAAAATCACTATTTATCAATACCAATAATAGTTTAAAGTGACACTACATCAATGAAAATGCCAATTTCTGCAGAATGTAATGTCCTATTATATGGTATAATGTTTTCCCAAATATTTGCCTCAAAAACTGAGTATTTCAACTAATAAATAAACGTCGTATACGCGGTTTGTTTACATAACAAAATAATGTAAATAGGGTCGACATACATGCGTCTATCCTGAATAACACGATACATGGTACAGGTTTATCGTTATATGAAATCCTACTTTCAATTTTGAAAATTTGTAGACCACGAAAACACTGTTTATTGATTCAATGTTAGTGTTCGAAAATATTCGGAAGACTTTGTAGTAGCAATGAATGTATACATGAAAAATGCATTTTATTTGCTTTTTGCGATGTAATGTCGCTTTAAACAATCTTATTTTAGCTAGATAGCGAAACATATTCCTACAACATTAGATTCATAATAATAACAAATACTTTATTTAACGAGAGAACTCATTCTAACAATTAATTCAATCTACAATGGGGGCCCCTCAAAATCGCCCTCAAGATTTCATTCCGGATGGAAGCCATCGCCATGAAAGAGAGAGTAGATGTTGTATACGTGTCGACTAAGAACACTACCTCCGAGATTCTGACTGGGTTCGAACTCACAACCCCTCTGATTCGAGGCGGATACCATATCCAGTGCACCGCGGAGGGTCCATGCCAATAATATATAATTCACATTGAATAAAAGACGTAGCAGGAACACTGCCTTTATAAATGTAAATAATCATTGTTTGGTATTAGACTCTTTTTTTAATCGTATTTTATTGCTTATTTATATACAATACAATTACAAATATAAACATGGTAAATATATAAGCAAACTGATACAACTGCAATGCTATGCTTATACTTGCACGTGCACGAATACAATCTAGAAGCAAATGGGTTGGGCAACAAGTTTTACCAACATTAGCTAGTGCCCTCCCCAACTTTTTGTTATAGACTAACAACATGCAACCAACGACCGGTCACATGACAGATAGGTAACTCTGAAACGCTTAATAGTATACTTCTATTCTCCGTGTGAAAACTACCAAACCTAACACTTATTTCTCACGCTTAGGACTACATACAGACGGATCTGTAGTCCAGTGGTAACACGCTGGATTGGATATTCAGGGATCGCTGGTTTAACCCACCGTCTGACACTAATAAAATTAACAGTCTTTCAAATGGGACTTTAAACCAGTCTCATGTCGGTGCCTTACACTGTGCAGGTAAAAGAATCAGATGAGACTCTGGAATTGGTCTCTGTCTGTATCATTGCACTATCCTCCGATAATCTAAAGTGACTAATATCGTATATATGGGCAACCGGTAGCGACGATAAATAAACGTAAAACACACACACGACTACATAATTGCTGTTTAATTTATAAACAATTACAGAATATTAATTTTAAAAGTGATAAGTTGTTATACAATGAAGATAAACCTTGATAATTTTGCTGGGACGAAACCGTTTGGGAACAATTTGCTTGTTCTGCAAATGACTAACAAGCTGATTAATGACATCTCCACAGCACCCCAGAAATTGTGAATCTGCCTGTACATGGTCAGTGATAAATCTTCCCAAATCACTCGTGCCCAGCCTGTAGATGTCCGACATAGCTGAAAATTAAGAATATATGGTTGGCGATACGCATCAGTATTTAGGTATGCAAATGCCAATGCCGTAACAAATTCAATTAAAAAGTAATTAAGAAAAATCGAAAAGAATGAAAATACAGAAACAACACTAACTAGAGAATTGCAAATCCAGTAGCTTGTATTTTGACACAAGAACAAATGCTTGATTTCGCTTGGCTTCGGGCTGACTTTAAAACGCCAACCACAATGTCACGGAGTATGATTTATTTGAAATGTCTTTACATTTTCTTATTGATGTTCCATTGAAACAAAGCCTGGTGTCAGGGCAGTTAGCGAGCTGATTTCTGTAGTAAACTATGCATGCTTATAACTCGAAAACGAAGCAAGATATAGACATAAACTTTCCATGGAACACCTATTGGAAATACCAAATGCCATTCCCCTGACCGTGACGTTGTGTGACCTTTCAATGCCAAACCAAGGTCGTGTGAAATCAAGCGTTTGTTCTTGTGACAATAACCAGCGCTGGTTTTGAATCTCTCCGAGAGCTATTTTCTAGTTCACTATAGAAATCAAGCGTTTGTTCTTGCGACAATAACCAGCGCGGGTTTTGAATCTCTCCGAGGGCTATTTTCTAGTTCACTATAGAAATCAAGCGTTTGTTCTTGCGACAATAACCAGCGCGGGTTTTGAATCTCTCCGAGGGCTATTTTCTAGTTCACTATAGAAATCAAGGGGATTGGACACTTCATTGGCTGCCCTGACCACAGGCCTTGATCGAGTTCTCCTATTTTGCTATATAAATAGAAGACTGTGTAACATTATGAATAAAGGGACTGTAACTCAGTGAAGGTCAATTTCAAGATGCCCAGTACTTAGCTGTGAACTGTGTTGGCTAATTTATGCTTCCTTCCGAATAACATTAGGATCTGGGTTGGCATAGGAGGAAGTGATTCGACTATCTACTGACACCCTGTTGTCTATATCCAGTTCACACACCACAGACACACACATAATCAGGTATTGTATAATCACAGGAACTTGAAATTGTATCCATAAGCCACCAAAGGTCTCGTACCTCTATCCTAGGACACCCCCCTCTATTAAAAAAAGATAATAGAGGGAGGTGTCCTAGGATAGAGGTACGAGATCTTTGGTGGCTTATGGATACAATTTCAAGTTCCTGTGGTATAATACAAATAAACCCGAGCGGAACGTATCCGAACATGGGTCGGCTTTTTCTTGAACACAAATTCCCGAATAAACGAGGTTGAATACGGCACGTTTGGGGGTACTAGTATATATATTTAAGTACTTAAAATATATATACTAGTACCCCCAAACGTGCCGAATCCCTGTGATCCATGCAGGTTGGAATACTTGCAATAGGGACAGACACGTTGATCAAACGTTGCATCTAATTCAGAATAGAGGTTGAACTAGGAAGAAAATGTAGGTTTTCGACAAAACTATGTACTCACTGTCTAGCTGAAAGAAAACTCTTCAAAATTAAATGAATCTACATACCTTTATCAGCTTTACGATTTTATTTTAACTTCTTCTTTCGTTTTCGGTTCATTACCGATAACAGACACCCAATATATGACTTGCACGTTGGCAAAGACCCAATCATGCGAGCGTGACTATGTGTGTGTTTTACGTTTATTTATCGTCGCTACCGGTTGCCCATATGAGCGACGCCTCCTGAAGAGATTAGTCATTTTAGATTTTGGAGGATAGTGCAATGATACAGAGAGAGACCCATTCCAGAGTCTCCTCTGGTTCTTTTACGTGCACGGTGTAAAGCACCACACGAGACCTCGGTTTAATGTCCCATCTGAAACTGTTAATTTTATTGTGGTCAGACGGGGGATCTAACCTGCGATTCCTGGATTACCAGTCCAGCGTGTTACCACTGGACTACAGATCCGTCGGTGAGCGTGACTATATCTGTGCATAAACAATACGGGGTACAATAAAGCTGTTAATAAAGGTGTTTAATGTATAAGTACCAGTATGGCGGGGGGTAACGGGTGTTGATATACATTCAGTTTACCCGTGTAAGTAAAAATGTCATTTGATGACTAGGTTTTGTAAATGTAACAACTGTGGAACTGTCGCTAAGTAATGCAACACTTTTGTGAAAACAGGGTTTTGATAATTATATGGTATATTAAGTACGAATCATTGCACCTGTTTGATTTGACCCGGTAAGGATTTCATACATTTGAATTGCATTCCGCCTGGAGGTGCTAGTGTCTGGAATGCTAGATCTTTCACTGACCTTCCTCAGACAATGTTTTAGATTACGTTTCAAGAACCGAGGAAGTCGTGATAGAGCAGTGTTAGGGCGTTCGCTTCAGGTGTGAGAGGCCCGGCGTTCGCGCCGAGCCGTACATAGCGTTCGACTGTGCCCTTAGACAATGCACTTAATTCCACAGCACCTCTTCTCTCTCCCTAGTGAAAATGGATTCCATCAGGAATGAGGTCCTGAGGGCGATTTAACTAATGTTGGTTGTCATATTAAATTTAATAATTTTAGCAATTTCAACCACGATAATATATAGATGGTGACTCGCAACTTGTAAAATGTTGTTAAATTCATAATCACACACTTATATCAATGTTGAATTCCCTCTATCAGGTAGTTACATTTCCAATTTAACCAACTTAGAACTCATGGAGTACCGTTGTTGACTGAGTAAAACAAACATCAACAGGGTAGAAATGCTACGTATACGGGCGGCTCGCTGGGTCAAGCCTGCGATGCATGAAGATCTGGGCTGGCGGGCGACTCTCGAACACCGGGGATACGGCTTCAAACTTATTATGTTCTTTAAGATATATCATACCATTGTGGTGATCAATCTCTGAGTACAAAAACTCACTAGACTCACTTAGACAAGATAAGATACATTTTATTTTGAGTCGGCAAGATAGCAACAGTACAATACACGCCCTGAGTGAGCCGACTATATAACATAAAATAATGGTAACAGCTATCAAATTAGAATGACTGATAATAGTATGCATATTTATTATTAATTTGTTTCTAAGATAAATGCTGAAAAATGTTAAAACATAACTAAGCTATGTAGGTAAGAAAAATGTGCTTGTTAGCCATACAGAATATTAACCTAGTAAATCAATGACTTAATTGGGAAAACTAATAATCAGTGCCGTCGCCGGCATTTTGAAAGTGGTCCGGCCAAATATAGGAGCACTGAAAGTGCGACTTATTTTAGGGGGGTTCGGGGGCATGCTCCCCCGATATTTTTTGGATTCTGTACTCGATTTCCTTGCATCTGGAGGCATTTCAGTGTGTATGTTAGCCTTTTATTAATGCCAACTTTTCTTAAAATTAACAATGTTTTTTCTTCAACGTAAGTGTTTAAAGGACCACACCTCTCGCAAAATCATCAGAGCCAACGAGCTTGATTAATTTGTTTCAAAATCGTTGTAAAATAAATAAGTTTAAAATAAGTGTTTCAGGCTTCCTGATGGTCCACACTTGACACTTCGTCTGTGTGGCAACTGTGGTTTGTGCTAATCGCCTATGAATCCCACCAAATGTATTTATAAATATACTTAGTCTTTCTGTGGCAAAATACTTTACTCCCATTGCTGGTGTTCTTGATTGGCGACCCATAGCAGGCACAGTAGAGAAACAACGCTGACATACCATTACTTTAAATTAATATACATGTTTTGTTTTTAACTGACTGAATGTCACAGAGTCTGAAGAGAATTCGAGAATCATTGAATAAGCTCTCGTCACAATAACTTCCAGCTCCAGCGTTCGTATGGATTGTTCAGTACTCTAGATAGCTGTTGCATTATGCTCTCTTAGTGTTGAATATCTGCCTTGAATCGGCATAGGTTCGAATCCCACCAAGTGCATAGACAAGACAACATGTATAAAGTTAAACAATAAAACAAAACAGAACAGATTTTCACTTGTTTACATTTTTAATCACCACGTGTGTTTATATTTAGATATTAATAAATAACAAAGGACAAAGTTCACGAAGCCCTATGTTTGGCCCAATAACAAGTGAATATATTTACTAATTTAAGCATCGTCGGATACCCTATGCATGTCTCGTGTTGCCTCAGTCACGTGGCTAGTAGACTAGTCGTTCAACTTGCACTACATAGGCTATATTTATGTTCAAATAAAGCAAACCATACGTGAATAAACTAGTGTCTAAAGTCTCCTATGCTGTGTGTCAATTAACAAAAAAACACATGCCAATACAATACCTACAGATAATAAATTCACACCCTGTGGCCTGCGATCCTTTGGTCTCCTGGTCGCAGGCCAATAAAAGATAATCCGTTACACGCGCACTCGCGCCAGAGTGTGATAGGTATGTCTTCTCAGCACCTCTTTATCTGGAGTCAGGTTATTTATGACCCATGCATGACCCAACGCGTGTTAGATAAAACAAAAGTGAAAAACTTGAAGAAAAAAAATATATAAATACCATACTCGGCTAAAAAAGTGGCCGGGCATACCGGCCGGACCGGCGACGACGGCCTTGATAATATAAGTATATATGGATTAAACAAACATCTTTAATAGGGACATCAATTTTTAAAAATATATATAGCCTAGTCAATCTATCAGAAGCCTAAACGATATTTGCAGTTTCAATGGAACATGAACATAATTTACATCATATCCAAGCTACATCTGACTACCACAAATGCCCCCCCCCCCCCCCACGGACAGTAGGACCTACTTATTGTTGTATACGTTACTATAATTAGTAACACATTTAATGGTAGAAAAGCAAAATATCTGGTCGACGCGGTCAATATATTTCGATTTTCGGCTCTGCCAATATTCGATATTGGCCCGGCACACGCCGAGAACGAATCACGAGCACGTGTCACAGGTAGCAACAACATAGTAACTACATTGTGTAGACATGGCCGCCGAAGCAACACTAAAGTCGTTGTCTGACATATTGTTGTCTCTTGACGGTAAAATGGCTGAGCGAAATAAGCAAATAACAGCAGAAGAAACATACGGCTATGTATGCAATAAAGAAGTTATTAAACGGCTGCAGTGGGCCATTTGTGGATATTGGCGCACCTATCCGATATTGGCCTTTGGGCCAATATCTTCATAGGGTGCGCCAATATCCACAAATGGCCCACCTCCGCGGTTTAATAACCTCTAATTATTACCACATGGAACAATCTACACTGTAATATCGCCACCTGCCTGAGACACAGCTTGACTACTTCAATCTGACAGGGATGCACTGTACGTTTAGCAGTTTACTCTTTCCTCACTAAGCAGTAGCCCATTTTTACAATGACTAGAAGTGTTACGAATAATGTTGGTCCTACTACCAAACATGTATATGAATATGAAGGCAGGTAGAGCTATATCTGAGGGACGTTTGTTGGTTTTGTCCGGTAGTTCACATCGGTCTCAAGGTCGGGATATAGATTCTATACTAGTTGTAGTTAACTGGCTGGAGGCGTTTCACAATACCGTGATATGATTGGTCATTGACTTACACAGTTAACCAATGCTTCACCAAATGGATAGTCGGATACGTTCGCGCAATACTCACCATGGTAAAATAAGTCCAAGATAATGCGCCAAATTGTTTACTTTTAAATTTAATAGTATTGTCATGAATTGCCTGTCCTAGGAGATGACACACAGCGAAAAGCGTACTCACTGGGCCAGAGAAGGGGCCATAGGCCTTGGAGGTATGTGAAGCTCCTTCTACAATATTTGTGCAACCTTCTATGTACCGATATATGTTTGTTTTGAGTCAGCAATTTTTGTAAACAATGTATACACATGTATATACAAGACTTGACAGTAACAAGAATTGTTTATGCCCTATAGGTTATAGTATACTAGAATATGCATGTAACAGTAAATGACTTCTATAAGACCATAGGGCTTAAACAATGATTGTGTAGTGTGCCTCATAACCGAATTTAAATTCTAACATAGTAATGCATGCATGTCAAAGGGACGAAATCGTGTGGACAAGATAATAATGCGTTGTTTATAAGTCTAGTCATTTACACAAGCATCTATCTTGTTGATCAGCTGTTACTATAGTTATCAATCAAAATATGTACATTATGTATATACGTGTCACGGGGTTAGATATAGGTACATTATGTATACAAGTATCACAGGGTTAGACATATGTACATTATGTATACAAGTGTCACAGGGTTAGAAATATGTACATTATGTATACACATGTCACAGGGTTAGAAATATGTACATTATGTATACAAGTGTCACATGGTTAGAAATATGTACATTATGTATACAAGTGTCACAGGGTTAGAAATATGTGCATTATGTATACAAGTGTCACAGGGTTAGAAATATGTGCATTATGTATACAAGTATCACATGGTTAGAAATATGGATATTATGTATACAAGTAGCACATGGTTAGAAATATGTACATTATGTATACAAGTGTCACAGGGTTAGAAATATGTACATTATGTATACAAGTGTCACATGGTTAGAAATATGTACATTATGTATACAAGTGCCACATGGTTAGAAATATGCACATTATGTATACAAGTGTCACAGGGTTAGATATATGTACATTATGTATACAAGTGTCACAGGGTTAGAAATATGTACATTATGTATACAAGTGTCACATGGTTAGACATATGTACATTATGTATACAAGTGTCACAGGGTTAGATATATGTACATTATGTATACAAGTGTCACAGGGTTAGAAATATGTACATTATGTATACACATGTCACAGGGTTAGACATATGTACATTATGTATACAAGTGTCACATGGTTAGAAATATGTACATTATGTATACAAGTGTCACATGGTTAGACATATGTACATTATGTATACAAGTGTCACATGGTTAGACATATGTACATTATGTATACAAGTAGCACATGGTTAGACATATGTACATTATGTATACAAGTGTCACATGGTTAGACATATGTACATTATGTATACAAGTGTCACATGGTTAGACATATGTACATTATGTATACAAGTGTCACAGGGTTAGACATATGTACATTATGTATACAAGTGTCACAGGGTTAGACATATGTACATTATGTATACAAGTGTCACAGGGTTAGACATATGTACATTATGTATACAAGTGTCACATGGTTAGACATATGTACATTATGTATACAAGTGTCACATGGTTAGAAATATGTACATTATGTATACAAATGTCACATGATCAGTTCTTTTCCAAATCTGATTTGTTGTATACCTGTTCTTACAGCATTTCCCAACCACTTGCATGCTAGTGGTGAACATAACAATGAATTATATGTGTAGTAATGAAAAGTTCTAATGAAATTCCAGGACATATTTCAAGAGATTTCAGTTTCAATTATAAAAATGTGGGAAAAAAGTGGAAGTCGTGATAGCGCAGTGGATGCACGTTCGCTTCAGATGCGAAAGGTCCGTAGTTTGAGCCCCACTGGAGCCGTTACGATTGTGCCCTTAAGCAAGGCATTTAAATTCCACACTGCCTATTCTCTCTCCCTCATGGCGATGGATTCCATCAGGAATGAGGTCTCGAGAGTGATTAATATAAGTTGTAAGAACTTGTTTCGCAATCGAGCTAAAATAAATTTGTATAAACTAAATTTTTAAAAAACCCATTAACGAATAGTCGTCTGCTGCAATGATTTGAACTATTTATAGCCAATATTTTACCCAGCATGCAAAGTTAATACAGAAAATAGTATATTCTTATCCTTCAGTATGTCAGTCTGACCTGTGTTCTTAATGCAGTATTTAGATCATATGTATAGATCATCGACTACAACACAATTAGTCAATAGCGTATGTTTGTTCTAAACGCTATTAGATTTCCTAATATGCTTTGCTTTAAACACTTAGCTTACAGCATTTAGATGTTTATTCCATATATTTCCTTTTGTTTTAGTCCATAAATAGCTTTAACCCATTCAACACCAAGTAACTCACATGGACTGGTCCATGATATTCTTAAACCAATAAATGAATCAGAAAATCACATTTGGACAAGTTCATTTATCAAAATGGGTAATTATGTCTAAAAATAGTAATATTACTGGCAAAAAGTGCAGATCCTGATGAGACGGCTCGTCACGAGCCGGCTCATCTGGATCTACACTTTTTTGTAAGGCTATTTAGAGGTCTGTGGTGTTGAAAGGGTTAAGGTAACCCATGGCACACAGAAAAACACTTATTTGTTTAAGACACCAGTGGGAAAACTAGATCAGTTTAAGAAACAAGTGGGAAAACTAGATCAGTTTAAGAAACCAGTGGGAAAACTAGAGCAGTTTAAGAAACCAGTGGGAAAACTAGAGCAGTTTAAGAAACCAGTAGGAAAACTAGATCAGTTTATGAAACCAGTGGGAAAACTAGAGCAGTTTAAGAAACCAGTGGGAAAACTAGAGCAGTTTAAGAAACCAGTGGGAAAACTAGAGCAGTTTAAGAAACCAGTGGGAAAACTAGAGCAGTTTAAGAAACCAGTGGGAAAACTAGAGCAGTTTAAGAAATCAGTGGGAAAACTAGAGCAGTTTAAGAAACCAGTGGGAAAACTAGAGCAGTTTAAGAAACCAGTGGGAAAGCTAGAGCAGTTTAAGAAATCAGTGGGAAAACTAGAGCAGTTTAAGAAATCAGTGGGAAAACTAGAGCAGTTTAAGAAACCAGTGGGAAAACTAGAGCAGTTTAAGAAACCAGTGGGAAAACTAGAGCAGTTTAAGAAACCAGTGGGAAAACTAGAGCAGTTTA
This sequence comes from Archivesica marissinica, assembly GCA_014843695.1. Lineage (NCBI taxonomy): Eukaryota > Metazoa > Mollusca > Bivalvia > Venerida > Vesicomyidae > Archivesica > Archivesica marissinica. The sequence continues at coordinate 72,506,130 of CM026397.1, forward strand.
TGAAACCAGTGGGAAAACTAGAGCAGTTTATGAAACCAGTGGGAAAACTAGAGCAGTTTAAGAAACCAGTGGGAAAGCTAGAGCAGTATAAGAAACCAGTGGGAAAGCTAGAGCAGTTTAAGAAACCAGTGGGAAAACTAGAGCAGTATAAGAAACCAGTGGGAAAACTAGAGCAGTATAAGAAACCAGTGGGAAAACTAGAGCAGTATAAGATAAGAAACCAGTGTGAAAACTAGAGCAGTTTAAGAAACCAGTGGAAAAGCTAGAGCAGTATAAGAAACCAGTGGGAAAACTAGAGCAGTATAAGAAATCAGTGGGAAAGCTAGAGCAGTATAAGAAACCAATGGGAAAACTAGAGCAGTATAAGAAATCTGTGGGAAAGCTAGAGCAGTATAAGAAACCAGTGGGAAACTAGAGCAGTTTAAGATGAGAAACCAGTGAGAAAGCTAGAGCAGTATAAGAAACCAGTGGGAAAACTAGAGCAGTATAAGAAACCAGTGGGAAAACTAGAGCAGTATAAGATAAGAAACCAGTGTGAAAACTAGAGCAGTTTAAGAAACCAGTGGAAAAGCTAGAGCAGTTTAAGAAACCAGTGGGAAAACTAGAGCAGTATAAGAAACCAGTGGGAAAACTAGAGCAGTATAAGAAATCAGTGGGAAAGCTAGAGCAGTATAAGAAACCAGTGGGAAACTAGAGCAGTTTAAGATGAGAAACCAGTGAGAAAACTAATTCATCTTAACCCTTTCAACACCACAGACCTCTAAATTGGCTTACAAAAAAGTGTAGATCCAGATGAGCCGGCTCGTGACGAGCCGTCTCATCAGGATCTGCACTTTTTTCAAGTAATATAACTATTTTTAGAGAAAAAATTACCCATTTTGATAAATGAACTGATCCAAATGTAATTTTGTTATTAATTTATTGGTCTAAAAATATCATGACCAGTCCATGTGAGTTACTTGGTGTTGAATGGGTCAAGAAACCTGAGTGGCCGATAAGATACAGGATTGCAGAGTTGTAAACCCGTAATGAAATAAATAAAAAAATAAAAATAATATACATGATTTTGTTTACTGTATTTGTCTCCCATTTATTATGCTATGTAACATTAAATGTTTTCCTCACAAACGAGGTGCATGAATAGATGAAACCGAATTTAATGCTCCACAATTATCAAGGTTATAAAATACAGACGGATCTGTAGCACAGTGGTAAAACGCTGAACTGGTAATCCAGGGATCGCAGGTTCGATCCCCCGTCTGACCCTAATAAAATTAACAGTCTTTCAGATGGGACGTTAAACCGAGGTCTCGTGTCGGTGCTATACACCGTGCACGTAAAAGAACCAGAGGAGACTCTGGAATGGGTCTCTGTCTGTATCATTGCACTATCCTCCAAAAATCTAAAATGACTAATCTCTTCAGGAGGCGTCGCTCATATGGGCAACCGGTAGCGATGATGAATAAACGTAAAACACACAAGGTTATAAATACATTGTCAGGGGGCATAACTAGTCATGTGTCGTTCTGACTAAAGAATTGAGCGCTGAAGGTACAATGCTGCTGCTGCTGCTGCAGCTGCTGCTGCTGCTGCTGCTGCTGCTGCTGCTGCTGCTGCTGCTGCTGCTGCTGCTGCTGCTGGAGGGGATGGGGGCATTATCCCCCAGAGAAATGTTGAATCATAGAACTCTTGACGCATTTAAAGTACATTTTAGTCATGATTAATTCAAATTGCTATATTTTCAGACATGTATTTTCATTTAAATAATACCAATGCAGTGTCCTTGTTGAATTGTTTTATTCACAATCTACTGCGCTGCGTCAATGTCAAGTCATAACCCTGAACTATAGTCTTTAATACCTTATAAATGAGATAAACAATTTGTCATGAATGCATTCAGCCTATGTCTTTGTTCATTTATATAAATGCATTAACATTGTGTGCACAGTTGATTTGGTTTGTTTCGTTTAGATGGGTTTTCAGTTTAGGGTGGTTTTTGGTTTTAAGCTTTAAATTTTAATTTATTTTACAACGATTGCGAAGCAATGTCTAACAACTTATATTAATCACTCTCGTTGGCGCGGATGAAAGTGTATATGTGGTCATTCGTGTGGGAGGAAACCAGAGTACCCGGAGAAAACACACCTGTCCGATCTGGCAATCAGCGTACCATCTCACATACTTCCCGATCTGAGGATCGAACCTGTGTTGCATTGGTGAGAAGTGAACGTGTTAACCACTGCGCTAATCGGACAGCCAAAGGTTTTTGGTTTTATTGACTAATGTTTGAAGACGGCGTACAACAAGTTCTGCAGAATGTACATTTTAATAGTATACATGTATTAGCATGCAGACTAAGTATAAGTCAAGGTCATTGCACATTTATGCTTTATTTATACTTTATTTATGCTTCATTTATTTATGCTTCATTTATTTATTTATGCTTCATTTATTTATGCTTCATTTATTTATGCTTCATTTATTTATGCTTCATTTATGCTTCATTTATTTATGCTTCATTCATTTATGCTTCATTTATTTATGCTTCATTTATTTATTTATGCTTCATTTATTTATGCTTCATTTATGCTTCATTCATTTATGCTTCATTCATTTATGCTTCATTCATTTATGCTTCATTTATTTATGCTTCATTTATTTATGCTTCATTTATTTATGCTTCATTTATTTATGCTTCATTCATTTATTTATGCTTCATTTATTTGAACTTGTTTGGTATTGAACTTGTTACAAATAATCACTGCATCACGCACACCAAAGATTTGTTATGTATAGGATATAAGCCGAAAACCATCCAATATGTCAAATATTGGACTGTGTGAGGCGCGTATCGCCGAAGTCAGTACCAATATTTTACATATTGGATTCGTTTGAGGCTTGTGTCTTACTTAAAACACATTTATATAACAAGATCCAACTAAATAAAAGTGTTAATTTCATTCATGTATGCGTAGGATTTAATATAATACTCTGGCCTTTTGACAAGTACAAAAGTACGACGTTACGTTAGTGTTTTAATTACAGTTACAAGATTACAATCTTATTTAACATTTACCACTATTTATCAAAGTAATGGAAGCCATTACAGCTTTATATTGCATCATTACAATTACATTACATCATACATATAATGAAAAGCATCCTCCATTACACATTGCATCCTCCATTACACACATTGCATCCTCCATTACACACATTGCATCCTCCATTACACATTGCATCCTCCGTTACACACATTGCATCCTCCGTTACACACATTGCATCCTCCATTACACATTGCACCCTCCATTACACGCATTGCATCCTCCATTACACAGTGCATCCTCCATTACAAACATTACATCCTCCATTACACAGTCATTGCATCCTCAATTACACACATTGCATCCTCCATTACACACATTGTATCCTCCATTACACACATCACATCCTCCATTACACATTGCATCATCCATTACACATTGCATCCTCCATTACACATTGCATCCTCCATTAACATTGTATCCCCATTACACATTGTATCCTCCATTACACATTGCATCCTCCATTACACATTGCATCCTCCATTACACATTGCATCCTCCATTACACATTGCATCCTCCATTACACACTGTATCCTCCATTACACATTGCATCCTCCAGTACACATTGCATCATCCATTACACATTGCATCATCCATTACACATTGCATCATCCATTACACATTGTATCATCCATTACACATTGCATCATCCATTACATATTGCATCCTCCATTACATCAACCAGTACACATTGTATCCTACATTACACAGTGCATCCTACATTACACATTGCAGACTCCATTACACATTGCATTACACATTACATCATCCATTACACATTGTATCATCCATTATACATTGTATCCTGCATTACACATTGCAGCCTCCATTACACATTGCATCATCCATTACACATTGCAGCCTCCATTACACATTGCATCATCCATTACACATTGCAGCCTCCATTACACATTGCAGCATCCATTACACATTGCAGCCTCCATTACACATTGCATCATCCATTACACATTGCATCATCCATTACACATTGCATCATCCATTACACATTGCATCATCCATTGTAGCCTCCATTACACATTACATCATCCATTACACATTGCATTATCCATTACACATTGCAGCTTCCATTACACATTGCATCATCCATTACACATTGCATCATCCATTACACAGTGCATCCTACATTACACATTGCAGCTTCCATTACACATTGCATCATCCATTACACATTGCATCCTACATTACACATTGCATCATCCATTACACATTGCAGCTTCCATTACACATTGCATCATCCATTACACAGTGCATCCTCCATTACACATTGCATCATCCATTACACATTACATTATCCATTACACATTGCAGCTTCCATTACACATTGCATCATCCATTACACATTGCATCATCCATTACACAGTGCATCCTACATTACACATTGTAGCTTCCATTACACATTGCATCATCCATTACACATTGCATCCTACTTTACACCTTGCATCATCCCTTACACATTGCAGCTTCCATTACACATTGTATCATCCATTACACACATTGCATCCTACTTTACACCTTGCATCATCCCTTACACATTGCAGCTTCCATTACACATTGCATCCTACATTACACCTTGCATCATCCATTACACATTGCAGCTTCCATTACACATTGCATCATCCATTACACATTGCATTATCCATTACACATTGCAGCTTCCATTACACATTGCATCATCCATTACACATTGCATCATCCATTACACAGTGCATCCTACATTACAGCTTCCATTACACATTGCATCATCCATTACACATTGCATCCTACTTTACACCTTGCATCATCCCTTACACATTGCAGCTTCCATTACACATTGTATCATCCATTACACATTACATCATCCATTACACATTGCAGCTTCCATTACACATTGCATCCTCCATTACACATTGCATCATCCATTACACATTGCAGCTTCCATTACACCTTGCATCATCCATTACACCTTGCATCATCCATTACACATTGCATCATCCATTACGCATTGCATCATCCATTACACCTTGCATCATCCATTACACCTTGCATCATCCATTACACATTGTATCATCCATTACACACATTGCATCATCCATTACACATTACAGCTTCCATTACACATTGCAGCCTCCATTACACATTGCATCATCCATTACACAGTGCATCCTACATTACAGCTTCCATTACACATTGCATCATCCATTACACATTGTACCCTCCATTACATAATGCATTACACATTAGTATGCAATGACAAATGACAAACAAACGTCATTTCAGGAGCGTTGATGGCCGTTATATGAAATCCTACTTTCACTTTTGAAAGTTTGTAGACCACAAAAACACTGTTTATTGATTCAATGTTAGTGTTCGAATGTATTTAGAAGAATTTGTAATAGCAATGCATTTTTATGTGAAAACATGCATATTATTTGCTTTTTGCGATGTAATGTCGCTTTAAAGTCTTTGAAAATATAATACATTACCGGCCGTTTTAAAAAAAATATTTAAGTTATTTAACGTCGCTACCGGTTGCCCATATGAGCGGCTGGCAGTTTACCTAACAACACCTTTCCTGGGCAGGCGAAAACGGTTAACCAGTACTTGGTGCACCATCCGCGGTAAGAAACTGCAAACTTTTTCATTTTAAAGAGACACGGTGATGATCCGTTATAGTGGTATATACAAGTCAGCGACCGTAACCACTCGGCCACGTAGGCGGACTGCACAAGTATTTTGTCCATTACCCCCAGGCCCTGGCCCTGGCCCATATGCCTGCATATTGTTGTCTAAGAATTGAATGAAACTATTTGATTGCTTTTCTGTTTCATATTTTAGTTGGAGTTTTGTACGGATTAACAAGCACCTGTGTAGGGCACCCATGGGACACGCTGAAGACCAAAATGCAGGCTCAGACAGGTTATGAGAAGACTGGCATGTTTCAAACATTTGTGAAGACTCTCAGGACGCAGGGTGTTGTCGGGTTATACAGGTATCACAGCTCATTCTAGAGGGCAATTTGGGCGAAATATTCGCCCTAGGGACCCTGACTTCGCCCCTCGGTGCCCCACTGGCCCATTATAATGCACTCCTATACAAATGTTGTATTTTATGATGATACTGTGCATTTTAACCATATTATGTTGAAATTTATTAAATAACCCCATTTCAAAACGTGATCTCGTGTTTTCTCACTTCTCCCAAAAAGTCTGACAGAGAATAAGCCTTGGGTATTATGCGTGTTTATTGGAGAGTTATGGAATATATACATGATATTTGAGTCAACATCCTTGCTCTATTGTATACATCAAACTTATCCCTAGTGTGTGTAGCTTAAATCCTTAAAGAAAAAGCACAAAAAATGACTTTAAGTTGTTATATATATAACTAATTTGAACACTAACTTTCAAATCCAGGGATCGCAGGTATGATCCCCTCGTCTGACCCTAATAAAATTAACAGTCTTTCAGATGGGACGTTAAACCGAGGTCTCATGTCGGTGCATTACACCGTGCACGTAAAAGAACCAGAGGAGACTCTGGAATGGGTCTCTGTCTGTATCATGCACTATCCTCCAAAAATCTAATATGACTAATCTCTTCAGGAGGCGTCGCTCATATGGGCAACCGGTAGCGACAATAAATAAACGTAAAAACACATGCTAACTTTCAATATACAATGTATAAGCAAACTTTTTGAATTCTACAAACTCTCAAAAGTGAAAGTAGGATTTCATATAACGGTCAGCTATGCTCTTGAATTGATGTTTGTTTATTATTGAAGTCTATATAGTAAGCGCGTGCTACTATTGTTTGGAGATAATATAAATCGTATTAGTCTAAAAATAAATATGCGCAGGCACAAAGAGTGAGATATAACAGTTAACCTGCACTACTTCTCGGTGACACTTATAAGGATTTTGCAACCAACACTAATTTTCCTTGCTGTACACGAATACATTATTTGCAGTGAAAGGTTCTGAGATGGATGATTTCTAAAAGGTTCACATGGCGGATTCCAATCTGAATGCTGTTGTTATTGACACAACAACCGATCCTAATCAACCACTTTTCTCTATACTAATCTCTTTCTTCTCGTGCTCCGATTTGATAGTTCATGTTCTTGAACTGTCTTCAAATATTCCTTTAAATATTAACCATTTTCTTATTAACATCCAAAACTATTGACTCGCTAACACAATATGTTCTGAAATTCTTTAGCATATACCTAGAATAGATTTCACGTATTTTCAATGTTCGATATATATATACAGTCAAACCTGTGTTAGGAGTCACATGTATTAAGCAGCCAGTTTCAAGATTCCCTATATGTTGTTTTACTATATGTTTGACCTCTATTAAGCAGCAACCTGTGCTAAGCAGCCACATTCTCTGACACCCTTGGCTGGCTGCTTATTTTAGTAATTATCTCAGTAATAAGTATGTAAATACTACTCTACAGTCAATGATGCATATTCATGCTATTTAAAACTGTTAACATAAGGTGACTTATAGGCCCGTCTGGCCGGGTGTTAAAATTTCACATTATATTCAATATATGTTGTAAATATGTTGGAAAACACAAGTCACTATAATAAACAATTATCCTATCTTATGATATATGTGTGTATTGCAGTTGGGTATACCACTGCTATGATATATGTGTGTATTGCAGGGGGTGTATACCACCACTATGATATATGTGTGTATTGCAGGGGGGTGTATACCACCGCTATGATATATGTGTGTATTGCAGGGGGTGTATACCACCGCTATGATATATGTGTGTATTGCAGGGGGTGTATACCACCGCTATGCTATATGTGTGTATTGCAGGGGGTGTATACCACCACTATCATATATGTGTGTATTGCAGGGTGTGTATACCACCGCTATGATATATGTGTGTATTGCAGGGGGGTATACCACCGCTATGATATATGTGTGTATTGCAGGGGGTGTATACCACCGCTATGGTATATGTGTGTATTGCAGGGGGTATACAACCGCTATGATATATGTGTGTATTGCAGGGGGTGTATACCACCGCTATGATATATGTGTGTATTGCAGGGGGTATACCACCGCTATGATATATGTGTGTATTGCAGGGGGTGTATACCACCGCTATGATATATGTGTGTATTGCAGGGGGTGTATACCACCGCTATGATATATGTGTGTATTGCAGGGGGTGTATACCACCGCTATGATATATGTGTGTATTGCAGGGGGTGTATACCACCGCTATGATATATGTGTGTATTGCAGGGTGTGTATACCACCGCTATGATATATGTGTGTATTGCAGGGGGTGTATACCACCGCTATGATATATGTGTGTATTGCAGGGGGTGTATACCACCGCTATGATATATGTGTGTATTGCAGGGGGTATACAGCTATGATATATGTGTGTATTGCAGGGGGTGTATCCACCGCTGTTGTGTGTTTGGGGGTGTATACCACCGCTATGATTATGTGTGTATTGCAGGGGGTATACCAGTGCTATGATATATGTGTGTATTGCAGGGGGTGTATACCACCGCTATGATATATGTGTGTATTGCAGGGTGTGTATACCACCGCTATGATATATGTGTGTATTGCAGGGGGTGTATACCACCGCTATGATATATGTGTGTATTGCAGGGTGTGTATACCACCGCTATGATATATGTGTGTATTGCAGGGGGTGTATACCACCGCTATGATATATGTGTGTATTGCAGGGTGTATACCACCGCTATGATATATGTGTGTATTGCAGGGGGTGTATACCAACGCTATGATATATGTGTGTATTGCAGGGGGTGTATACCACCGCTATGATATATGTGTGTATTGCAGGGGTATATACCACCGCTATGATAGATGTGTGTATTGCAGGGGGTGTATACCACCGCTATAATATATGTGTGTATTGCAGGGGGTGAATACCACCGCTATGATATATGTGTGTATTGCAGGGGGTGTATACCACCGCTATGATATATGTGGGTATTGCAGGGGTGTATACCACCGCTATGATATATGTGTATTGCAGGGGGTGTATACCACCGCTATGATATATGTGGGTATTGCAGGGAGTGTATACCACCGCTATGATATATGTGTGTATTGCAGGGGCGTGTATACCACCGCTATGATATGTGTGTATTGCAGGGGGGGTATACCACCGCTATGATATATGTGTGTATTGCAGGGGGGTATACCACCGCTATGATATATGTGTGTATTGCATGGGGTGTATACCACCGCTATGATATATGTGGGTATTGCAGGGGGGGTATACCACCGCTATGATATATGTGTGTATTGCAGGGGGTGTATACCACCGCTATGATATATGTGGGTATTGCAGGGGGGGTATACCACCACTATGATATATGTGTGTATTGCAGGGTGTGTATATCACCGCTATGATATATGTGGGTATTGCAGGGGGTGTATACCACCACTATGATATATGTGTGTATTGCAGGGGGTGTGTACCACCGCTATGATATATGTGTGTATTGCAGGGGGTGTATACCACCGCTATGATATATGTGTGTAATGCAGGGTGTGTATACCACCACTATGATATATGTGTGTATTGCAGGGAGTGTATACCACCGCTATGATATATGTGTGTATTGCAGGGGATGTATACCAGTGCTATGATATATGTGTGTATTGCAGGGGGTGTATACCACCACTATGATATATGTGTGTATTGCAGGGGGTGTATACCACCGCTATGATATATGTGTGTATTGCAGGGGGTGTATACCACCGCTATGATATATGTGTGTATTGCAGGGGGCATGTATACCACCACTATCATATATGTGTGTATTGCAGGGGGTGTATACCACCGCTATGATATATGTGTGTATTGCAGGAGGTGTATACCACCGCTATCATATATGTGTGTATTGCAGGGGGTGTATACCACTGCTATGATATATGTGTGTATTGTGGGGGTGTTGTGTTGTGTGTTTGCAGGGGGTGTATACCACCACTATGCACTATGATATATGTGTGTATTGCAGGGCGTGTATACCACTGCTATGATATATGTGTGTATTGCAGGGGGCGTGTATACCACCACTATGATATATGTGTGTATTGTAGGGGGTGTATA